>AP025064.1:16953576-17008896 GCA_036186865.1 Eustoma russellianum | reverse complement strand
ACATTCGGCATGAAAGAACAGAACCTGGTACCCCACAACACAATGGTGTTGCCGAGAGGATGAACAGAACTATTGTTGAAAAAGTGAGATGTATGCTTGGGATGTCCAATCTTCCTAAGTCATTTTGGGGAGAAGCGGTTGGAACCGCTGTGTACTTGATAAATAGAGCACCATCAGTTCCTTTGGAGTTTGAGATTCCTGAGAGGGTTTGGTTCGAGAAAGATCCCTCTTATTCTCATTTGAGGGTGTTTGGATGCAAGGCTTTCATGCATGTACCGAAGGAACAGAGATTGAAGCTTGATTTCAAGACTTCTCCTTGTGTGTTTGTTGGATATGGTGATGAAGAGTTTGGTTACAAACTTTATGATCCAGCAAAGCAAAAAGTTGTGAGGAGTAGAGATGTTGTCTTTTATGAGCACGAGATGGGTTTTCATCTCTTAGGTGCTGGAAAGTCTCATTCTACTGATTTCTCTCATGATGCTACTGATATGTCTCCTATTTCTGTTCCAGATGATCAACAAACAGGTGATGCTCCCGAGGATGGTCATGACACCATTCATGAACATGACCATATTGAAGAGGTACAACCAGAAATTGTTGTACCACAACCTGAAAATGAAGATGTAGATATTGAACATGAAGAGTCTTCTAATTAGGGGAGCAATTCAGCCCACAGGTGGAAGAGCAAACACTTAGAAAGTCAACCCGAGTTCGACAACCTTCAAGACTTTATCCCAGTTCTGAGTATATCCTAATCACAGATGAGGGGGAGCCTGAGAGCCTTCAAGAGGTGTTGTCACATCCAGACAAAGACCATTGGCTCAAGGCTATGCAAGAGGAGATGAATTCTTTGAAGAAGAATGAAACCTATGACTTGGTGAAGCGTCCAACAGGGAAGAAAGTCTTGAAGAACAGGTGGTTGTTTAAGAACAAGAAAGATGGCCACAAGCTAGTGAGGCGGAAGGCAAGACTAGTGGTGAAGGGATGCCACCAGAAGAAAGGCATCGACTTTGATGAGATTTTTGCACCAGTGGTGAAGATGACTTCCATTCGTATAATTTTGGGACTAGCTGCCAGTTTGGATCTTGAACTTGAACAACTTGATGTAAAAACTGCTTTCTTACATGGTGATTTGCATGAGGAGATTTACATGGAGCAGCCGGAAGGATTTGAAGTTAAAGGAAAGGAGAATTTTGTTTGTAAGTTGAAAAAGAGTCTCTATGGACTTAAGCAGGCTCCAAGGCAATGGTACCGCAAGTTTGATTCCTTTATGGGTACTAATGGATATAAGCGGACTTCTGCAGATCCTTGTGTTTATTTCAGAAAGTTCTCTGAAGGTAACTTCATTATCCTTTGCTTGTATGTTGACGATATGCTGATAGTGGGACAAGATGTTGAGATGATTCGCAAGTTGAAAGAGGATTTGTCAAAGTCCTTTGATATGAAAGATTTGGGTCCTGCAAAGTAGATTCTTGGCATTGAAATTGTTCGTGATAGAAAAGCTGGTAAGCTTTGGTTGTCACAAGAAAAGTATATTGAACGGATGCTTGAAAGGTTCAATATGAAGAATGCCAAGCCAGTTAATACACCACTTGCAGGTCATTTCAAGTTGAGCAAGCGGTGTTGTCCTACTACTGAGAAAGAGAAGGAAAGTATGTCACATATTCCTTACTCGTCTGCTGTTGGTTCATTGATGTATGCCATGGTGTGTACAAGACCGGATATAGCACATGCTGTTGGATTGGTTAGCAGATTCTTGGCTAATCCAGGCAAGGTTCACTGGGAAGCTGTAAAGTGGATCTTGAGATATTTGCATGGCACCTCAAAATTAAGTTTGTGTTTTGGAGGTGGTGAGCCTATTCTTGAGGGATTTACAGATGCTGACATGGCTGGTGATCTTGATATCAAAAGGTCTATCTCAGGTTACTTGTTCAAATTTGCAGGGGGAGCCATTTCATGGCAATCCAAGCTACAGAAGTGTGTAGCATTGTCTACAACCGAGGCAGAGTATATAGCAGCTGTGGAAGCATGTAAAGAAATGCTTTGGTTGAAACGTTTCTTTCAAGAGTTGGGTTTGAAGCAAACAGAGTATGTTGTGTTTTGTGATAGTCAAAGTGCTATGGATTTGAGCAAAAATAGCATGTACCATGCTCGCACAAAGCATATTGATGTGAGGTATCATTGGTTGCGTGATGTCATTGAAGAGCAACTAATGAAGTTGAAGAAGATTCACACCAACAAGAATGGCGCTGATATGTTGACAAAGGTAGTTCCTGGAAGCAAGCTTGAATTTTGTTCCAAGCTTGTAGGTGTGTCATTTTGATGAGCTTTGCGTATGGTCTTCCCCAAATTGGACTGGAGGGGGAGATTGTTGGGGCATTAGTCCAGTCCATTTGTTATTGGACATTTTGTAAGTGATAGACCAATCACTTATTTTGTAAGGCCCAAAATGGTTTGAGCAACCCTTAAAAATGTGTTTTTGCTGGCTGAAATAATAGGTGCACTGTAGAACATCTGAGGCAGAAAAACAGAGAGAGAAAGGGAGAACAGAAAGTTTTCGCGCAGAACAATTCTTTTTCTGGGCAGCCTCTGCTATTTTGACGATCTCTAGAGATCCGACCGTTGGATTTTGCTGAAATTTGGGCAGCTTCTTTGGAACACACAGGGCTACATTCTGACCGTTCAGAATTTCAATCTGTTCTCTGGATCGTTTTTAATCGCTGCTGGTGTCAGCTGCGATTTTGGTGACATTTCTGCATTTTTGTTCTCCTTCAATTGTTGCCTCTTATGTATGTTGTTGTTGGTGGGCTGTAACATCCTTGTAGACTGATTTGGGTGTTTTTACCCTCAATTTTCATAATAAGAGAAGAAGAAGGATGGACTCCTTACAAGTCCCGTGGTTTTTTATCCTTCACATTGAAGGGGTTTTTCCACGTATAAATCTCTTATGTTGTTTGAAGCTTTATTTTGGATAATTTGCTTGAGGTTTTGGTGTGTGATTGATATTTGCTTGGTGAATCAATTGTGGTGTATTGGGTTGAGTATTTTGGTTGGTTGTCTTGAAGTTGATCCTTGTAGGTGTTGTATCATACTTGTTGCTTCTCCCCTACATCTGCTTCACCCTTACAGTTTCCATATAATAGCCCGTCGTGAAAGCGTCCTACCGACTTTTCCGATGTACTAGACTCCTGTGTTTGTATAGGGTCTGAAAAAAAGCTGGATCGATTTGCGATCTGATATGTGCAGCCTTACCTGTCACTTTATGCAAGAGACTGTTTCCTCGCCTCGAACCCGTGACCTCAAGGTCACGGAACAGCAACCTTACCAGTTGCTCCAAGATCCGTCCTCACAAACGTCCCATTAGGCCGGTCTAAAAGATTGGTTCTATGTAATTTTTTTATACATTTATGAATTTAAAGGTCCGAAAGATCAGCCAGTTAAAATGATTGAGAAATAGAACCATTTGATTCGAAAAAATCTTTGCTCTTTGGCCTGTCAAATGAAATAAAATCAAAATAAACACCAGAAACTCCTTCAACTCTTCATATGGACTATCATTTCTTTCCAAAACAAATGGGGGTACAGCCTTAATTTCATATACTTGTTATAATGGAGGTAGAAAAACATAACAGAAACATTATTCTAAATATTGATGACTGGTATCAGAATTTGCAGCAACAACAAGTCTGTATTCCAAATCTGACAATATTTTGACAAGTGTTCCTTTCACAATCTTTTGGAACTGCAAATTAGTCTTTGAATCCTTGTTATTTTGATCCACTGCAAATTTCCCAAGATCTATCACCCCAGGGTCGTTTGGATTCACCTGAATAGGGCCAGTCTCAATTGAAGCATATTCCCCATATACAATGGCTACTAAGAGCAAGAAGATCTTGAGTTGAACTGCCAAAAGTTTGTGAAACATTTTGTTATTTAGATCTTGATTTTGATAGGAGTTTTATGGAATAAAGTAGTGTCACTTGAGGAGGCTATTTATATTGATAAACAACAACAACATTACCTCATTCACTTAGAGTTTCTCGTTTATGGCAGAGTATGAGGGAATCGGATGTACGCAGTCATACTCATGTGCTAGAAACACACCAACGTTATTTTCCGATGACACATAAAAAAAATTACGTCAAGCTGTGTCGATCAACTGCTACTTCACAGTATAAGAAGCGCAGCCAATTTAGTGAGTCAGTTTGTTTTATTCCGTCGTATTTCAAAGTCAAAGAAGAGTGTGTCATTGATTCTATTGAAAATGGAAGGTAGGTTATTTATACTGATAGAAAGTCTTATTCTACTGAACAAACAATTATGAAACATATTAATAATCGGTTTTTGAGTATTAAGATGATAACAACTAAGTGATAAGGGTCACGTTGCTCAACACTTCATATTAATACCCCTTCCGCCATAAACAATTAGTCACCTTTCGAAGTTCTAATTTATTAAAGAAACATTATTTAATGTCTTATTTATATAAAAATTACAAAATATTTATTCTTTACCCTTTGTTTTGTTTTTGTTTAACATTTAATTATAATTTTTATTTTTGGAAGACTACATGATTTACAAAAGTTAATATAAAAAATAGACATTTTTGCAACATCTAAAAAGAGAATGTGTCTATCGTTTTAGGAGAGAGGAGGCAAGAAGCTTGTGTCAATGAGGAATTGATAAACATGTACATATTAAATGGCATTGGAACTACTAACAAAAACCTTTATGGTAATTAATAAATCAAAGTGCTAGTCAACAATTATTTTCAATATCGTGGCTCACCAATAAAGATAAGGGAAACCAGTAGAAATGTATGGTTTGAATGTATTAATGATGCTACATTTGTTCAAAATGAATCTTTGTGAAGGAGTCATAGATATATTCTTTTCTTTTTGGTTATCTCTGGGACTATCTGGTACCTCCAGAGACTAATGTAAACTTTGAGTACCGAAACACTTGCAGAGGAAAACATGGAGGAAGAATATTACTTTGGGCTATTGTTATTTATGACAAGTATTGTAAATACTACAAGATTTGATATTACATTATTTTAGGATTTTAATTGATATATGGATGTTATATAGATTGTAAAATAAAATTTTCATAATCGTATTAATGACGATGATTTTTTTTATGAATGATTTAGTTACAACACTTTATTAAAATGCAAATGTAATATTAACCAAGATATCAAAACATTTGGGGGATGTGATGTAGCGCCTCGCCCGAGACTAGGGTCTCGGCACGGTGCACCTGCCGTGCTCTGCTACGAGAAGTACAAGGCATCGATATCATCTATATGTGCATCGTCATAAACATGAATCGAATAGCAGAAACATCATAAAATAGACAGAATATAACATCGACATAAGGACGAAACTACTACATCCGATAAAGTGTTAGTGGTATATTATTAGTACATCTGTCAAAGGTACATAGCTTAAATATCAAAATACAAAAGGTGGAACAGGAATATACTAAGAAGCCCTCTGAACCTACTCCCTTGGCTCATCTTCTACAAACTCCTGCTCCAGGTCCTCTGGGCCTGCACGGTAAAAATAAGGAATGAGCGATAATGAATCGCTTAGCAAGTATTTCCGCCTAGGTTCGTCAAGTGGATCACATGAGGATCGGGGTAGTGGAAAGAATACAATAAAACACAGAACAATCAATATATCCGTAACACATAAGAAAGTAATTTCAATGTACGTAACATGAGTAAACGGCGCAATTAATCAAACAGTTAAAGCCTTCAGTCAGCTTTACAATGACGTTAAATATCTTTCATATAGTTTGTATCGTTCTTTGATTGTAGTCTTTTAGTTCCAATCTCATGAGCTTGTTAGTACTTACTTGATTATCAGGCTAGGGAAAAGTGATCATAGCTTAAAGGTACTAAGTGTTCATGATACATGTACGTGATGCATGTAATGTAAAACTTCCAGAAACATTTCATTTTGTAATTGCATAAACATGGCAGAACGTAAATTAGCTATAGCACTTTTCTTATCATAAGAACGATACCCACAACATGCCGAATGATTTCCCGACTAGCCTTCAGTACTGTCTATGAATCCCGATAATCCAACCATAGTGTTACATCATACATACCTAGAGCTAACAGTGACACGTTATGACCGAGATCCCGAGTTCCGGACGTAGTGTTATACTTGGACATAACGTATTTTGCCCTTGACATCTTCTCCCAGTACCAAAAGTCAGACAACTCTCCATATAGAACGTCGTAGACGTAATAGTAAGGCAGAGATCCTTTGTCCCGGACAAGGTGTTACACTCAGCCAGCAGAAGCATATATAAGTTGTATGGAATCATTCGTCTCACAGTACGGCTCTTTATGCGTGAAATCCTTTAAAATATCTTTTGAAAAATCCTTTCGTAACGTTATCGTATATGGAATCGTTTGCTTTGAGAACCATTTTGACATATGTGTATGAGAATGCTCGGTTTTGGGGCTGTTTTTTTCAGCCCCTAAGTCTCTTACTTAGCTCATTTTCTTGTCATGTTATTATGGGTTTTTCCAACTTGTTCAAAATAACAATATGCTAAAATGGTGACCTTCATCTTGTCCTTTAAGCTAGCATGAAAATCTATAATGATGATCCATGATAATGCATTGCCTTTATGATCTTAACATGCTAAGCCTCAAGTATGGTCACATCCATCATAATCATGATTATAAGAACCATGATCATAGTGATGATCATGATGCTTGTTACATGCAAATACATAAGAGAATGAAACCCATAAAAATACACAATCTTAGGCCTTGATCATCAAGATACACATCATGATGATGGTGATGAAATCATGCCTAATGATGAAGACTCAAAACAGCCTCATCTTAGAAGGATAAATATGATGATGAGGTGATGATCATCAAGGATGATAACTTTTCTGGCATGCATTATAGTATGGATTATGATGCACCATAAACATACTATACAATGGCCATAACCATGCAAATACACTCTCATACATATGAAAACAAAGGAAATGATTATCATCCAACATGCACATATGAAGATGATGCTTGATTAGGTTCTTAGTACACTTTTTCATTCACCTACAATTTACATAAAGATGATGGATGCATATTTGTCCCTCTTCTCTTATGCTATGCACGCCCTCAAAGGGCTGTTTATAACAAGATTTTTTCCATGCATGTCCTATTCAGATATCATCCTAATGATATTCATGAATCTATCAAGAATAGCACACATTCATACGCAGTTTGAGCATGCAAGAACGCTTTTCATATCTTTGTGATAAGGACTTCATTTTAACATATGCATGCATGATCCATCTTATGCTATGAACACAGGAGACTCATTTTTAGATATTATTGAAGAATCTAAGAAGAATACTTGCCTTGATACTTGAATCTTACACCTAGAAGAACAAGATTGCTTCTTTGTGTTGGCTTGAGGTATACACGGCCTTGATGGGGCAAAAGGAAAGAAAAATTAGTCACCTTTGAAATATAACAAGGTTAGGGAGGCTATAATACTTAATCAAAATTATTCTTACATTGAACAACTTGAAGTTCTCTCTTGCCTAGCTAAAGAACTTCTCCTACTTCCTTGTTGAAGCTCTCGGTTTGGAGCCTAGAATGAGGGTGAAATGAGTGTTTTTGTGGAAGATACAAGGTGAGGAAGATGCTAAGGAGGATGATATAGTGTTTACCTTGAATATTAAGGTGATGCACTCTTGATTTTCACTTGGAAAAGGAAGGAGTTCCTCTCTTATTTGCTTTGTGTTCTCGGGTTGGAAGGCAAAAATGGGGTGGAAGAAATTTTCTTGCTAATGAGAAGAGAATGAGAGTGGAGAGAGAGTTGAAGTGAGAGAGGATGGAAAGGATAAACGAATTGGATTTGTGAAGATGGAATGTTCTTATTCATTCCATCTTGCTTGGCCGAGTTTTAGGATGGTGTGGAGCGAATAATTGATGTTCTTGGTTAATGAAGTTAGTGGAAGGGAAAAGCGGATTGCATGAAATTCTAATGGGAGGCTCTCTTACATGGTATAAGAGATGATATGATGGGGAGAGAAAGAAAATAAATAAAAGGAAAAAATGAAAAGAATTTGGGGGAAAAAAGAAGGAGGTGGCCGGATGGGGGTACAGGTGGAGGGGTTGAATTTACTATGTTGTCCTTCCTTAACTGGCATTTTCTTTTTTCCTTTATTAAATTCCTAAATAAAACTTGTACCGTTTGTTTATATGCATTATTAGTTAATCTTACACCTATTAAGTTAATTCTTAATAATTTTTAAGTTTTATTTAAGGTACATTTACATATTATACTATGTGCGATACAACGATCACACTCTAATTCCGTCGTAATTCCTTTTGTTCTCTTCTAAACTAGTCTGAGGGTACGTGTCGTAACATTCCTCTCCCCTTATAAAAATTTTCGTCCTCAAAACTTAAATGTTCCGTCGTAATTCACCACTTACTGTTTCTCTATGGATTTTATCCTTAACACATGTTACAACATTTCATGATATATTGCCTTGACGCTCGAACATACTCTTCGAGAATCGTACTTACGGCTTTCATTTTGAAGTTTGGGTCATCCAATTAACAAGGTACTTATCCGATGTTGAGGCCTATAACATTATTGGCATATAGTACTCTAACTTCTGTGCTTCCATTGTGCTAACCTGATCAGTTATCCTATTTGGTGTAATTACTCCCGCTACTTTTAATTAATCAAATTAACAAATCCAAAAGCACTGGTCGATATTAAATTACGTAACTCAACATACCTGTTGCATCGTCTGATATCCAAAATCTCTGGTCACGCACCTTCTAAACTTGAGTGTCCGTCGGTGATGGTCCTTCTTGCCATTGTGCTGCTCCCGATGAAATTCTTCTCTGCCTCAGACAATCTCTTATCATGTGCCCCGTCTCGCCGCATTCGAAACATGCATCTGTCCTGAAACGGCACTTGCTTATGTGCCGTCTCCAACATTGTAGGCGTCTTGGAATTGCTGCTGCCCATCTCTGATGTCGCGGTGACTGTTGCCTATTAGACGATGACCGTTAAGGTTGCCTGTATGCTCTCTTCTGGTATGGGTTTCATCTCCCAGTCTGAATACCAAAATCACTCCAAAGTCTCCTATTTCTACCCTTCCATTCCGATATCGCGATAACTCGTTCCACTCGATAACGATTCTCCAGCTGTTTCTTGAATGTGTCTAGGTGTATATCGATCAACCAAATTTGATCTGAGAGTTTAGGCCACGCCTAAATATGATCATCTTAAGTCTATCATCATTCATAATCTCAGAAACGTAACGGCCCAGAGTAATGAAGTGCCAAAAATACTCGGAAACTAGAACATTTGCCTCTTGCTTAAGGGTGTCAAATTCCCGCATTCTCTGTATAACCAATGTCGGATAAAGATAGAATATGCAAATCTCTTTTACAAAATCCATCCATGCTACGGGTCGAGGTAGTGACTGAATGTATATCCTTCACCACTGACTAGCTCGACCGATCAAAAACGGCCGTATAATCTGCACTCTTACCTCATCCGGCGCTTGTATCAGCTGGAATCCATTCTCAATCTCGTCTAACCACTTTTCGGCTTCATCTGGATTGGATACCCCATCAAAACTCGAAACTCGGGCTCTTACCAACAGTCCATAATAGTAACCACTGCTCCTTCATGTCTGAGACTGAGACTGCGAGGGTTTCTGTCTGTGTTGCCCGCCTATCTGACTCAGCATGAATAATGCCTTAGCGAATGAGCAGAGGGTCTCCCCCGAAGAAGGTGCTAGAGGCTGTGAAACATGGGACATGGATGTCAATGTCTGTTCGGTGACTAGTGACGACCCTGGTGGGGAAGGTGATGGTGTGCGGCTATCAAGTCGTGATGTCATCCTACCAAAATCATTAGATTGACACAATTAGATCACATAAAGCATATAAAATTCAGTTTAAAGTTTTTTACTTATGTTGAAGGATTAAACCCTAATAACAGTTCTAAGGGATTTACACTTAAGATGGCTCACTCGGTCTAAAATTGAACTTAAACTCTAACATCATAGCCTACATACATGTCATTGTTTATCTTATGTTGCTCGCTGTGGATCTGGAGTCTGGCCTCTGATACCACCTGTAGCGCCTTGCCCGGGATAGGGTCTCGGCACGGTGCATCCGTCGTACTCTGCTACGAGAAGTACAAGCCGTTGATATCATCTATATGCTCATCGTTATAAACATAAATCGAATAGCGGAAGCATCAAAAAATGGACAGAATAAATATCAACATAAGTACGAAACTACCACATCCGATAAAGTGTCAGTGGTACATCATCAGTACATCTGTCAAAGATACATAGCTGAAATATCAAAATACAAAAAGTGGAACATGAATATACTAAGCAGCCCTCTGAACCTACTCCATGGGCTCGTCTTCTACAAACTCCTGCTCCGGGTCCTGTGGGTCTGCATGGAAGAAATAAGGAATGAGCGATAATAAATCGCTCAGCAAGTATTTTCGCCTAGGTTCGTCAAGTGGATCATACATGGGGATCGATGTAGTGGAAAGAATATATTAGGGCTCGCGTCTGATTAGCTAGTTGATGAGGCAACAGCTTACCAAGGCGATGATCAGTAGCTGGTCCGAGAGGATGATCAGCCACACTGGGACTGAGACACGGCCCAGACTCCTACGGGAGGCAGCAGTGGGGAATTTTCCGCAATGGGTGAAAGCCTGACGGAGCAATGCCGTGTGGAGGTAACACAGAACAAGTAATGTATCCGTAACACGTAAGAAAGTAACTTCAATGTACCTAACATGAGTAAAAAGTGCAATTAATCAAACATTTAAAGTCTTCAGTTAGCTTTACAATGACATTAAATATCTTTCATATAGACTGTATCGTTATTTGATCGTAGTCTTTTGTTTCAATCTCATGAGCTTCTCAGTACTTACTTGATTATCAGGCTAGGGCAAAGTGATCATAAATTAAAGGTACTAAGTGCTCGTGATACATGTACTTGATGCATGCGTTGTAAAACTTTCAGAAACATTTCATTTTGTAATTTCATAAACATGGCAGAACGTGAATTGGCTATAGCACTTTTCGTATCATAAGAACGGTACCCACGACATGCCGAATGATTCCCCTAGTAGCCTTCAGTACCGTCTATGAATCCCAATGGTCCAACCATGGTGCTACATCATACGTACCTAGAGCTAATGATGACGCGTTATGACCGAGATCCCGAGTCCCGGAAGTGGTGTTATATTTGGCCATAACGTATTTTGCCCATGATATCTTTCCCCATGACCAGAAGTCAGGCAGCTCTCCATATAGAACGTCATAGACGTAACAGTAAGGCAGAGATACTTGTCCCGGACAAGGTGCTATACTCAGCCAGTAGAAACATGTATAAGTCGTATGGAATCATTCGTCTCGCGGTACGACTCTTTATGTGTGAAATCCTTTAAAACATCTTTTGAAAAATCTTTTCGTAAACATGATCGTAAATGGAACCATTTGCTTTGAGAACCATGTTGACATATGCATATGAGAATGCTCGGTTTCGGGACTGGTTTTATGTCCTTAATTATTTCAGCCCCTAAGTCTCTTACTTAGCTCATTTTCATGTCAGGTTATTATGTGAAACTACCCTCTTGTCCTTACCTAATGGGCCTTTGGTTTTAGTGACCAAAACCGCCCCTCTTTGGTGTTTTAATTATTAATGTTAATTTCTAAGATGTCTTATACTTTATTTAATTATAAAGACCTTTAAATAGCACCTTTTTAAATTACTTAAAGACTTGAAAATTACCATTTTGCTACTATAGGGTGTTTTCGGCCAAATGGACAAAACAGCCCCTTTTTGGTAGATAATCATTTCCATTTTAGTAGCTTAGTTATTCTTTGATTTACCACTTACATAATATACATTATACATATGTTTACATAAGTGTAATTAGATAAATTTAGTTCATCATAAAGGTACTCACATGGGCCTTTTGGCCGAAAGTGTTCACCCATACATATCTTGATTTCCAACTTTATTTAGTGCCATAAATATGCTTATTTCTTATATATAGTATAAATATCACATATATATTCACATATCTACTCTCAAATAACAATTTGAATATCATGATGGTAAAAATTTGGCCTCTTGGCCGAATTGTATCATACCCATATATGGGGTTTTCCAACTTGTTCGAAATAACAATATGCTAAAATGGTGACTTTCATCTTGTCCTTTAAGCTACCATGAACATCTATCATGACGATGCATGATAATGCATTTCCTTTATGATCTTAACATGCTAAGCCTCAAGGATGGTCACATCCATCATAATCATGATCATAAGAACCATGATCATGGTGATGATCATGATGCTTGTCATAAGAGAATGAAACCCATGAAAATAAACCATCTTAGGCCATGACAATCAAGATACATATCATGATGATGGTGATGAAATCATGCCTAATGATGGAGACTCAAAACAGCCCCATCTTAGAAGGATAAATGTGATGATGAGGTGATGATCATCAAAGATGATAACTTATGGAATGCATTATAAAATATGTTACGATGCACCATAAACATACTATATCATGGCCGTACCTATGCAAATACACTCTCATACATATGGAAACAAAGGAAATGATGATCATCCAACATGCACATATGAAGATGATGCTTGATTAGGTTCTTAGTACACGTTTTCATTCACCTACAATTTACATAAAGATGATGGATGCATATTTATCCCTCTTCTCCTATGCTATGCACATGCTCAAAGGGCTGTTTATAACAAGATTTTTGCCATGCATATCCTATTTAGATATCGTCCTAATGATATTCATGAATCTATCAAGAATAGCACACATACATACGTTGTTTGAGCATGCAAGAACATTTTTCATATCTTTGTGATAAGGACTTCATTTTAACATATGCATGCATGATCCATCTTGTGATATGAACATAGGAGACTCATTTTTAAACATTCTTGAAGAAGCTAAGAAGAATACTTGCCTTAATACTTGAATCTTACACCTAGAAGAACAAGATTGCTTCTTTGTGTTGGCTTGAGGTATACACAGCCTTGATGGGCAAAAGGACAGGAATTTTTTGGCACCTTTGAAATATAACAAGGTTAGGGAGGCTTCAATACTTAATCACTTACCTTGAACGGCTTGAAGTTCTCTCTTGTCTAGCTAAAGAACTTCTCCTACTTCCTTGTTGAAGCTTTTGGTTTGGAGCCTAGAATGAGGGTGAAATGAGTGTTTTGTGGAAGATACAAGGTGAGGAAGATGCTAAGGAGGATGATATAGTGTTTACCTTAAAGATTAAGGTGCATGTACTCTTGATTTTCACTTGGAAAAGGAAGGAGTTCCTCTCTTATTTGCTTTGTGTTCTCGGGTTGGAGGGGAAAATAGGATGGAAGAAATTTTCTTGCTAATGAGAAGATAATGAAAGTGGAGAGAGAGTTGAAGTGAGAGAGGATGGAAAGGATAAACGAATTGGAATTGTGAAGATGGAATGTTATTATTCGTTCCATCTTGCTTGGCCGAGTTTTAGGATGGTGTGGAGGGAATGATTGATGTTCTTGGTTAATGAAGTTAGTGGAAGGGAAAAGGGGATTGCATGAAATTCTAATGGAGCTCTCTTACATGGTGTAAGAGATGATATGATGGGGAGGGAAAGAAAATAAATAAAAGGGAAAAATGAAAAGAATTTGGGGAAAAGGAAGGAGGTGGCCGGATGGGGGTACAAATGGAGGGGTTGAATTTACTATGTTGTCCTTCCTTAACTGGCATTTTCTTTTCTTTTTATTAAATTCCTAAATAAAATTTTTACCATTTGTATATATGCTATTAGTTAATCTTACACCTATTAAGTTAATTCTTTATAGTTTTTAAGTTTTATTTAAGGTACATTTACATACTTATTATACTTTGTGCGGTACAACGATCGCATTCTAATTCCATCTTTGTTCTTTTTTCCACTAGCCTAGGGGTGCGGATCATAACATATGACCTATACAAAAGACCCAGCTGCCTCAATATTTATCCAACATAAATAGTTAATGAATAGTAGACTCAGGTTGCGTTAGCTAATAGCTATCAAGTGTAGGTATAATTCGAACATAACCTTATAAACATGGATACGTACTCTGTGAATTACATCTTTTGATGAGCATGATATGCCTTCAGAAATATTCTTGTTCTTACCTTGCCAAAAAAATAGACCGTAGTTGCAAGTGCAATTTTGGTCGCCTTGGCATGCAAAGACTTGCCTTTTAGTCGACGTTTACACCAGGTAAGGACTTAGCTTAGTGTGCCGAGGTTAGTTGACATGTCAAGCCAAGTTCATCGATACTTCTTTCACCATAATGCATTGGAAGAGGGTGTGGTCGTTATCTCAACATCTATGAGCAAAGAGAGAGAAGTGTTGATATCCAGATAGGGTAGCCTATCTTTGGTGGGCAACTTGCCCAAAGGCTGCCATCCAGATGGTAAAGGCGTGCTTGAGAGTGAGGGTATGGTCTCAAGCCATCTTGTGCCAAGGTCTGGCCATGCCTTTGGGTCTAAAGTACACATGGGTGAGTCTTGGCCATATTTCTCCCTCGGGGCCCAGTGTGCTAGGACTTCCTTGGCAGCATTGCAGGAGCTTTTTTTACATATGAGTGTGTCTTGAATGTGTTGAGAAATATGTTTGGATAATTTTCAAAGTCATGATTTTAAGTGGTGAATACTTAAAAATATCGCACATGGTATTATATGTGATTAAAAGTTGAAAAAGTTGACATAGATCTCTCAAGTTGTTGCACATTGATCGATGTATGTACATAGATCCCTCACATCGATCGATCTATGTAAGGCAGTGAAACTTCAAGACCTTACGGTGAGACATCGATCTCTGAACCTGAGACACATCGATCGATCGATGTACATCGAACCCTCACTTCGATCGATCGATGTACATCGAACCCTCACTTCGATCGATCGATGTAGGTCAAAAACAAATTCTGAACCTTACTGTGAGACATCGATCTCTGAAGCTGAGGCACTTCGATCGATCGATGTCTAGGGTTTTTAGAAATATTTTTCTAAAAAGTGTTAAAATGGTTGTTTTCATTTGTATATGATTTATACATGTTGATTATGTGCGTGTTATGTGTTTTTGGTGATTATAATTGTCTTGTGACAAATGTGCCGTGGAAGTTTCTACAACTTACCAAAAAGGGCAAAATTGGTATTTTGAGTTTTCTAGGAACATGATATGGTGGATATATATCAAGGACTTATTCTCATCTTATTTATCATGACCAAGATGATATTATGAATATTTCTGACCATTGGGGTTATTTCTGGAGTTTTCTCTCACCAGGGGCATTTTGGTCATTGCACCCCAAGGGTATTTTTGGTACTTTTACTCAAAGAATCTCATGAGCATATTATTATCTTCATTCTGGAGTTTAGCTATTATTATCATGAAGATTATATGGTGATTCTTTATCTTATTCTCTCACATGATGATATTATTGACTATAGCTGGATATGTGACGATTTGAGATGTCACATTCTATTTTTTCTTGAAGACCCTCTTATATATGTTATGAGAGCATATTTATCATCATTATTCAGAGATATCAAAGGTGTTAAAGGTGTGGAAATGATCACGACATATAAGAAGAAATATTGGGAATTTTGGTGTTACATGTTGACATAATCTTGTCAACTATTATCTATTGATTTATTCTTCAAAACTCTGAGTTTCTACACATATATGTATGCTCAAAAACGTGTATAAACAGGTGATGGTGATATATTATTCATTTTATAGCTTGGGGACAAGTGGACCAACCAAAAAGAAGCTAGTTGGCAAAAGTTGCCAACTAGGAAATTTTGAAATATAGCCAACGGCTTGGCTGGTCATGGCAGAATGTTTTGAGTCAAATGGAGACTTCACATGCCCTATTCTTGTGCTTGGAGTTGACGGTATTTTGGTGTATAACCCAAGGATCAAGCTTGATTCTTGCTGTAAGGTGATTCATTTCATAGTGAAATCCAAAGAAAGGTGTTCCTTGGGACTGGAGTAGGTCACATTGACCGAACTAGGATAAATTGTCGGTGTTCTTGTCTTGTTTCTTCATTTCTGCATTCTGCCCGTTTTTACTGCAGTTTTCACACAACTTCTCACGATTTGAAAAAATAGCTAAACACTTTCAAAATAGTGATTTTTGGTGGAGTTATACTTCAGACTGTTAGCTTTCATTTGCAACAAGAATCACTCGATTTTGAGCAAGGGAAAGTTAGTCTTTCAGTCTCTGCAGTATAACTACTCCAATATGGCTGCAATCTGACCAGTTTTGAGAAAACTTAAATTATATATTTATCAAGAATTGTTTAAGGTCTGGGCCTTTTGGAAATATTATCTACACATCTTAAGGACTGTTTTGATATAAAGATCAACCTTTTTAGTTGAGTATTCAAAGATGAACACGTTTTTCAAAATCAGCAACATTCTGTCTAATTCTGTCCAGATTGACCATCTGAATCTTCTTATTTGTTTGAAGGGTCAAACAATCTTATTATTGTCTGATTTTTGCACCGAGTCTTGTTAACACATTGAAGTTAAAGTCTGGAAAGTTTCAGAATTGTTGGATTTGTGTACACTTATTTTTGAATTTTTCAAAAACGGATTCTGAATCTGAGGTGGTCTCAGATTCTATTTTCAAAGGGGTTTTTAATCAAGGGTAGTAGTGTAATTTCCGCTAACCACTATTCACCCCCCTCTAGTGGTGTTTATTGCAGGTGTACGGTCCAACAATTATTATCAGAGCAAGGTCTACACCACTCAAAGAAGCAAGATTCAACACCGTACAAACAATACAAGGCCAAGAAATAATTACTCTTTGTAGCCTGCCAATCTCAGATTATAGGTACATACAATGGCCATAGTTTCTCACAAAGGTGAGTTAGAAGGTACGTCCACTCAACGTCCTCCTCTTTTTTATGGTAATAATTTTGTTCATTGGAAACTAATGATGAGGCTATTCTTAATGGCTATAGACATTGATTTATAGTCTATAGTTGAAGATGGGGTGTACATTCCAATGAAAGTTGTACAAGTTAGTGGAGTCACTCAAGAAGTTAAAAAATATAAAAGTGAATGGTCATTGAAAGATAAAAAAAATGTCCATGAATGCTAAAGCTATGCAATTACTTTTGAATGGACTTACAACTTCTGAAGCAGGGTATGTGTCAAATTGCACAAGTGCACACGATATGTGGAAATCACTTATATTAAAGCATGAAGGAACAAACAGTGTAAAAGAATAAAAAATAAACATGCTTATGACTGAATTAGAGTCTTTCAAAATGTCGCCGAACGAATCCATAACATCTATGGATTTGAGAATTACTAACATTTTCAATGCTCTTGAAGCTTTAGGCAAATCATTCACGAACAATGAAAAGGTTCAAAAGGTGCTGCGAAGCCTTCCTGCTGAATGGGATCCAAAGGTCAGGGCAATTGAAGAGACGAAATCGATCACAAAAATGGACGAATTGATAGGATCACTCAGAGTATACAAGGTAAAATTAAACCAACGAAAGTCTGAATTGTCTAAGTCATCCAGTAAGTCAATAGCTTTCAAAACAAATGAAACACATGCTAGTAATGATGATAATCATAGTGATAATGAATTAGACGATGACTTGATATTGATAGCAAGAAAATTTAGAAAGTTTTTCAAACGTCCAAATAGGAATAGACAACGTTCTTCTTCTTCTTCTCAATCAAAGAAAAATAACTCTAACAACAATAAATGGTATAATAAAGAATTAAAGTGCTACGAATGTGGTCAAAAAGGACATATTTCATATGATTGTCCAACAAAGAAAGGTAATAATAATAACAACAATAATAAACAAGCCAAGGACAAGGAGGCACAAAAGACAAAGGAGTCTAAGTCAAGGAAAGGCAAACAAGCAATGAAGGTGAGCACATGGAGCGACTCATCCGATTCAGAATCTGACACTGAGGAAGCTCAAGTCTGCTTCGTATCAAATGAGGTGAGTTCTTCGTCTGATAGTGATTCTGAAAATGAAATGACATTTGATGAAATGTATGAAGAATTTTTAAAAATGCATGCTCACTGTAAGAGGCTCTCTAAAGAAAAGAATAAACTAATTGAAGAAAATGACAAGTTGAAGACGTCCAACTTGGAATTTTCTGAACAATTGGAGTCTTTTAAACAAGAGTCTACTAATACTCTTGATTCTTTAGAGACTAACATTGAATCATTTAGAACAAATGAACAAAAGTTAGAAAAGGAAAATAGTATGTTAAAGTCTAAGTTAGAAAGTTGTGAAAATGAGATAGTACAACTTAAGTCTTCTAAACTTACCTTAGAAAAAATGTTAGAACAATTTAAATCTGGTGCAAATATGTTAGATACACTTATATCATCGCAAAAATATGGAAATGATAAAAGTGGATTAGGATATAAAGAAAAAGATGACAAAGTGGTAAAAAGACTAAGTTTGTATCTTCAACTACTAAACAACCTTATAAAGCTATAAAAACAACTTTGCTTGCTAAATCTTCTTCTACTCCTTCTTCTGTTTATTCTAAAGAAAAAATACAACATGCACCCACAAATGTACACATATATAAATGTACAACTAGGCAAAATTTTGCATCTAGACAACCTAGAAATTATGCCTGCATGTATACGAATACAATTAGAAAGAATAAAATGCATACAACCTATTATGAACCTAAGTATAGACAACACTCATATAAGTCTTATAGAAATGCATATGAACATACACATAGAGCACCATATAAGAAACAAAGTCACATGCCTTATACATACTATAAAATTCGGCCATCTAATAATAATTATCAACCATGGCACAACATGTATAACAATGCATCTTCACTTATGTGGAATGATCATGTATGTGCTAATCCTTCTTATTTTCCAAATTATAACAATGCTAAAAATGTGCCTAGAAGGTATGTTCAAGTTTGGATACCTAAGGGATATCTAAACAAGAATAGTGCCCCTAACATTCAAGGACCCAAATAAAGGGTACCTAAAACTTTGTCTCCATTGTAGGAAAATCGCAAGGAATGCAAGAAGAAGGCAAAGTCAAATAATCTAAAAACTAAATGGTTTTAGATAGTGGATGTTCAAGGCATATGACGGGGAACCTCAAACTATTCACCGAGTTGGAACAAATCAAGAATGGAGGAAAGGTAACATTCGATGACAACAACAAAGGACAAGTTGTTGGAAAAGGAACAATTGGGGACCCTAACACATTTCAAATACAAAATGTGTTGTTAGTAAGTAATCTCTCTTATAATTTATTAAGTATTTCTCAACTTATAGATTGTGGCTATAATGTTTCTTTTCTTCCATATTCTTGTGATATAATAAATGAAAAAAGAGAAATAGTATTGAAAGGAAATAGAGATGGTAACATTTATACTCTTACCTTAGATAACATGTTAGATGCTAAGGTTAAGTGTCTAATATCACATGACTTATATGTGAATTTATGGCATAGAAGATTAGGTCATATAGGAATTTCAACCATTAAGAAATTATCTAAGAAGAATTTAATTAGAGGAGTGCCTAAGTTAGACTTAGATAATTTACAACTATGTGAAACGTGTATTAAAGGAAAACACATTAAAGAAACATTGAAGCTAAAACATGAAGTGAGTACTAGTCATGTACTAGAATTTCTTCATTTTGAAGCCATTGTCAACAAATTGAGAAATACTAAGAAGATTGTAGGATAAGTTGCTTACCAAAAATACGTTGGAGATTTGAAGTGTATTTGGATTGCCAATCGTACCTTTTCCAATGATCTTGCCTTCATTGTTGTCTCCAAAGGTCACGGATCCACCTTTTGTGACCTTCTTTAATTTGGAGAACAGGCTCGGGTCACCCGTCATGTGCCTCGAGCAACCACTGTCAAGGAACCACTTTATTGATGTGTCTTTTGATGAGTGGTCTCCCTGCAATGTGAAAAGGTGATTTAGGTACCCTTTTAATTTTGGGTCCTTTCGAGTTAGTTAATCACCTTTTGGTAAAGGTACCTTTCGGTACCCATACTTGGGTGATCCTTCTCGGTCTATCAAATGGCAAGAATAAAGGTGCGATATAATATACATGTGGTGCATGTACTTTGGGTCTTTGCCCAAGGACTCCTCTATACTCATTGAATGAAGGACGCTTTTGATATGTCCTTGTGTGCGTGTGCGTAGTGCGTGGATGATATGTATTTCGTGTATGCATTGTTCTTTTCTTCTCATATCTATATGGTACAACGTTATATTTCACATGATATGAGGGAGTGGGGCGTGTGGAAGGGGGCGCTTTTTGCGTCATCTTAGACGCCACTTGATGCTTAGGGTGTCTACTTTCTTAGACACAACAAACTTGGTTGGTTTGGTTGATACTTTGTTAGTATCAACGTATCCCAATCCAGTTTTGTCACTGTCATGCTTTTGCGATAATATGATGCGATGCAGCATGTTTGACCCTGTATCGAATTGTTTCATCATTTTCTCTAAATCTGTATTCCTTGATTTCAAATTTGAAATCTCGGATTTCATTTCATTATTTTGAGAAGTCAATGATGAGATCTCGGTTTTTAATGCAGTGATGACACGTGAAGACTCTTTCTTTGAATCGCTTAATTGAGCGACAAGATTCTCGTTAGAAGATTCTAACAGTTTCTTGTCTTCAATTAAACGTTTCTTTTCTTTTGCGAGAGTCTTAGTAAATTTATGTAATTCAAAATACTGACTAAAAAGATCATCATAGGAAGGTTCAGAGTCAGAGTCAGAATCGGATGATACCTCATTAGACGCCTTTGAAGCGAAGCAAACTTGAGCGGTCTCCTCTTCGGTCTCAGTTTCAGAGTCTGATGAGTCACTCCATGTGGAGGCCTTTAGTGCACGTTTCCTTTGTTTAGGATCTGAGACGAGTCTATTTTTGTTGCGCTCCTTGTCAGGGTATTTATTAGTTTGCTTTTCTTTGTTTGGGCAGTCATATGATAAGTGTCCGAGTTTGCCGCATTCATAACATTTAATGTCCTTATCATTTGACTTGTTTTTATTTCTCTTAGATGTAGTGCCCTTGTTTTTATTTCTAAATGACTTTCTCATGAATCTTCTTAGTCCTTTAGCCAATAGGATTAAGTCATCATTATCCGATTCGGAATCACTATCATCTACGTGATCGGAGGGAGGGGAGACGTATTCATTTGATTTAAAAGCAATTGTTTTACCTTGTTTAGATGATTCCGATTTCCGAATAGTAAGTTTGTTTTCATAAACTTTGAGTGACCCAATTAGTTCTTCCATCTTTATTGATTTGGTTTACTTGCTTTCTTCTATAGCAGTCACTTTTGGGTCCCATTCCGAAGGAAGGCTTCGTAGGACTTTCTGTACCTTTTCCTGCGTAGTAAAAGCCTTACCAAGAGACTCAAGAGAGTTATAGATGTTAGTTAAATGAAGATCCATATCTACAATCGACTCATTGGGCAACAATTTAAAAGACTCAAGAGTAGACATGAGCATATTAATTTTTGACTCTTTTACTTGACTCGTGCCTTCGTGTTTCATTTCTAGAATTCTCCACATTTCTTGTGCACTCGAACAATTTGACACATAACTAGACTCACTTTTACTTAATCCGTTTAAAAGCAATTGCATAGCCCTAGCATTCAAACTAAGTTTCTTTTTATCATCACTCGTATATTCTTGTCTAGTTTTAATAACTTCTAAAGTAACTCCGTCTACAGTGGATACATTAGATGGGACATATGGACCATCTTCAATTATTGACCAAAGATCTATATCTATAGCCATAAGAAAAAGTTTCATCCTAAGTTTCCATTGAATAAAGGACTCACCGTCAAAAAGTGGAGGCCTTTGGCTCGACATACCTTCTTGTTCGGTTTTGAGATTTGTGGATGCCATCTCACTGAATCGTTGGATTCCTTGTAATGAGTATTCCTGCGCTCTGATACCACTTGTAGGATCTGCAAGGCACCACTAGAAAGGGGGGGGGGGTTGAATAGATGGTGCGGAAAGTGTGCTTTTTAAAATTTCTTTAAACTTGAACAATTCAAGTTCTGAAAACAGATTCTGTTTTCAGGACCTATTTTAAAACGTTTTTAAAACCAGGTTAGAGGTCTCCAAAAATTATGAAATTTTGAGAGAACTTAGCCTCAGATGTTATGAGGGTCCCCTAAAAATTTCAAATTAAAATTCAACCTTTAACGCCTTCAAAAACCGTTGGCACTCAGATTGTGCAATTCTGCCAGAAAGGGTAGATGGTTTTGAAAAATTAATTCCTATTTGTGTGAACGTCCAAATGATCTGAAAATTTGACCAATAACTCTTCACACACTATATTTAAATGGGTTGAAACAGTTTTGGAAAATTCTTTTGAGAAGTAGGTCAATTACAACCAAAGTCTCAACCTTTGCAAGTCTGAAAATCAGACTGCACTAGTCTCAGAACTTTTGATGTTTGATTGACTTATACTTGTCCAAAAGGGTTGAAACTTGTGCCAAATGAACCCTAGAACGTGTAGGTATGTTTCTGGAAATTTTTGTAATTTTTGAAATTCGTTTACTATTTTTACGAACGTGAACAAAATGTATAAACAGTGCAGAAACTGAAAAGTAAATGCAGAAAGTAAATTGCACCAAGAATTTTATACTGGTTCGGTTATAAACAACCTACTCCAGTCTTCAAGGAACACCTTCCTTGGTTCACACTAATCACACACACGCAGTACACCTTACCGCAGGGTTGATAGAGTTACACCTAACTCCAACCCTTTACAAACCTTGTATGACAAGTACAATTTGCACGAACACCACCACCTCGCTAGAATGAAGATTGATCACACCTTGATCAATCTTTTACAAAGATGTATGAATGGTGGTTTCTATGAAGCCTATTCAAGATTGAAAGATGCAAAGTACAATAGGCTTTTTACAAGAAAAGAGAGAAAGAAAGTGTAGGAGAAAAGAAGCTTGGCAATTTGATCACTTTAGAATGCAATTCTTGGTGTTGTGTTTGTTTGTTCTTCTTCTCCCTTCCTTATAGCATTCAGCCGTCCCCCTTGGCCTTCTCCCCTCTTGAAAAATTTCCTTTTAAGTGCTTGGAAGAGTGTAAGACATCATGGTGACAATGATTTGCTTACTTGGCATCCTCTTATTGGACCATCATTTAGTCTTTGCTTACTTGGCACCTCTTTATTGGCTCAATGTTGTCATCATTTGATGACATGGAAAATCTGAAATAATCACTTAATATTTGCCAAAAAATCAACCATTAAGTCATGCCATAAATCACAAATCCTCTCATAAATTTCAAGACAAGAAATATCCTCCTTTCCAAGCTCAAAAAATCGGCCATACCATCTTTTCCATGCTGAAATTTTCAGCATTTACATCATGGAATAAAATTCAGATTATTTACCATTTTCCTTTGAATTTTTGTCATAAAAATAAATCAATCATATATGGTAAGTCTTGCTAACAAATGATGAATGAACTTGGACACGAAAGGAGGGTAAAATTCGGCCAGCACACCTTCACACATGCTGAAAAATTTCAGCATGTGTGATATGTAAAATATCACACTCAATTACCTTACATAATATTCAAATCATTTCCATAACATCTTCAATTAATCCTTTAATAAAAATTGACAAAATATGTTGCCTTAATGACACAAAAATCGGCCACATGTGTGTAGTATGCTGAAATTTTCAGCATGTGACATAAGAGAGGTATATGTTGAATACTTACCTTTTGTAGCTTCTCTCTTTGATTTCTCAACATTGTATGATTGATCCTTGACCAATCAACATGCCAACAAGGCTCCACATATGCTCCAAATCAGCTGTAGGTGGCGTTGAGTATGTTTGTACATGTGCTGAAATTTATTTTTGCTAACTTTGTAAAATAGTGCACATTTAATAATACACACATGTAATATTCCAATCAGCCCTTAATTTAATTTTCTAGAACACTTTAAGATGTATATTATATGTAAAAAGTGTCTAGATACGTGTCACATGATGTTCAAGAAAAACGTTCCATGTTATGTGCGTAGAAAACCGAATTTTCGATATTTATCGATTACCCGATTTTTCTCTAATTTAAATTCCAACTTTTGCACATGATATATATATTATGTTATACATAATATATATAATATATACTTTAAATTTCAGCACTTGGCTGATTTAAAGTGGTACCATAAACATGTGACAAAATTAAAATTGGAATCTTCACATTTTGGCCTAAATGTGGGGTGATTTGTGTGTGCCAACATGGAAAGTATTTTTGGCTGATCATACCATGTGTAGCACGAAATTTTCATCAATTTTTGATGTATATGGGCTGGCCATTTATTTATGGCAAGTACGTGACACGTTGGCGAAGTTTCGGTATTCGCCCGATACGACAAATTTCGGTTTAGAACCTTTTATCGTGTCGTATTTAATTTGTCATCACCATAACTTATATCATATGATATAAGACCTGAATATACTCATAAACATGAGTTAAGTATAGTGGTGTGACGTTAACGTACGTACGTAAAATATATAACGTGTCGGTAGTACGTTGGAATACATGTGTATGTGCCTTTTTTAAAAAAATCTGAAAATATATATATATTACATATATGTGGCGTGTGTATATATTAATGAGGAGAGGAGGAGAAAACTTTCCTTCCTTAGCCTTGTTGCCTTTGTGCCTTTTCCAAATGAATCTTCCTTTAATGAACTACTTAGTTTATTAAACTAAGTACTTCACTTAATGAACTAATTTAGTTCATTAATGATGGCAACTGAAAATAGTATAAACTCAACAAATGTTCGCCATATGATGTGAGCTTTAATGCTTCATGGCTCGTTAGTACGGCAACATAATATATAAGCTAAATAAGGCAAGTGATGACAAGTTATCATGCATACATGTACACACTTATACACGTTTGTGTGTATATATATATATATATATATATATATATATATATATATATATATATATATATATATATATATATATTCAACGTTTCTTATTTTGAAATCACTCAAACCCTCTTATTTCTACACTTTGGAGGCCCGTATCGCTGTCAAGAAGAGTCCAAATGAGGTGATTCAAAAGCCCAAATTGAAGGGAATTTCATGCGATACAACTTTGCTAAAGAGGGCAAACCCTAATTTGGCGTTTAGAAGTGGCTATAAGCCAGTAACCGACAGGGTGTAATTCTAGTACAAAATTTTAGGGATTTGAGTTATGTAATTTTTCCTTGATTAGCTTTGACTTATCTTTTGTGTAAATTTGATTTAGCTTGATAGGTAGTGATCTAAGGACTTGTTTGATTAGTTAAATTTTAGGAATATCAAAATATATTATTATATTAGGGTCAAGATTAAAAACGGCAAGAGGTCCAGAAATTTTCAGAATAACATATTTCAGTTTTTTTTATTGCAACCGTGTGTTGCTTCTTTGTGCTTTTCCTTTGGTTTTCACAAAGTAAAATCAAGGCTAGATCCAATCAAGGTTTGAGCAAACCTAGTTGGTGAATGACAATCCAAGGATACGGAACGACGTATTGGATTGGGAGATTCGAATTGCTCAATGTAGACGTTGTTGATTTCTCTTGTCCAAGAAGGTGGTGTTGGCGCCATTGTCCCACGCAAGGGTGATCAAAGGTGTCTTTTGGAGTTGAAAGAAGCGATCGTCAATTCCATACAATCCAAGATCGTATCAACTAAAAGATTCGTTAGCAACAAGACTTATAAGTGACACGGGTAGCACTTTCAAGCAATGGACTAGATTTATATGTTATGGCTGAATTTAAATCCTAACACAATGAACCCTATTGTTAAGTGTGTATAAATAATTGACCTTGAAATGTTAAGAGTACAAAATATTCGCAAGGTCTAAACTTTTGTGAGCATGTAGCAAAATCCAACGTGATCTGAGGCAAGAGACGTAGGACTATGTTTCTCCTTTTGCTTTCTATGTGTTGACCAGAATAATAAAAACAAACGCAGCCTTTTGTTTTTTTTGTTTTTTTTTTGTTTTTTTATTTCATTTCAGGAGAAAACATGTCGTCAACCAATGCCGTAGCATAGGAGGCGAGGGTGGAAGTGTCTCTTGAAAAGGTACTGGAGAAGCTACAAGAAATCTCTAGCAAGGTTGAGGAGTTGGACCGAAGGACTTCCAGCCAAAGCTCGACACATGTGCCTTTACCAAGCCACGGGCAGACCTCGCGTGGAGGAGAGGCCAGAGGATCTGTTGCCATGGGAAGTCGCGGAAGGTCCGATCGAGGGAAAGCACCCATGCGACATCGTGAGCCAAGAGAAGAATATCCACCGCAAGAGTTTTACGAGGAAGAGATAGATGAGGCGCAAGCTTGGCCCCAAGGCTGAGTGCAAGCAAGTAGAGAGCCACCGCAAGAGGATGATTTTCTCAAAACCAAGATGAACATTCCTTCCTTTTACGGTAAGAGTGATCCCGAAGCATACCTTGAATTGGAAAAGAAGGTCGATCTTATTTATTCATGCGCGAACTACTCTGAGTGGCAAAAGGTACGTTATGCTAGTATTGAATTCATGGAATATGCATTAATTTGGTGGGATCAAATTCAAAATATAAGAAGAAGAACCATGAGAGATTCGATTTCCACTTGGGATGAAATGAAATTCGAAATGAGAAAAAAATTTACTCCTGAATCATATGAACGTACTTTACATCAAAGATTGCAGGGACTCACACAGGGGTCTAAAAGTGTTGATGACTATTTTAAGGAACTTGAAATCTTAATGATAAGAACCAACACAATAAAACCTGAGGAGGCAACTATGGCACGATTTTTAGGAGGATTAAACAAGGAGATTGGTTTCCAGCTCGAGCTTACGAACTACGTAGACCTGGACTCTATGGTACACAAAGCTCAACGGATCGAAAGACAGTTAAAGGTACGTTCTTCTGCTAGTGGTTACGGTTTTAGAACTAATGTGTCTTCTTCCACTTAAATGCAGCCTAGGTCGAATCCTACTGGGGGAAACATTCGGCCAAACATAACCACACCTACCCGAGGACCAAGTCAAGCTCCAAGCAAGGTGAATCCCTCTCCAGCAGGAGGTGACAAAGGGAAGAATAGGGCCGGAGAGAGAAAGGCAGCAAACCCAACCCCTAGATTTCGGGATATTCAGTGCTTCAAAAGTCAAGGTAGGGGCCATTATGCGAGAGAATGCCCTAATCCCAAGAAGATCATGTACCTAGACGATACGCAAGAGTACTACACTGATGAAAGTGAGGAGGAAAAACCTAAGTCCTAGGAGGAAGATGAAGCGGTCAGTGAAGAAGAGATCAAGGAAGAAGAGGGCACCTACAAGGACTTCTTAGTGGTCAGAAAAATTTTGAGCACCCATGTAAAGGAAGAAGAAGAGGCCCTACAGCGAGAGAACATCTTCCACATTCACTGCACAGTGAAAGGTAAGTGTTGTACTTTGATTATTGATAGCGGATCTTGTGCTAATGTTGCTAGCGTAGAACTTGTTAGGAAACTTGATTTACCTTTGATTGATCACCCCCACCCGTATAGGCTATCCTGGTTAAATGATTGTGGACAATTAAGTGTGTCCAAACAAGTTATGCTTTCCTTTTCTATCGGTGGTTACAAAGATGAGATTTTGTGTGATGTCGTACCTATGTATGCTAGTCATATCATTCTAGGTAGGCCCTGGCAGTTTGACAAACATGTTACGTATGATGGTCGTCTCAATGTCTATTCACTTAAGTTTCACAACAAGATTTTCAAACTTCATGCATTGCCACCGCACAAAGTTTTTGAGGACCATCAAAGAAGAAACAAAACTCAGAATGATCCAAAAGAAAAAATGGCCGAAAGGAGGTTCTGAGAGGACCTCAAGAAGGGAAAGAGGAGCCAGAGAGAAAGATCCAAGGCCTCCGCAAAGGGCACCAGGCCCGCGGACATGATCCCCACACCATCATCCCTTTCACTCGTTACTCATCCACCCACAAAACATGCATTCTTTGCCAAACCTAGTGAAGTTACCCATGTATTGCATTCTCAGAAGATTGTTTATGTGTTTTTGTTCAAAGAGAGCGTTGACTGCCTATTTTCTAGGGATGACTTACCGAATTCCTTACCCAGTGGTGTCGTGACCTTACTAGAGGAGTATTCCGATTTGTTTCCCGATGAAGAACCCCCAGGACTACCCCCACTGCGAGGCATTGAACACCAAATAGATTTCATTCTAGGGGCCACACTCCCTAATAGGCCATCTTACAGGGCAAACCCCGAGGAAACGAAGGAAATTCAGAGACAGGTAGAGGAGCTTTTGAGTAAGGGTAAGATAAGGGAGAGTATGAGCCCATGTGATGTACCCCTAATAGTAGTCCCTAAGAAAGACGAAAGCTGGCGGATGTGTGTGGATTGTAGAGCCATCGGCAAAATCACAGTGAAGTATAGGTACCCAATCCCTAGACTTGATGACATGCTCGATATGTTGCACGGTGCTAAGTACTTTACTAAGATTGATCTTAAGAGTGGCTATTTTCAAGTGAGGATAAAGGAGGGAGATGAGTGGAAGACGGCTTTCAAAACAAAATTTGGATTGTACGAGTGGTTAGTGATGCCTTTTGGTTTAACTACTGCACCCAGTACATTTATGAGGTTGATAAATGAAGTTTTGAGAGCTTTCATTGGCAAGTTTATCGTAGTGTACTTCGACGACATCCTGATTTATTCTAGGCACTTGCTTGACCATCTTGACCATCTAAAAGCAGTTTTTGACACGCTTAGGAAACAAAAACTGTTTGCCAATATTAAAAAGCGTTCTTTTTGTATGGAGAAGGTTGTGTTCTTAGGATTTGTAGTGAGTACTTCAGGGATAGAAATAGACCAGGAAAAGGTGAAATCCATCATAGAATGGCCCACGCCCAAAACCGTGGGAGAGGTTAGGAGCTTCCATGGACTGGCAAGCTTCTACCGGCGTTTTGTGAAGGACTTCTCTACAATAGCCGCACCACTAAACGAGATTGTCAAGAAGGATGTTGGGTTCCATTGGGGAGAAGCTCAACAAAAGGCCTTTGACGAATTGAAGGTAAGACTCACCTCAGCCCCCATCTTACGATTACCTAACTTTGAAGAGACTTTTGAGATTGAGTGTGATGCTAGCGGGGTTGAGATAGGTGCCGTTCTTACACAAGGAAAGAAGCCTATTGCATACTTTAGTGAAAAGTTAAAAGGTGCGTCATTGAATTATTCCACTTATGACAAAGAATTGTATGCATTAGTGCGGTCTTTGCAAACTTGGCAGCATTACTTGCAACCTAAGGAATTCGTGATCCACACTGATCATGAGAGCCTTAAGTACCTTAAAAGCCAAGGTAAACTGAATAAGAGGCATGCAAAGTGGGTAGAGTTCATTGAGCAATTTCCTTATGTCATTAGATACAAACAAGGTAAGGACAACGTTGTGACAGATGAATTGTCTAGAAGATACACTTTAATCACTAAGTTGTTGTCACATTTGCTTGGGTTTGAGAACGTTAAAGAAATGTATAAGGATGATATAGATTTTGGATCTATCTACGATGCATGTCTTGAGGCACCCTTCGGTACGTTCTATTTGCATGAAGGATATCTGTTTAGGGCACACCGCTTGTGCATACCAAGGGGATCTATGCGAGAGTTGCTTGTGAGAGAGGCTCATGAGGGAGGACTAATGGGACACTTTGGGGTTTTTAAGACTTTGGAAACCCTAAAAGAGCACTTCTTTTGGCCCCACATGAAAATGGACGTGGAGAGAGTTTGTGGGAGCTGCCTCACCTGTAAGCAAGCAAAATCAACCACGCACCCCCATGGACTTTATACCCCTTTGGCCGTCCCTTCTTCACCATGGGTAGACTTGTCTATGGACTTCGTCTTAGGTTTACCTAGGACCCAAAATGTGACGGATAGTGTGTTTGTTGTCGTAGATCGATTTTCTAAGATGGCACACTTTATTGCATGCAAGAAAGCCGATGATGTTTCCCATGTCGCACACTTGTTCTTCAAAAAAGTTGTCCGTTTGCATGGTATGCCTTGCACAATCGTGAGTGATAGGGATTCTAAGTTTTTGAGTCATTTTTGGAGCGTCCTTTGGGGCAAGCTTGGTACTAAACTTTTGTTTTCCACCACGGCCCATCCTCAAACTGACGGCCAAACTGAGGTAGTTAATAGGACTTTATCACAATTGTTGCATGCATTTATTAAACAGAATCTTAGACATTGGGAAGAGTGCTTACCTCATGTTGAATTTGCATATAACAGGACAGTGCATAGTGGGTCGTTGTATTCACCTTTTGAGATTGTTTATGGTTTCAATCCCCATTCCCCACTTGATTTACTTCTCATTCCTGTAAATGAACGTGCTAGTCTTGATGGTAAGAACAAAGCTGAAATGATTAAGAAATTGCATGCTAAGGTCAAATTGCAACTTGAGCGTAAAAATGAACAATATGCTAGGAAGGCTAATAAAAATCGAAAACATGTTTCTTTTGTTCCTGATGATCTTGTTTGGTTGGAATTGCGAAAAGCTAGTTTTCCTACCAAGAGGAAGTCCAAGCTCATGCCAAGGGGAGATGGACCTTTCAAGGTCATACAAAAGGTTGGTGAAAATGCTTATGTTCTTGATCTTCCGCCAGCCAGGTATGGTTCTATCTCTCACACTTTTAATGTTAGCGATATTACTCCTTTTGAGCATTTTGATGACTTTGATTCGAGGTCGAATCCTTTTGAGGAGGGGGGATTGATGAGGCTCAAGAGCCTCCTCGTGATAATCTTGCACAAGGACCCTCCAACGAGACACATAGGGATCCCTTTACAAGAAGCCAAGCGAGACGACTAGGTTTTGACACTGGGGCTTTCTTGACAAGGCATGTGCAAGAGATGCCAACACATGGTGGGCAGCATTGGATGCTCATCATTGAGGCCGTGACTTGATTATCCTTGATCTATTGATGTAAGGGTTGGTGGGAGGGCAGGATGGTCATTTCACACGTTGTCGTCGTAGTATCGAGTCTAGTTGTTTGAGTTGTCATTGTTTTGGGTCTAGTATATTTTATAGCATCTTTTAATATGTGTTTCTAGTGCTAATGGCTGTGTTTGAGTGTTTTCTAAGGAGGCAAGGCTAAATAAGGAAAGTGGCTTGAAGGGTCCCTATTTTTCAGGAAGGCAGTCGGACACCAGTCGGTATTTTGGATGCTCAGGTCGGAGTATTGATCCAATTTGATTCAAAACACTTGGAGGTCTTAGATAACTCAATTTGTGATGATTTTCATGTTTTACACTTTTAATAATTCGGGCTACAATACGGACCAAAATCAGGTGCAAGTTGGGAGTCCAGAATGGAAAGTCCTGAAGATCACTGGATGGATACCTAATCTTTGGAGGTCCGTATCTCTATCAAGAAGAGTCCAAATGAGGTGATTCAAAAGCCCAAATTCAAGGACATTTCATGAGCTACAACTTTACTGAAGAGTACAAACCCTAATTCGCCGTCTAGAAGCGGCTATAATCCAGTAACCAACAGGGTATAATTCCAGTATGAAATTTTAGGGATTTGAGTTATGTAATTTTTCCTTGATTAGCTTTGACTTGTTTGATAGGTAGTGATCTAAGGACTTGTTTGATTAGTTAAATTTTAGGAATATCAAAATATATTATTATATTAGGGTCAAGATTAAAAACGGCAAGAGGTCCAGAAATTTTCAGAATAACAAATTTTAGTTTTTTTTATTGCAACCGTGTGTTGCTTCTTTGTGCTTTTCCTTTGGTTTTCACAAAGTAAAATCAAGGCTAGATCCAATCAAGGTTTGAGCAAACCTAGTTGGTGAATCACAATCCAAGGATACGGAACGACGTATTAGATTGGGAGATTCGAATTGCTCAACGTAGACGTTGATTTCTCTTGTCCAAGAAGGTGGTGTTGGCGTCATTGTCCCACGCAAGGGTGATCAAAGGTGTCTTTTGAAGTTGAAAGAAGCAATCGTTAATTCCATACGATCCAAGATCGTATCAGAAAAGCACGTTGGCAGGTATCTTATTTACTAAAACTGCACCCGCTACTACATCGGTAGCCTCCTGCACATCAGTGTCTGTCATGAGATGTACCCAGGCATTTGCTCGTGGCTTCACCCTCGGCTGCTGAGCCGCTTCTCCCGGAGTATTTTTCTTCATCTCCGGACAATTCCTAATCATATGACCCACCTGTCCACACCGGTAACACGCTCCCACAAGCTTCCTACATTCGCCGACATGATTCCTATTGCAGTGTGGGCAAACTCCAACCGCCTGCTAAACTACTGGGTTCTGTGCTGGAGGTCTTTGAAAATTCCCGACTGGGCCCCTCTTCGAAATCTTGACCCAACGTCCGGGTCTACCACTAATTCTTACCTCATCCCTCGGCCTCTTGCCTCTATCAGACGACCATTCACTAGCTGCTCTTGCCGTCACTCTGCGAAAGTCACTCTCAACGCGGAAAACATGCATCCAACATATCCTCGTAAGTTTTCATTCCTGCGTTCACTATTGCCGACTGTATCTTTGAGTCCAAACCCCTCTCAAATTTGGTCATTTTAAGGCGATTGTCAGACATAATCGCAGGGGCAAACTTACCTAGAGCATGGAAACGATCCGCATACTCCGACACCGTCATCCTTCCCTGCTCCAACCGGTCAAACACCCTTATTTTATCCAATATCGCAGTCTCAGGCACGTAGTATTTCAGAAAAACATCACAGAACTGGACCCATGAGATAGGTGGGGTCATTCTCAACACCATTTCGGCCCACCATTCGCCAGCTTTGCCACAAAAAAGGGGTGTGGCCACATCCACCTTGATATCTGTCGGCACTTGCACTAACCGGAAACATTTCTCCACCTCAGCCAACCAGTGCTGAGCCTCCTCAGGATCTGTAAATCCTCCAAACTCCGGAACTCTCATCTTCATCATCTCTCCATAGAAGAACCGGATATTATGCTGCAGTGGTGGAGGCGGCGGAGGCTGATGCTGCTGAGAAAACCCTTGTGCAATCACTGTTAGTGCATCAGTGAGTACCTGGGGTAAAACCACTTGTGGTGGCTGGTTCTCCAGTCCATTGTCAGAGTTTCCTGTGTTATCTCTTCTTGGAGGCATTTTCTCTGAAAGGTCAGTGTTCCATTAGCATTCAGTAAATACAAGATGTTACTGAAAGCTTGAATGCGTAAGAACGGGTAGGGTATGAAATAAAATATTAATACGAGATTAGATGCTAACGCGCTCGCACACACCCAACCCTAACCATATTTAAACTCTAGAGAAATCAACACTTATATCTAAGGATCAAACTTAAGGGAAAATCATATCTTAAATTGCTAAAAGATCATGAACCTAATTTTCCAAGATAGATCTGAAGCCTAGGCTCTGATACCACCTGTAGCGCCCAGCCCGATACCAGCATCGGAACTAGTGCACCCGCCGTAGTCTACTACGAGGACTACGAAGCGTCAAAGCGGATCAAGCGTACATCATTCATGACGTAAGATAAATAAGCGGAAACGTCGTAAAATTTAAAACTTCACCAACATTAATGTAACCAGAAAAATACAGCGGAAATAAAAGGTGTTAGATCAACTGTCTAACATATCCTCCAGTACAACATAATAAACATCAAGTTTTCCAACTTAAAGTAAGTAATCAAACATCTGTCTACTTCCATGACCACAATCTCATTGAGCCCACTCGTCATAGTCTTCGACACATATCATTTCGTATTCTGGCTCACCTGAAAAGGAAATTGAATATCTGTTCTTAGCGAAAATATCGCCAGCAAGCAACCCGTCTATACACCTTATGGGATCACACACGACGAGTCACCAGTGTATAAGTCATTGCCCAAAATAAGGTGCTCAGGTTAGCAAATAGCATCTTTATAACAAATCCTCAAAACAGATAAATCACATAAATGATGCGCGGATACAAGAACAAACATGTAACTAAAATAACATACCACATAAACAGAACATAAGCTAGTCACATTTCTTGCATGTCAAATCTTATGCTTCGTGTATCATGATGCATGTACTTCTTTAAAACCACACGAAGAATCCATGCATATAACTTCTTTCGTAAACATGCTATGCGTGTCATTTCACAAAACCTTGCATATTCTTCGCGTAGCAGAACTTTATACCCTGTGGTTGATCAGTTCACAGCAAACAGAACTTTATACCCTGTGCTGAAAGGTCCACGGCCCCATAACATATAACTTTATACACCGTGTTGGTTCAACCAACCCTACCTTAGTAAAAGACTTCGAAGAGTGTATGAAGTCAGAATTTGAAATGCCAATGGTAGGAGAATTGAACTACTTCTTAGGACTTCAAATCAAACAAACCCCTCAAGGAATTCATATTAACCAACTTAAGTATGTAAATGATATGATTAAGAAGTTTGGCTTTGAAGAGTTGAAACCTACAACTACCCCCATCAGGGTTAGTACCAAATTTGATAAGGATGAAAATGGTAAACCTTTTGATGACACACTCTATAGGTCTATGATTGGATCACTTTATACTTAACTCATCAAGACCTGATATCATGTTTAGTGTGTGTATGTGTGCTAGGTTTCAATATTGTCCTAAGGTATCACATTACAATGCAGTGAAAAAGATCTTTAGTTATCTTAAGCATACACCTCACTTAGGACTGTGGTATGATAGAAACGCTAAGTTGGAATTACACGCATATAGTGATGCTGATTATGGTGGTTGCAAGTTAGATAGAAAATCCACTAGCGGTACATGTCAATTCATATGAACCAACTTGATCTCTTGGTTTTCTAAAAAGCAAGCTAGTGTAGCTCTTTCTACCACTGAAGCCGAGTATATTGCTTTGAGTTTATGTACTACCCAAATACTTTGGCTTAAACATAAACTTAGTGATTTTTGTATTACAATGAATAAGATTCCAATTTTCTGCGATAGCACAAGTGCAATCAATCTTTCACGTAATCTAGTGCTTCATTCTAAGGCCAAACACATTGAGGTGTGATACCACTTTTTTCGCGATCATGTTCAAAATGAGGATATAGTGACAAACCATATAAGAACTGATCACCAAATCGCTGACATCTTCACCAAATCCCTTAATCAAGCCACTTTTGAAAACTTACGAGCCAAATTAGGAATGATGACTTACGATACCATTGCATAGTTCTATCTTTTGCATGATTTGCAAAATAAAAGGGGAAATAGAATAAGGACATGGTTTTAGTTGGTAAGTCATGATGAATCATATGCTAAGTTTTAATTAGTATAAATTTTGGAGCATAGGTTAAGGGGGAGAGTATGAGTTGAGGGGGAGCAACATACTATTTAAAAGTTGAAAACATTTGGTTAAATTTTTGGTATAAGTTGTGACATAAAAATCATGTTAGGTTATTTTTGAAAATCATCCAAAAGGAGGAGAATGTTGAGAAATATGTTTGGATAATTTTCAAAGTCATGATTTTAAGTGGTGAATACTTAAAAATGTCACAACTGGTGTTATATGTGATTAAAAGTTGAAAAAGTTGAAAACGTTGACATCGATCTCTCAGGTTGTTGCACATCGTGTTAGATTATAAAATGTTTTGATGATATAAAAAGATGTTTTTAAAAGAACTAAGATGGAATTTCACACCTTAAGATTGAAGCGAATTGAGAAAAACATGTGCGAGAAGTAAATCTCTCATGGATCGGTTGAAGTATACATCAGCCCCTCAAGAGGCACATGGTTCGTTTCGTGTAAAGCTTGGTAAATGTTTGAGCTCTCAGATCCACGTCATACTCTCAGCCAAGAGACGTGGATCGATCGACGTATAACTGAGAGACGTCGATCTCTCAGCTTAAGGTATGTCGATCGATCGACATACATATGAGAGACGTCGATCTCTCAGCTAAGAGTACGTCGATTGATCGACGTACATCTGAGAGACGTCGATCTCTCAGCTTAAAGACGTCGATCGATCGACGTCATTCTGAGAGACGTCGATCTCTCAGCCAGGCGGACGTCGATCGATCGACGTCATTCTGAGAGACGTCGATCTCTCATCTCTGGCATGTATATCGATCGACGTCTCCAGGATTCAAAAATTTTCAAACGTTGGAACAAAATCCAAGGGAGATCTATGATATTTTATCTCTCCAATCTTGCTCAAATTTCTTGTGGACTTTAACCCAACATACTACATGCTTTCTTGACTATTTTAACCATGTCTAGGATTCTCTAGGGTGGCTATTCAAGATCAAATCATTCCATAGGGTGGCTAAAGACTATTTGGGCACTATCTTGACATTTTTGAAGATGAAGACTTGGTGGTGAGCCTCAAAAACGTGGTCAACTTTATCTATAAATAGAAGAGGCTTGGATGGAGCAATTACACACTTTCAAAATCATCTAGCTTCATTTTCCATTGTTGTGTAGTTCTCTCATACTTGTAAATTTGTTTAAAGATTGTTTAGCTTTTATTTGCTCTTCATTTTTGTATATTGAGAGAAAGAGAGTCAAGCACAAGAGGAACCATAAATATTTGATCTCTTGCTTGTGCTTAGACTAGTGAGAAAGTGTGAACCTTATCATATTTCTTCAACCCACTGTAAGAAGTTCTTGAGGGAACTTTTGTTGAAGTTGTGAGGAAGCAAGAAGTTGTTCTTGCTAAGAGCTGTAGTTGCTGTAGTTGCACAAGTGTGTTTTGTGCAAGAAGTTGCTGTTGTTGTTGCTTACACTAAAGTGTTAGTGTAAATATTGTTGTGGTTGTTCTTATTGTTCATAATAAGAAGAGTAGTTGTTGAAAATCCACTTTGGAAACAAAGTGGTAGTGGAGTAGAATCATTTACGATTTGAACCACTCTATATCCGGTGTACTCATTCACTACTTCTCATCTCCCATTCTTGCTCTGATTTTGAATATCCTTTTTGAGTTGAGCAAACGAGAAAATTCCGCAAAAGAGCCAAACACTCTATTCACCCCCCCTCTAGAGTGTATTTCAGACCTAACACATCGATCGATCTATGTACATAGATCTCTCACATCGATCGATCTATGTAAGGCAGAAAAGTTTAAGACCTTTCTGTGAGACATCGATCTCTAAACCTGAGACACATCGATCGATCGATGTACATCGAACCTTCACTTCGATCGATCGATGTAGGTCAGAGGCAAACTCAGAAACTTTCTTTGCGATATCGATCTCTGAAGCTGAGGCACTTCGATCGATCAATGTCTAGGGTTTTTAAGGATATTTTTCTAAAGTGTGATAAATTGGTTGTTTCCATTTGTACATGATTTATACATGCTCATTATGTGCTTATTATGTGTTTTTTGGTGATTATTATTGTCTTGTGACTAACGTGACTTGGAAGTGTCTACAACTTACCAAAAAGGGCAAAATTAGTATTTTGAGTTTTGTAGAAACATCATATGGTGAAAATATGTCAAGTGCATGTTATTATCTTATTTATCATGACAAAGGTGATATTGTGATTATTTCTGACCATCGGGGGTATTTCTAGAGTTTTCTCACACCAGGGGTATTTTGGTCATTTCACCCCCGAGGGTATTTATGGTATTTTCACTCAAGGAATCTCTTGAGCATGTTGTTATCTTCATTCTGGAGTTGGATTATTATTATCTTGAAGATTATTGGGTGATTTCTTATCTTATTCTCTCAACTGATGATATTATTGACTATAGCTGGATATGTGACAATTTGAGATGTCACATTCTATTTTTTCTTGAAGATCCTCTTATATATGTTATAAGAGAATGTTTATCATCATTATTCAGAGATATTAAAAGGTGTCAAAGGTGTGGAAATGTTCTTGACATATAAGAAGAAATATCGGGGAATTTCGGTGTTACACGTTGACATAATCTTGTCAATTGTTTCTTCTTCAAAAATTTGAGTTGCTACACACACACACACACACACACACATATATATATATATATATATATATTGAAAAACGTGTATCAACAGGTGGATATGATGTTGTACATATTTTATGAGTTGGAGACAAGTGGACCAACCAAAAAAGGAGCTAGTTGGCAAAATTGCCAACTTGGAAATTTCAAAAATATAGCCAACGGCTATATGGTCATTATGGGTTTTCTTAGCAGATTTTTTGAAGTCAAATGAAGACTTCACATGTCCTATTATTGTGCTTGGAGTTGAGGATAATTTGGTGGTATTATCCTTTCTTATTTTATTAAAGAAAATCAAATATATTTTTGGTAAAATTCAAAGTAGCCAACGGCTACTAAAGGTGTTCTTGGAGCAGATTTTTGAATTTAAAATGGTCAAACCCACATGCCTATTACCTTTCCCAAAAGTTGAGAAGATGATGGAGTTGTTATAGTGATATTATCATCACATTTTCAAGATAATTCCAAGTCATTTTTTAGTTGAAATTTTCGGCCAAGGTGACATCCAAAGTGGACCAATCGTGTTGTCTTATTTTGCCAAGTGTATAATGCCAACCAATGATGAGAAGACATTTGGAATTGATGATGAAGATGGTGACACATGTGCATTCTTATCTTCAAGGCTCCTCACACTATAAATAGAGGCAATGGTGAAGAAGATGAAACACACTTGAAGCTCACAAGCATTTGTTGAATTTCTAGCTTTCATCTTCATCTTCTTCTTGTTGTTGTTTATTCATTGTAGCAAAGGTGTTCTTGTTGTATTTTGGTGAGCTATAAGCCTCTTGAGCTTCATTTGTAAGATTGATTAGCCATCTTATAAGGCTATATCAATAGGTGTTAGAGGTGTTGCAACTAAGTGTTGCTTAGAAGGTGATTATCCAAGTCTTGAGTATAGTTGGTGTATAACCCGAGGATCAAGCTTGGCTCTTGTTGTAAGGCGTTCATTTCATAGTAAAATCCAAGGAAAGGTGTTCCTTGGGACTGTAGTAGGTCACATTTACCGAACCAGGATAAATCCTCGGTGTTCTTCTCTTGTTTCTTTATTTCTGTTTTTGCCCGTTTTTTACTGCTGTTTTCACACAACTTCTCACAATTTGAAAAAATAGCTAAACATTTTCAAAATTCATGTTTTTTTGGTGGAGTTATACTTCAGACTGTTAGATTTCATTTGCAACAAGAATCACTTGATTTGAGCAAGGAAAAGTTAGTCTTTCAGTCTTTGCAAGATAACTGTTCCAATCTGGCTGCAATCTAACCAGTTTTGAGAAAACTTAAATTCTGTATTTTTCAAGAATTGTTTAAGGTCAGTACCTTTTGGAAACTTCATCTACACATCCTAAGGAGTGTTTTGATATAAAGATCAACCTTTTTGGTTGAGTATTCAAAGAGACACGTTTTGCAAAATTAGCAACATTCTGTCCAATTCTGTCCAGATTGACCATCTGAATCTTTTTATTTGTTTGAAGGGTCAAATGATCTTATTTTTGTCTGATTTTTGGATAAAGTCTTGTTAACTCATTGAAGTTCAATTCTGAAAAGTTTCGTAATTTTTGGAGTTGTGTATAATTATTTGTGAATTTTTCAAAAACGGGTTCTGAATCTGAGGTGGTCTCAGATTCTGTTTTCAAAGGGGATTTTAACAAAGGGTTGTAGTGTAATTTTCGCTAACCACTATTCACCCCTCCTCTAGTGGTGTTTATTGCAGCTGCACGGTCCAACATAATTTATTAACACTTGCATTATTACTAGCGGCCTTATCAAATGAAATGATACATACTTTACATTGCAAATTATTTCTTCTGATATAGTCATTTTTATAGTGCATATATTCTTCGTTATGTGATTTGTCCAACACCATATTCTATTCATTATTGATCCAATAACAAGTTATTTCCATTTAATTATGTTTTTAAAAATTATCGGATGTATATCGCAATATAAAAAAACTTTTTGATTTGTCGACAAAAAGTTATATGATTTAAAGCTTCTGTATATCGCAATACAAAGAAACTTTTTGAATGACAGATTTTTGACGCTGTGATGTAACCAACATGCAATAACCTCCATCCTTCATGAGTGCAAACCTCGAATCATCTAACTGGCAAATGGTCCAAAAATGATCCTTACCATTTTTTTCATTTGGAACTTTCTTGAGAATTCTCTAAATATTTCATCCTCATTTTTTTGGTAGAATATCAACTAGATGGATAAAAGGATTGCAATACAAAAGAGACAGAGAATAGAAGAATAATAGAATCACAAATTCACAAAATAAATAGATGATGAATAGATTTGGAGTAAATGAAATGGATGTACTACATTGTAAGGATCAATTGTAATTAATTATAATTGATTGTAAGAATGTGTGTGTATATATATATATGTATGCATACATTGTAAGAATCAATTTATACACACACACATATATATGTATGTATATATGTATGCATTGTAAGAATCAATTGTAATTAATTATAATTGAGTGCAAGAATCTCCTAATTTATTTATAAATTACTAAAGTATATCATATGGTGAATATATTCGTACGTGTCATTGGCTAGATATGTTACAATTATTATATGCATTAATTAAACGATTTGATTCTGATTGATTGACAATCAGAACAATTCCTTGATGGAATGAATTAATTATCGGTTAAATATAGAAAGAGTCTCTAGCCTAACCTATAAATACAACCCATGTGATACTTCATCCATCCAAGCTATTAAACATACTGATAGGCATAGGCTAGAAGACCCTCCTCTCTAAAGTTCGTATCTCGAGCATCCTTCGAGATTGAAGGCTTTAACTAAACAATCATAGACGCACATAACTTTTATGCTTCTGTTTTTTTTTTTGTGTCACATTTCATATCAAAATCACATATGACCATATCGTTTGTATTTGAAAAAAACTTCCGCACTCTTTAATGCAATTTAATCATTCAAATGTTATGGGATTATTGTTTTCGAGACCTTTAATATCAAAATTATCCATATCATATGTGCTGTTAAAATTACACATAATGCACGATGAAATGATTTGATTCTAATGGCCTGTTATTGTGCTTATTCGCCCATTAGTGGAGTTGTTTCCTGAAATCACTGAAGAAGACGAAGGAATCTATTTACTAATTAAAAAAAAAAATTGGCGGCAGAATTAGGGTAGCCGGTGGGGGTGGGCTGTAAATGAACCAAGTCGTTCGGTTGTTCGGCTTGTTTGGTTCGAGTTCGAGCTCGAGCTTGGCTCGGATAAAAGGTTAATGAACAGAGCTTGAACACCTTTTTCTGTTCGAGCTCGGTAAGTGACACCGTTCGTTTAAGGTGTTCGGCTCGTTAATGTTGTTCGTGTGTTAAACGAATCAAGCTTGAACAAGTAAATATGTTCGTTTAAATAAACAAACAAGCTCAGCTCGTTCGCTAAGTTAAATGAACAGAGCTTGAACAACGCAATGTTCGGCTCGTTCGGCTCGTGTACAGCTCTAGGATACGCATGCAGTTCACACGGCTTTAAGAAAACAAAAAAATTGGTTAGCAGGTTGGGTCTTGCCCATTTGGACTGCAACTTAGTTTCTTGTCATGGCCGATTCTGGGCTCTGAATGAAGACCCATTCAGTCTGAAATCAAACCCATTTGGTTGACGAGCCTTGGATTGGTTGACCTGTTGACCGTTAACCAAAACCATGACAAAAAAATTTTTTGTAGTTGTATATAGTCTGATCAGTATAATTTTATTTGATTATTGATGACATATAAAGAATTAATTTCTTAAATTTAAGTTAGTCACAACATCTTAAAGTATGCGGTATAAAGAGAATAAAATGTCATCAATCCCATGGTTTCGATTAATAAGATAATTACTATATCATATATAGAAGTGACTGTTTATTTAATAAAAAATTAAACATGAATGTTTCCTATGTTCACAGGTAGGAAAATGATTTTGGTTGTTTAATTTTCATCATGTTCTAAGTGTATTTTATGCATGAGTATGACATTTACCCACATAAAAGTTTAGAATGTACTATGTGAATTAACTTGATTAATTCAACATTATTTTTATATATATTTATAGCATGATCTATATGTCCTTGGCTATATAGTTATTCCCACTACTTTTTTACTTGATTCTGCTAGTATTCCAATATTGATTGGTGATAATTACACTGAATGGAAGTATATCAACGTTTCGACATTATGGAGCATGGACTTAGACCTAGCACTTCTTGAGGACAGGCCACCAAATCCCACGGAATCAAACACACCATTTGAGAGGTCTAATTATAGCATTGGAAGCGATCTAATAGCCTCAACATAATGCATTAAGTCTCACATAAATTCAAGCATTATAGGTTCTATCCCTAATTCTGATAATGTCAAAGCCTACACGAAAGCCATTGAAGAACAATTTGTAAGCTCTGATAAGGCCATGGCCAGAGTACTTATAAAGAAGCTTTCAAACATGACCATTGACAAAATCTGTAGTGTGCGTGAGCATATCATGGAGACAAGGGATATTGCTACTAAATTGAGCTCCCTTAAGGTTGAAATGTCGGAGCCGTTCCTGGTGCATTCACTCAACTCTCTACCTTTGGAGTATATACTCCATTTAAGATCTTATACAACACATATAAAAAAACTGATCAGTTAATGAACTTTTTACCATGTGTGTTCAAGAGGAGCAAAGGTTGAAGAATGAGTCTGTCGAAACTATACATCTTGCAACTAACTTTAAAAGAAATGCGAAAAAGGACAAAGGTTTTCCAACGAAGAAAACTGACGATGATACAAATGCCGGTTTTGCAAGAAAAATGGACATTGGAAGCAGGATTGCATGAAGTATAAAGGACAAATGATTGGTCCATTTACCGAATTTCTTCAAAAGGAGGATATTGTTGCCGAATACACTATGCCTAGCATAGTACAACAAAATGGTGTTGCTGAAAGAATGAATCGGTCTCTTATGGACATGGTTGTAGTATGATTAATACCACAAATTTGCCTATATCCTTTTGGAGTGAAGTTCTAAAAATCGCTGTGTATGTTTCAAATAAGGTTCCATTTAAGACCGTTCCTAAAACACCTTTTGAATTATAGAATGGTTGGAAACCAAGTTTAAAACATTTACAGATATGGGGTTGTCCAATTGAAATTAGGATATACAACACAAGCCTAAAGACTGGATGAACAAACGAAAAAATGGTTACTTTATTGGATATGCAATTAACTCTAAATGATATAGATTCTTTTGTCCCTCACATACTCCAAGAATGGTGGAAGCTAGAAATGCTATACATTTAGAGGATCATGAAATTAGTGAGAGTGATTTGAATCGTCAATTCAGTTTTGAGAAAGTATGAGATACACACGCTATGGTTGATATTCAATATAATAAAGAGCCATCAAGTATGCAACCTAAAATTGAAGGATCACTTCAAAAACAATCCAAGCCCACTAATCCACATCTACTGAATCAATGTGAGCCTGAATATCATCAAGAACTAAAATGTCATCAATTTCTAGAGATTATATTGTATATATTCAATAGTCCGATTATGACGTTGGGCTGAATCATGATCTTATCTCATTTTCACAAGCCATGAGTAGTGACAAATCGCCACTATGGTACGACACCATGAAAGAAGAGATGGAATTAATGGTTGAAAAAAATGTCTAGGAGGTGCTTCGCTGCCAAACAGAGCCTTTGTGATGTGATGCAAATGGGTTAAGACCAAAAGAGACTCATTTGGTAACATTGAACTTTATAAAGACACACTTATGGGCAAATGTTTCACTCAAAATGAAGGAATTGATTATCATAGAATCTTCTCTCCGGTCTAAAATAAGGATTCATTTCGAATAATCATGGCATTAGTAGCTCATTTTGATCTCGAGCTACATCAAATGCATGTGACAACTGTGTTTCTTAATTTTTTTTTTGATAATGATCAGTTTGTTTACAAATTGAATAAATCCATATATGGGCTTGAATAAGCTTCTCGTCAATGGAACCTTAGATTTCATGAGGTAATATCTTCATTTTGTTTTGTTTTGAACTTTGATGTGAAGGATATAGGTGAAGCCTCTTATATCCTCGACAGAGAGATTCACATAGATAAAATAAGTAAAATATTTGGTCTTTCTTAAAAGCCTATATTAACAAAGTACTTGAGAGATTTAGTATGCAAAATTGTGCATCCATTACGTCACTTATTCTCAAAGTTTCAGTAGGATGCCTGATTTGACATAAGCTCTGGTGGGTCAATGATGCAATATTAGGAAGTTCAGTAATACATCGATTTTGTATAAGATGAGGTTATTTGGATAACAGATACACTTGGACCCTCTGTTAAATGAGGTTGTTACAATTATTCTGTATGAAGTGCGCGGAGCCTAATGCACCAGGAGGCGCTCATTTTTTGCACTTATTCTGGATGACATTGACCACCTATTGTGATAATTACCAGAAATAGTCTTGAATTGGTGCTTGGACAATGTAGATATAGTATGATTTGTTCAGATCTCATTTGTTGGCATCATCGAGGCAATTGGTAATATGAACATCACCTATCAACCAAAACAGAAAACAGGGTTGCTGATGGGCTGTCAGAGCTAGGAGATTCGGTCGACATCCCTTTTCATATGCTTGATGATCAAACACTGAGTGGCTATATTCGGTTGACATCCCTATTCATATGTTTGATGATCAAACGGGAGTTGCTTTATTCGGTTGACATCTCTATTCATATGCTGGATGATCAAACGAGTGTGCTAATGCTTAGAATGGGATGAATTTTCATGTCTAAACATTGTTCACAAGGCCATCTGCTAGAGTATCATGCTGCTTTTTAATGTGTACTCTGTCAAGAATCAATTATGTAATGCTTGGATCTATGGTTGTAATGTAGCTGTATGTAAGGTAAGTATGCCTGCATGAACAAGACATCGTAGTTGGTTAGTGTTTGTAATTGCTTGGAGTGATATATGTCACAAAAAGGGGGGGGGGGGGGGGGGGGGGGGGGGGGGGGGGGGGGGGGAAGCTGAACCATCCTAGAGAGAGAAATTGTTACACTTGAGAAACGTTGTAATAAAAAGACTAACAACTTCTCTGTACTAAAGACAGAAACTTGCGAGCTCTCATTATTTAATGTTGTAATAAGAAAACAACTTCTCTGTACTAAAGACAGAAACTTGCGATTAGGGAACTGGGAATTCACTGTTCTCTTCTACTCTGTCTGGTAAGGGCCCTGAGCTCTCTTTGATCCAAACGTTTGCTCCTCTTGACAATTCCTAATCCAGGAATAGGTGAAGTATGTGTTTTCTACCAACTTCTATCTACTAACCGTGAACTCTAGCATCTGCAAAATTCTTTGACCTCAAGGAGTAATACCCGGAATCTCGGGAACAAGTGGCTTGGGTTTCTTTGTTTTTTCAACCAGCAAGGCTTGGGTACTTAGGACTAAACCAGCGACAGAGACAGCATGTTGAAGTGCATGCCTAGACAATTTACAAGGGTCAACAACTCCTGCAGCAAGAAGATTTTCGTATTTTCCAGTCAATACATTGTACCCTGTTTCCCAGTCACATGCTCTAATTTTGTCCACGACTACATCTCCATCAACGCCTGCATTAGCTGCAATCAGTTTGGCGGGTGCAAGAAGTGCCTGAAAAACGAAAAAGGCATGACTTATATTTTTTTGTAAGTTAAATTTCATATATAGCGCCAAATCAGGCAAATTTACAAGGTGTAGTCGCCATGAGTTGGCTACATGAAGCCAGACAATAATCTAGACCTGCTCAAACTACAAAAAGGCATAAGTTTTCTATCAAATATTCTATAACCAAGCCATGAAACTTTACCATATTGAAAATTGCAAAAGATCCCAATAATCTATCAAGGAGAGAAAAACTAGGAATAACAAAACTAGGACAAAGCTAAAAGGTTTTAACATAATACAAGTCCAAAAGACCAAATATGGGATAAGCCATACTGGTTAGCAAAAGAACCAAAAGGTTTAGCATCTGGAGTTTGAGGAAGTGAATGGGCAGGGATTCTACTATATGCTATCCTTTCAAGATTTTCATAGGTAGTTCCAGACTGATGGCTATTTTCCAGTTTCCTTTATTCATTTTTATACCTGCAAAGAAGTTGTAAAAAACCTTATGTTCTGTAATACATCCTTAGTTGTATTTTGCTCCTCTCGATGAATAGCTTGGTGGGATATTCGATTTTATTTCCTCTCCAGATTGAGTATATAAAGGCAGACAAAGCAAAGTTTACAAGGTCCTTTTGGAATTTTGAGATCCACTGATTGGAAAGCAGCCATACAGGTGAGATCATTACACTTTAGCTGCTTTAAAACAACCTTCCACATTGATTTGGAGTAGATATATTGGAAGAAGAGATGCTCATGATCCTCAGAAGCGTGTCACAAACCAAAAAAATGTTAGTATCAATAATAACCCATTGAACTAGTTTATCTTGCGCAATTATCCTCTTCCAAAATACAAGCCAAAGTATGATTGCATTTTTAGCCAGATGGTGATTACTCCAGACAATCTTAACCAAGTTAACATATAGAAAGATTGGAATTTTAGCCTCTTCAGTTTCTTAGCTAACTTAACCACGCGGTTTCCTTGTTCACGATCCTTCCAACTAATATCTAATGTTTCGTTAAAGTTTGGGTGCTTCATCTAACCTTTCATGAATTTGAATGGTTTAGGTCCTAGATTCTTATCCAGCCTAACAGAAGAACACCTGGAGAGTTATCAGAGAGAGTCGGAGCTTCATAGTCAAGTTGATAGCTTGGAAACTTGCTATTCCACTCTACAATGCAAAACATATAATCTATCATAGTGTAAATCCTATTGGACTCATCCCTTTTGTTTGACCATGTAAAATGCTTGAAGAGATGTTGAATATATCCATATGTTGGATCCACTTTGTAAACTCTTAAATATCATTCTTATCAACTCTCTTATTTTCAATTTTCCCCCTGCTGCCCAAGATAATTTAAAAATCTTCCATTAGGATCCAAGGTTGCTGCCTATAGAGATTGTTTTGATATTTAGGACCTGCAATAAATCTTTTCTTCTGATTCTTTCATTGAACCTACAAACCACAATAAGAATGAATAGTAGTGTTATTAGTTGTAATCCTACAAGTGATGCACCGTTCTTCGGTCTTTAGGACTTGTCCTTTAAATAAATTTGAGTTCCAACTAACCCAAATCATTGCAACGGTGGTAGAGATGATGGTGTGAGTAGCCTTCCAACCTCGGAAGACTCTTTTGCTAAATTTTTTAGTCTTACCTTGACTTCACAATGCCTACAATTCCAATATCCTTATCAACTATGTATTTTTAACTTTCTTCTACTTCAAAGGAGAGTTTAATCCCCTTATGTTCAACAAGCTATTCTTATCATATTTTGACTTAACCCCCCCTAGGCCTCTCTCTACCTTTGTTCCTGCTATATTGCTTGACTGAAGTAAGAATAATGTTGTCCTTTTCCTTCTGGCCCTTAATATCCTGCTGGTTTAAGGAAGAAAATTGTCCTCCTCCTGAATTGATTTTTGAAGAATTAATTCCCCCCTTCCTATGACTAGAGAGTTTCCTCCTTTCAGAATATACTCTCTAGGCGTTCTCCTCAGAGTTAGTGAAGAAATACCATCGTGATTTCATGTATACTTTCTTATTCCTGTCTCTGCTACTTTGGAGGTCATCTTCTATCAAACCAAGCTCCTGACCTTTAAAAACATTATCATCCTGAGAACTCACATTCGAGGAAGATGGAGAGTATTCATGTTCCCCATCATTATCTTGAGGGTTGAATTATCTGTCCTATGTTACCTTCTCTGCATCTTTGTTAATGTTATGGGGTTGTGTATTTGTTTCATCAGGACCTTCTACGTCTTCTCCAAAGGAGAGGGCTAAATTTGTTTGGGCTGATCAAGATGTTAAGGTCAGTACCATTCTTTTTTGGGTTGGGTAAGTGGATCACAGAAGTATTATGCTCAGTATTATGATCAGAAGAAATGGTATTGCTAATATGGCCTTCAGCTTTTTGTGTGTTACCTTGCTCTACTTCCACCTCTTTAGCCTTACCTTTATCAAATTTCTTTACCTTCCCAGGAGTGTATCAGCCCCATTGTTTTCCTGCATTCTCCATATAATATTTTGTTCTCCATATCTTTGTTGCTTTAGCTGGTTTCCAGCTACAGAAGATCTCATAGCTGCGCCATGCTTATTCGGCAAAGATTGCCTCCACAAAAAAGCCCAAAGGTTTTACATTTCATACATTGGAAAGACAAGCTTTCATAGATGACTTCCTTAATGCACTCTTGGTCATATTCATCAATGAAATTAATGGACTTTGGAGGGATAACGCGTGCTTTAATTTCCACATAAATTCTAGCAAAAGCTGCTCGGGATTGAGAGGTAGTTAACCTATCCATGAACATAGGTTTCCTCATCAGACTACCTAACTCACTCAGAACATGCATGTTGAAGTAATGGAGACGAAACTTTGGAAATTGAATCCACATAGAGATAGCATCAAGTTTCAGTCTTTGTATGCGTTTATCTGGCACCCAGGGCTAAAGGAAGAATACCTTATTACGAAAAGGCATAGGAGAAAGATCGAAAATAATTTACTTCGAGTATTCAGATTGGAATCAAAAAATAAATAGATCGTTCTCTTTGAACTTCAAGCAGACCTTTAAAGGACCAGCAAGCTTCAACGAAGTTTTTCATATTCAAGTAGGAGGAAGTGCTACCTATAACTTGTCCGACTATAGTAAAGCCCCATTTTTGCTTGTTTTTAGCAACAGAGTCTGGGTTGATTGCAATGAAACACTTACCTTTATCAACGGCGGTGTGAACATAAGATAGAGTTGAAGAAGCTTCGGCTTGAAAATGATGCTTCAACAGTGAAGCGTGAACCGATTTTGTCCTCAAGATAGATTGCATGGTGAAGATATGCTCTAAATCCTTAAGATCCAAACATTTTGTGAAGGAAAAAGTTGAAAATTCAAACTCCGACTGCTTGTCGCAGCGGCCGGAGAAGCTGACGGAGACTGTATATCATGTGTTTAAGAAGAGAGAGAATAGGGAAATGAGGAAGAAAGAGGTGGCGATGTAGCCGTTATTGGCCGAGGAAGGAGAGAGAATAGAGTCGTTGGGGAGTGGTTGAGGAAGGAGAAGAGAAAAGAAGACGTTGATTTGATTAGTTAAGGGAAAATATCCGTTACAGTTAGAGAGAAGGGAGAGGAAAAAATATTAAGAGATCGCTCAACGTGACTGGATGTAATAAGGCATGATTTTTAAGTGGATACACAAAACTGATTGACCAGGGTTTTCGAGATACACTTGCCAAGGACAGTAGTACAAAGTGTTCACAACTGAAAGTATATAGTTTCTGGCTCGGAAAAACTAACGTGTACAACTTCGGCAGAAAAGAGAGAGAAAAAAAACTCGTGCATCCAAACGCATACAGCCAAATTATAACACTTCAAACTATAGGCATTTTTCATTACTATCGTAAACCCTTTATCTTCATAGATGCTGTTGAAGGAAACGAGGTGTTCCCTTTTCTTTAAACCCAACAGGTCCATATAATATCATGAAACAATCTTGGATCTTTCACATGCATTAGCAGGAAGCTAATGCTTCCTTGCCACACAACATATATAAATAATATTGCCAACACATTCCTAAAAGTTGCAAAGCTTATATCCAAAACCAATAAACTCCAGCTGTTCTATCAATTCAGATAATTCTCCAACATCAAATGCCAGAGAGATATTTTACAAAAATAAAAAATAAATGGCCACAAGATAGTAGATAAAAGAAAATTCCATACCGATTGTATAATGTCTGCACCAAGCTGCTCCTCCGAATCTTGGAAGAATTTCTTAATGGAGGCCACTTCTTCAGAGAGGTGTACTAATGTCGCTCCACCTCCAGGTACTATGCCTTCATCTATAGCAGCAAAAGTGGCATTTCTTGCATCCTCGATTCTCAGCTTCCGATCCTCAAGTTCCACTTCAGTGTGAGCTCCAACCTGATCCATCAAGTAAAACAAGGCTGAACGGAATTTCTATCCCAAAACTGGAATCTCATCTCTTCTCACCCTGCCTCTCGCTCTCCCCCACCCCCAAACAACTCCCTCCTCCCTGGGACGCCGCTTATTTTTTTTTTTTTTGGTCTGGAAATAAAGCTTCGTCCAGGTCCAGCAGCCCAAACAACAAAGACGGGCATCTGTAATGCTCCCGCAAATCTCATTGCTAACTAGGCAAACTATAAACACACTACCACACTGTCCTGCGTAATATAGGAAGTAAACTTGTGCACATGAATTTTAACTATGTTCCATTAAGTTAATATGATGGTTTTGTACAAACGCAATCATGAAGAACCCTTTGTAGGGGTGCAAACCTTGATTATAGCCACGCCACCAGAGAGTTTTGCAACCCTTTCAGAAAGCTTCTTTGAGAGATATTTACTATCTGTTGCTGCAATATCTTTTTTTATCTGCATAATCCTTGCTTCTACCTCGGCTTTGGTAGATGGATCAGCAATAATGGTAGTGGAATTGCCAGTAATCGTTACCTTTCGGGCAATACCAAGCTGGTCAGAGGTTGCAGTCTCCAGAGAGAGGCCTAAATCTCCAGAAAGAAAATCAGCACCTAAAAAGGGAAGTTTTGACCATAATCATGCAAGGGATCAGAACTTGTGAATGAAAAGCATGATACAAGTAACTTCACAAAAGACATGCATGTTAAAATTTTAATTCATAAATTTAATATCTGTTACCAATTATGAACTATAATAATTGCAGATTAACCTGAACCAAAAATCTATTATCTCATGAGGTTCAGGGTCCTTGGTTTCAGAATGAATTTAATCAGTAAAAACTTTTTCTGAATGATCAGCATGCTGAGCAGACCAAGCCGTTTGGCTCATAGGAGACCAAGAGACCTATGCAGTTACTTAAATAAGGATGCAGGTCCTGCAAGCTATATACTAACTGTGCAGTCCAGGTACTATTGTCAGGATAGAAACTGATATGATACATCACATTCTCCATCTAACCACCCAAGTAGGCATGGCAACCTTTTGCCTGAATTTTATCTATTTCTTGTGAGGAACACGCCCCTTATTTTCAAACAAATTAGTTTCGAGAAAATACCAATTAAAATTGAATTCATCGAGTCACCTGTCATAAGGGCAATGTCTTGCAGCAATGCTTTCTTTCCATCACCGAACCCCGGGCATTTCACAACAGACACTCTACAAATGCCTTGCATTTTATTCTTCAGAATTATTTCTAACACCTGCTTTGATATGTCCTCGGCAAATATTACAAGTGGAACACTAAGCTGGGTGATCTTTTCCAACATTGGCACAAGTTCTCTGACATCAGATATCTTTTGATCAGTCACCAAAAATTTTGGCATTCTCATACTCTACTGTAGATTTGTCCATATTTGTAACAAAATGGGGCGACATATAACCCTTGTCAATCTGTAGGAAAAGAATGACTGAATATTTTTTTTTCAAGCTAAAATTTTCATATACAAGCCAAATTAGACAAATTTATAAAAGGGGAAAATTACACTTAGACCCCCTGCGGTTTGACTTAATTCCAAAAACCTCCCCTCTCGTTTGGAATTATACATTTAACTCCCCTATGGTTTGGGTTAAAAACGCACCGGCCAATTTCCGGCAAAACCACAGGGGGTAAACATGCCGGAAATTAGCCGGTGCATTTTTAACCCAAACCATAGGGGATGTAAATGTATAATTCCAAACGAGAGGGGAGGTTTTTGGAATTAAACCAAACCACAGGGGGGTCTAAGTGTAACTTTTCCTTTGCGCTTGCCTAATGAAAATTAGAGATAATAATGATATTCAATGTATGAATGCTTATATATATATATATGCATGTATATACATATATGCATATATAACTGAATCTAAATGAATGAAAAATAAAATTTGTCCTTTTTATATTAAAGACGTTAATACGTATGTGTTTTATTAAGTGAATAGAACTGAATAGAAAATAAATAGTATATATATATATATGTATATATGTATATATATGTGTGTGTGTGTGTCTATATATATATGCATATAAAATTGAATAGAATTTAATAAAACATAAAATTTGTCACGTATGTGTTTTATTAAGTGAATATAACTGAATAGAAAATAAATAGTATACATATATATATCTGTGCGTGTGTGTGTCTATATATATATATGTGTATATATATATATGTATACATATATATATATATGTATATATATATATGTGTGTATATATATATATATGTATATATATATATGCATATAAAATATGAATAGAATTTAATGAAATATAAAATTTGTCTTTTTAGGGAAAATTACACTTAGACCCCCTGTGATTTGGCTTAATTTCAAAAACCTCTCCTCTCGTTTGGAATTATATATTTACATCCCCTATGGTTTGGGTTAAAAACTCACCGGCTAATTTCCGGCATGTTTACCTCTTGTGGTTTTGCCGGAAATTGGTCGGTGCATTTTTAACCGAAACTATAGGGGAGGTAAATGTATAATTCCAAACGAGAGGAGAGGTTTTTGGAATTAAGCCAAACCGCAGGGGGTCTAAGTATAATTTTCCCTTTATAAAAGTGATTGCCAGAGGAGGCCAACAGCAAGCATGCTTGCTCAAAATACAACAGGCACAAAGTGCATACTAACATATTCTAACTATAATCTAGCACCAAGCATAGTCTCCTTTCCATAATTCAAAACAAAAACACAAGACTCCCTAGTTGAGTACACACAGGAGCTTCAAAATAGCAGAATGAAACTCTGTTGGTGGAAAAGAGAAGTGAAAACCTCAAGAGCAAAGGTAGAGTAAATAGAGATTAATCAGATGAGTAAGATAAGAAGCCCACAAAATCTAGGAGTGGGTAGCCATCATGGCTAGCAAAATAGGACCAGAGGCAAAAGACAGAAGGTGCTACTTGCGATTTGAAAGGTAGCGCTCCAATTAGTTGTGGATCATGAATAACATCATGTAGAGTTTCTTTCTTCATTTTGGTACCAAGCAGAATAGAAAATAGGAGAATTACCTAGCAGCAACATCACAATGTGTATACTTCTGCCAGCCACTTGTGAAAGACAGACAGCTGCAAGTCATCTAGAAATTATGGACAGAAGATATTCATAGGAAGTCTTAGGTTGATTGCAAATTTCCAGTTCCTTTTCTTCTTTTTGATATCCTTCCAAGATGTTTCAAACAAACCTTATGTTTTGTAAAATTTTCTTCATTATATTTTGCCAATTGCTTGATGAAATATGTTATTCCTCTCTCCAGATGGAGGAGAGAGTAGCAGAGATTGCAACAAGGTCCTTTTAAAATTTTGAGCTTTAGTGGTTTGTGAGTAGCCAATTTCGTAAAGTGTCCCAAGAGTAAGTGAAGTCCTTGTAGTACAGTTATTGTAAGACAGCCTTCACACATTTTGGAATATGTACAATGGAAGAAAAGGTGATCATGATCCTCAGGAGACCTGCCACAAAACATACAAATATTAGTATCAACAATATAAGAGTTTGTTTAGAGTAGACATCCTCTTCCAAAATACAAGCCCAAGAATGATTGCGTATCTAAGAAGATGATGCCTACATCAAACAACTTTAGTCCAGCTAACAGTTGTTAGCACAAGAATTCAAGCAACATGCACTTTTAACAGTAAAGATTACTGGTGGAGCCATTTCCAGTGACCAGGTCCCTGGGACAATTGTATATTCCTGCAAGTAGGGGTGCTAAGCGAACCGAACAGTTCAAGAATTGTTCGGGTTTAATTCATATTTGATTCGAGCTCGTTTGTTAATTTTTACTTAAACGAGCTGAATTTGAACACCTATTTGGGTTCGTTTAGTAAAACGGGTCAAACTGTTCGCGAACTGTTTGGCTCATTTAAACAGTTATAGTGTTATCGAGCCGAACTCAAATCAATTTTAAAGCTCGTTACAGTAAACGAATCGAGCCGAACAGTTTATTTGCCTAAACAATCCGAATTCGAAAACCTAGTGTTCGGCTCGGTTCGTTAATACCCCTACCTGCAAGTATATTCATACAAGCCTTGTTAAAATTGACAACTTGAACATCCCAACCTCTAACATAAATGAGCCTCCATTGCCCCCTATTAGAGCATTAGCCACCTTAGCATCTAGCCTGATACGTAATTTGCGTTTTCAGCCCAGGAACATTATGATCCAGCACCCTTATGGGTGCCATAGATCAAACAAGAAGGAAGTTGAAGCCTCATTACCAATGATTCTCTTTATAAATTGGGTGTATTGGTCCCTGATGCACAATAATCTCTTCCACAACCATGAATCTAATTGCATTGGTTTCCTTTCCAAGGAGACTTGCCTTTTAAGATAATAGAATGGACTCACTTTACGCATATATTATCTTTCCTTCCACATATATGCCATATGTATTTCATTAAGTAACCATTGTTCATATTCTCCAAATATGGAATAACCAAGCTATCAGAATCATTTGGTTTACAAACAGAAGTCCGTTTGACCTAACCCTTTTAGGTCCCATACCAAGGGAAGTTCTAAATAGTCTCTCTATTTCCCTAGCACCCTCCTAGAAATGAAAAAGGAGGCAGTCTAATATATGCACATGGAAATCAGAACAGAGTCAATAAGGTGGACTTTACCACCATTAAAAAGTTTAGAAACAGACCAACTAGTAATCATGTTGTATAGCTATCCAACAAGGAAGCACAATTAGAGTAAGAGAATTTTCCAGTAATCAGAGGATCACCAAAATATTTTATTGGCAGAGAGCCAGTTTGCATGCCAAGGATTTCAAATATTTCTAACTTTTTTTGAGTTGGTGGTCTCTCAAAACAAATATTTCACTCTTAAAGCAAATTTGGCCTTAAACTAGACATGACACCAAAAGCTTCCAGAGATTCTTTTGATGATCTTTACTGAGGTTAAATCTCCACTAGTAAGAATAACAAATCCTTAGCAAAAGCTAAGTAAATGAGTTTCATTTTTTCACACTTAGGATGGTATTTAAAAAGGGAATTATCAGTTCTGGATTTCAGGGAGCTGGGTAAAGCCCTTCATAATAAGGATGAACAGGTAGGGTGATAAAAGATCACCCTGCCTGAACCCCTAGAGGCTTT
>AP025064.1:16896431-16951605 GCA_036186865.1 Eustoma russellianum | reverse complement strand
CAAAAATTCAGAAAGGAAATTAGTAGGGAAGTAGTCTACATTCGGGAATTTTAAGGAAAATTAAAGTAATCGGGGTTAAAAGCATTTTTTTCAAACCTGACTTCCTTTGCTCATGCCAAATAACAGGTGATTATGAATTTAAAATGATACACTTCGATAGCGAAGTGAAGAAAAGAACAGATAAGGAATAGGAAAACAGAAACTCATGTGAACCCCATGTATCCTGCATCTGCCTGCACAAAAACATTAAGAGAGTAATGAAGCAAATGCCTTTTGCTCCATCATTTCCCCAAAAGCAGCAAGTTATATCTCAAGAAACTGTTACTTCTAGTTATCAGAATAGATATGTTAAAACTAAGCTTGAAGACTGGAAATCTTTGATTGGTCAGTTCCCAACATTCAAATAATATATTGATATTTTAGTTTTAAAATGCATGATAACTGATTGCAAACGAAGCCACAGTTCCAAAACGGAAGAATAATTTTAATTTTGATAGCATATTACAGAATTACGATCTCTAAGTTAACAGTCAGCACTGATCTGACATGCCACTCCATACGCATTTGATTTCTCAAATTCATCAGTTTCCAATTTCCTGCCTCTTCAATGGCTTATGTGAAACTAAAGAATCGCAGTGTGGCCACTTAAATTTGCTTTACACTTACAATTTAAAGGGACTGTATTTTACTTACCAAAAAAAAAATTTAAAGGGACTGGACCCTATAGCATACCTTCATTCCTTCTTCAACTACAACAAATGTTTCAAATGTTGGAGAACATTCAATGGAAATTACTCCATCAGAACCAATCTTGTCTACAGCTTCAGCAATAATGTTTCCCACATGTTCATCGTTTCCAGCAGATATTGCTGCAACAGCTACAAGAAAAAGGAGCAAAGGATTCTCAGGTAATCCTCCAGACAGCAACAGCTAAAAGAAAAAGGAGCAAAGGATTCTCAGGTAATCCTCCAGACAAACAAAACTGAAGTTAAGGGGGGAAAGTACCTTTGATATCATTACTTCCTTTTATGGGATAAGTTTTCTGTTCAAGTATTGTGACCAACTCATTCACGGTTCTCACCATCCCTTTATTCAGGGAAACAGGATTTGCCCCAAAAGAAATAGCCAGCAAACCAGATCGGATCATTTCTCGAGCTAAAACAATTGCTGTTGTTGTGCCATCACCAGCTAAATCATTTACCCTAGCTGCAACCTGCAAACACCCACTTGAAATAGAAATGATTAACTGCACCAGCATTCTCAGTTGAAGAAAGCTACCAAAATAGTAGCCATGTACAAAATTGCACATATTAAAGGAAACAGAACTTTGAGATACCTCTTGTATCAGCAGTACACCTGCATTTTCAATTGCATCAGAAAGTTCAACGGCCCGGGCAATTGTCACACCATCATTTATTATCTTAATCGTGTCAGCTTCTGAAAGTACAACATTCCGCCCTGAATGAATAATTGGTAGTCAATCCAATTGTATTAGAAACGTAGAACAGACTGTAAAAAACATCACTTAGTAGTACTTTGTGTAATTATGCACATTTTTAATAGTACGCATTTCCAATTTAGAATTGTTGTACAAGACATATACAGACACATGAAAAGAGTCAAATTACTTAGTATAATGTCACTGATGGACCAAGTCATTGACAGGCACTCCCCTTTATTGAACAACAAAATGGGATACTAGTTGTTTCTTTTCCATTCAGATATTGTGCTCAAACTCCAAACTATTCAATCCGAATATCATCCAACTCTTCTACAAGTGAAAACGAAGCTTCCGTAGAAAACTGGACATAGGCCGTAAAAATTACTAAAAGAAGAAAACAAATTGTAACCAAGTTCACCAACAACCAAAAGCCTATCATCAACCCCATCTTTTCCTCCAAGAAAATAAAACAGAACAAGAAATGATTGTCTCGCACCAACTCTGCTATATAAATTCGACTCGTACATAATTTATCCTAGAACTGAGAAAATACCTTGGCTTAACTCTGTACTGAGAATGTTTATGAACGCTCTTGTTTTATCTTTTTCTTTCCTCTTCTCCTTTTCATTTCAAGATAAAAAATAAACAATTGGGACTATAAAATTGATATCAAATCTCTTCTAAAGACCATGACTGAATAAATTCAACATCAACCACTGCCTTTCCTAATATCAAACTTATACAAATGTCTTAAAAGACTTGTATGGAAAAAAAAAAAATCTAACAAGACCAGTATCTAAGCACAGCAGAGCAAACAAGTCAGTAAAGCGACTATGAGAAATTTCAAGCCAAATAAGCACCCTCCCAAAAACCCAGAAAAAAAAAAGAAAGGAAGGCCATCTGTTCATACCTTTGGGCCCTAAAGTGACGGAAACAACATCAGCAAGCTTATTGATTCCCTTCAGCAATCCTTCTCGGCAATCTCTGCCATACAATATTCTCTTTGGCCCAGCTCGCACTAACATTAATTTGTTATTCTTCTTCCTTACACTGGTATTCATACTGAAAGAATTGATACCTTTCGTTCTCCGAAATCCCCATGTAACTGGGCTTTGTTCCACTCCCTAAGAAGCAAGAATATTGAAAAAACAAATCAAACCAGGGAAAAAAATGTTACTTAGAGGTATGCAATAACTGGAAGCTCATTGACGCCAAAATTAAAAATAAAAGAAAACAAGAAAAACAGCAAAGATTGCTTACAGGCAGAGAATTCGTAGATGATAACAAGAGTGACATGTCCACTTTATTATACTTTTCTTTTTCGAGACAAGATACAAACTCCTGCAGTGACGCTCCTACGATTTGTTCTCCTTTGCTTATCCCTCCACCTAGGGTTTTGAAGGGGGTTAACTTGCTAACTCGCTTTCCATTTTTTTATTATAATCAATAATTCTGATCATTTTATTTAAATATTATCACCTAAGATTGACATAAAAATTTTATTAGATATATTATATATAATAAAATATTTAATATAGTATTAATTTTAATAATGAAAACACGATGAAAATAAATTTTTATTAAATATATTTTATATAATAAAATATTTAATATAGTACTAATTTTAATAATTTAAACACGATTAAAATAAATGATTTTATAAACGATGTCGTTATTTTATGCGAAAATTATTTATTCCATAGAGTAAAAAGTACAAAAAAGAAAATGATTAAAATTTTATTGAAAGACATGTAGAATCATAAAAAAAAGTTATTTTAATTAAGAACACGAGTAAAACCTTAGAATTCGGTTTAGGATCATTAGTAGAAAAAGGTATAATTACCGTTATTCCTTGAAATTTGAAGTAATTATCAATAACTCTCGTTATGTTTAGAAATACACTTTTGTCTTTCCTCATGTTTAAACATTTACCTTGGCCCCCTTGATTTGACCAAAAAAAAACCCTGTAATTTTAATGGATATTGATTTTACAATAATATGCTTTTGCGTATTAACAAGTTTATACCGTGACGGCTTAAAACTACATTTGTTGTATTTGAATTATTTTCAAGTATCATAAATTAACTAATTTGGTTCATAAAACAAGAGGTACTTAAGTGGGTATTGTTTATTGAAGCTCAAGAAATATTCTTATATGCACACACATATATATACACACACGCCATATATATATATTATATATATATATATATACATTCATCCGAGATGCCATGTCATTTTCTCTATCTCAATATTCTTTGTCACGTCATCATCTCCACTTCATCAAGACATATACACACACATATGATTTATATATATGTGTGTGTATTTGCTATTCTATGTTATAAATTCCAAGTCATACTTTTATTATAAATATCCGTCAACTCACAAGCTTACCATATACAAATTGCAACGTTGAAAGCTCACCAAACTTGAATCAACATGTCACAAACTTAACTATATAAAAATCACCAGCAAATAGACTTCATTATTTGTTATGGCCGTGAAAAAAAAAAAAAAGAAAGAAAAGAAAAGAAAATCTAAATGATAATTAAGCAAATCTTATCTTAATCAAATGGAGGTTACTTTTTTTTTGATTTCCCTAAATTTCCTCTACCATCATCCCATACTTATCTTCCCTTAATTCCTCCTCCTTAAAACCAAATTAACCCTAATCCCCCTTTACTTTTTCACACGGCAGCCTCCCTCTCCCCATTCCCCTCTCTCAATTTTCGGCCAAGAAGGAGAAGGAAGGGAGAAGAAAGATCCTTGATCCAAGATTCAAAAGAAGGGAGATCAAGCGCTCATAGATCATCGCACCTTTCTATATCAATTCTCGCTAGGAATCGAGGTAGGTGCATATTCATTATTTCCTCAAAACGGTATGAAGGCTTGCATAAGCAAAAGGGTATTTTTATGATGTGGTTGTCATTAGTTCTTGATTTTATTGGATCATGTCAACGTGTTTATTTTCCGTTATTCGTTTTGGTTTCAACGTGATCTCGTCGTTGTACGTTCTGTGTGGGGTTGAGAGATCGTTATGCGTATATGAATATGTGGGATGGGGGAAAGGTTGTTTGGGATTGGATGGAGGGATTGCAGAAATTTCAGAATTGAAGTTCTGAAATTCGGGGACATCGATCGATCGACGTCCAGAGGCTGAGGGTTCGATGTGCCTCAGCACCACGTCGATCGATCGACGTCCAGGGGGCTGAGGGTTCGACGTACCTCAGATGTACGTCGATCGATCGACGTCAACTGGGTAAGGGTTCGACGTGCCTCAGTTGGACGTCGATCGTTCGACGTCAGAGGATGACGTCCCACTGTTTTCTTCCCCTTTCCCTTGCATTCATGGCACGTGCATTGCATGAGGTACCCATTGTCTGAGGGTGTGCGTGTTCGGAGGATACGTAGTGCCTATAGGGCGTGGGGGCCGTGATGATACACAGCGTCGGTCGGGCGTGGGTGTCATGTGATACGCAGCGTCTATAGGACGTGGGTGTCGTACGGATACGCAGCGTCTATAGGGCGTGGGTGTCATGAGATACGCAGCGTCTATAGGGCGTGGGTGCCGTACGATACGCAGCGTCTATAGGGCGTGGGTGTCCAGAACGGCAAGTGGTGGCTAGAGACCATGACGCTGGAACTAGGTCCCGGGAGCATGCATTGCATATAGGCCTAGGAGCATATTGCCTGACATGTTTCTAGTTGCGTGTGACACGTTATGTGAGCATGCATCACGTACTTGCGCATACATCTTGTGTGGATTGTTTACCTTCCGTATGAGTTACGTCATGTTGTTTTATGTCGGTTACATGGTGTGTCTTACTTTCCGGTGGTATACTAGCTGTCTGTTCTATGTGGTTACGTGGAGATATCGTTTTGGGTATGTAAGTTTTGTATTGTTTTGAGAGGCACCTACTGGGTGATTACCATCACTCACACCTACTATTCCATATGTAGCCGAGACAGAGTATGACTATATCTTCGTTGAGGATGAGTCCGATACCGTGAAGTGGGCCGAGTGACTCGTAGATACGGCTGCGGCAAGGATGGGGACAAGCTTTGGTGATGCTTTGGGGATGGCACAGACATTTTATTTTAGTATTCAGTATTACTTTTGAAAACGATTTCATGCTTTTAAATTTAGACATTCGACCTTGACTTGTAAGGCCTGGTCAGCCTAGCTTTACTGTCGTTATTTCCTTAAAGTTCATCAATTTCAATTTAGTGTTGTGACTCATCGTTTCCGCAGAAAGAAAAGGAAAACTTTGCTATGTCAGCATTGACGTGTAGCAGGTTGATGTGACGCCTAGTATTCTCCTGAGTGAGATACGGCGGGTGCACCGTTTCCGAGGGTGGAGCTCGGGAGCGGGGCGCTACAGGTGGTATCAGAGCCAGGTTCAGATACGCCTCGGGAACGTGATAGATTAGCTAATTACCCTAGGATAAGTGATGATCCGTTTTCAAATGATTTTCAAATTCGAATAAAACGAAGTAGACATAAGCTATGACTGGTTTTGGTTGAGTGCCGTTAGCAAGCAGACAGGATAGGTTATCCCTTCTTCTTCGACCTCCACCTCCTTACTTCTTTTCAATACTCTTAAGTCAATTTGTCTAACGTGTTTAAATTGTCCACAGACAATGCCTCCGCGACGTGAGCCATCAGGAAATAGTGGAAATGACGGAGATGAACGTCAGGGGCAAGGGGCGATTCCCCAAAACCTTACAGACACACTGGCCAATCTGACGGCCTTAATAGCCCATCAGCAGGCGCAGATGGCGCAACAATATACTCAGATGACAGAGCAACAGGCACAGATTGCCCAAATACTTCAGCACACTCAGCAACAGCAGCAACAACAACAACCGCCACCACCACCGCCCGCACCACAAGCAGGGTTTGAGGTTCTATTACAGGGAGATGCAGAACTCCCGAATACCGATGTTCGGGGTACCACTCGGCCTGAGGAAGCCGAGATTTGGCTCAAAAACATAACTGAACGATAAGACTGATACAAGTACCCGTGAATCTGAAAGTAGAGGTGACTACCCCGTTCTTGGAAGGGGAAGCTGAGAGGTGGTGGAACGGAGTGAAACGCAAATTGACTCCACCAGTGACTTGGGAGCAATTTGTTGAGGAGTATAAGAAGCACTATTTCCGGGTAGTGCTATTCAGAGAATGGCGGAGTTCCAGCTGCTGACCCAAGGGTCCATGACGGTGGATCAATACTGAGAAATTTCATGAACTGGGCCAATATATGTCATGCATAATGGACAACGAAGAGGCCAAAATGCTGAAGTTCCACACGGTTTGAGCTTTCGCATTCAACAGGCGATTGTTTGCGCAGAGACTACCACATTTGAGGGATTGCTGGAGGTATGTCGACGTGTAGAGAGGAATTTGGAAAGGGCAGCTGCACTAGAAAGACTGAAGAGGCCCCGTGAGGAGCTGCAGACAGGCAGATCAGGGAGATGGTTGAAAGTACCCTCGCCGCCCACAGTCCGGGCAACCATCCCGACCAGAACAACAGCAGAGGACAGTGATACAGACCCCGATGATTGAGGGTCCAGCACCGACTGATGCACAAACAGTAAGGGCTGCGGCACCTATCCCACGGTGTACACTGTGCGGACGTTTCCATCCGGGACCATGTCGGAAGGATCAGAGAACGTGCTACAGCTGCGGGAGCAAGGACATATTGCTAAGGAATGCTCAACACCGAGCTCAGGTAAACTCGCAGACACAGGCTCAACAGGGGGGACGAGGCCGGACCAATGCTCGAGTACATGCGATGACGGATGCCGAAGTCGAGGAGTCGGGCGACGTGGTGACGGGTACATTTATTTAAGTACTTAATTTCGTAGTTGGAGTACATTTTTATGTGTTTGTTATGGTTGTGTGCTAGAACCTGAATGTGGTAGGTGTGATTTTAATTAGACAAAGTGCCAGCAAATGTTCTATTCGATAGTGGAGCAAGTCACTCGTTATGGGCAAAGAGATTTGCCAAGAATCTGGACATTCTTCCCGAATGGATTGAGACTCCATACCGTATACAGGCCGCGGTGGCCAAGTACTCGTATCTCATCAACGTTACAATGGGTGTGAATTGGAGATTAACGGTCTACAGTTTTCTGCGACCCTGATACCGATCCAGATGTTTGATTTCGACATTATTCTGGGCATGGACTTCTTGGCGGAGTATCATGCAAATATTAATTGCCGGCAACTGCAAGTCAGCATGAAGGCACCTGAACTGGGCGAAACTATCTTTTCAAGGGAATCCTAAATTAAGGAAGGTGCCCCCAGAAGCTTTATTTGACTGCGGGCTCAGGCGTTTAGAGCGCTAAAGAAAGGAGGAGAAGGATTCTTGATTTACTCAATGGGGTGCTGAACAAGAGGTTCCGCAGATCGACCAAATCCCTGTGGTAAAGGAATTTACAGATGTCTTTCCCGAGGAGTTACCAGGACTGCCACCAGAAAGAGAGGTAGAGTTCGAGATCAATCTCATACCTGGTGCTGAACCCATATCCAGGGCACCCTACCGATGCTCCAGCAGAACCAAGGAGTTGAAGGAGCAATTACAAGAACTGCTGGACCGTAAGTTATTCGACCCATGGTATCACCTTGGGGTGCTCCAGTCCTGTTTGTGAAAAGAAGGATGGAAGCATGAGATTATGTATAGATTACCGGGAGCTTAACAAGATCACTATCAAGAACAAGTATCCCTTACCACCCCGAATCGAGGATCTCTTTGACCAACTACGGGGGGCTAGAGTATTTTCCAAGAATCGTATTTGCGATCCGGTTATCACCAGTTAAGGATCAAATCGGGGGATACGGCCAAAGACCGCCTTCAGAACACGCTATGGCCATTACGAATTCCTGGTTATGCCTTTGGATTAACCAACGCCCCCAGCTGCTTTATGGATCTAATGAACACAGTATTTCGGAAACAACTGGATAAGTATGTTGTAGTGTTCATTGACGATATTCTGATATACTCCCCCGACGAAGAGACTCACGCTGAACACTTGAGGGGAGCTTTAGAGACACTCCGGAGAAGCAAATTATATGCCAAGTTCAGCAAATGTGAGTTCTGGCTGAAGAGTGTAGCCTTTTTGGGTCATGTGGTTTCTGAAGAAGGAATTTCTGTAGATCCAAAGAAGGTAGAGGCGATCACTGAGTGGCCTCGACCCACTAATGTGACCGAGGTAAGAAGTTTTCTTGGACTGGCTGGATACTATAGGAAGTTTGTCGAGGGCTTTCTCATCGATTGGCAGTGCCCCTAAGCCGATTGACACAAAAGAAGTCAAAGTTTGAATGGACCCCCCGAGTGGCGAGCAAAGCTTTACTGAACTAAAACAGAGACTGACCACAGCCCCTATTCTTGCTCAGCCCTCCGCTTCAGAAGGGTTTGTCATTTACAGTGACGCTTCTAAGAATGGGCTAGGTAATTGTGTATGATTTCAAACTGATTTTGTATACAATTAAAGATGTGGTCTAACTTTTATATTTCAGGATTGCGTGTTGATGCAAAACGACAAGGTCATTGCATATGCTTCACGACAGCTAAAGCCCTATGAACAGAACTATCCGACTCATGATCTGGAACTTGCGGCGGTGGTGTTCGCCCTGAAATCTGGCGTCACTATCTATATGGAGTGAAGTGCGAAGTGTTCACTGATCACAAAAGTCTTAAGTATTTGTTCACGCAAAAGGAGCTGAACATGCGCCAGAGGAGATGGTTGGAGTTGTTGAAAGATTACGACTTGACCATCAGTTATCATCCGGGAAAAGCCAATCGAGTGGCTGATGCCTTAAGTAGGAAGTCGAGCCATGCACGGCAGGCTACTCTAGAAAAAGAGATGGCGGAATTTGATTTGGATCTTGTGGATTCTACCGCAGATATTCTGGCCACGCTAATTATCACCCCTACCTTGGTAGACCAGATTAAGGAAGCCCAGAAGAATGATGCAACAATTAAAGAGACGCGAGAAAGAATGTTAACCAGCCAAGTGGATGGGTTTCAGGTTCATGATGACGGCAGTATGTGGTACCAAGGAAGGTTGTGTGTACCGGATGTTGAGGACCTTAGGAGGGAGTTGTTGAAAGAAGCACATAATTCGAGACTGTCTATTCACCCTGGTGCTACGAAAATGTACAATGATCTCAAGAGACACTATTGGTGGAACGGCATGAAAAGGCATATTGCTGAGTTTGTGGAAAGATGTCTTGTGTGCCAGCAAGTTAAAGCGGAACACCAAAGACCGGGTGGATTGATGCGACCACTAGAGATACCGGAATGGAAGTGGGAGCATGTAACAATGGACTTTGTGGTTGGACTCCCTAAGACCAGGAATGGGAATGATGTAATATGGGTAATTGTGGATCGACTGACTAAGTCTGCCCATTTCTTACCTATTCCCACCGGACTTACTATGGAGAGACTGGTAGCCATGTACATTGATAACATTGTTTGCCTCCATGGAGTGCCAGTCAGCATAGTATCCGACCGTGACTCGAAGTTTACATCTCAGTTCTGGGCAGCGTGCCAGAAGAAGATGGGGACTGAGTTGCGACTGAGTACCGCTTTTCACCCTCAGACCGATGGCCAATCTGAAAAGACCATTCAGACTCTGGAGGATATGTTGAGGGCATGCGCATTGGATTATAAAGGAAATTGGGACAGCATGCTCAAATTGATAGAGTTCTCCTACAACAACAGCCATCACAGTGCCATAGGTATGGCACCATTTGAGGCCTTATATGGACGAAAGTGTAGGTCAACCTGTGCATTGGGACGAAGTTGGTGAACGTAGGTTGACGGCTCCAGAAATAATTGAGCAAACTAAAGAACAAGTGAAGCTAATTCGTGAACGTCTTAAGACAGCTCAAGATAGAAGCAAAAGTTGGGCCGACACGAGGAGACGACCTTTAGAGTTCGAGGAGGGAGAAAAAGTCTACCTTAAGGTGTCACCAATGAAGGGTGTGGACACGGTTTGGAGTTAAAGGGAAATTGAAGCCGCGTTATATTGGACCATATGAGATACTCGAAAAGGTTGGAGATTTGGCATACAAGTTGGCATTACCTCCGATGTTGGCTCAGGTGCACAACGTGTTCCACGTCTCGCAGTTAAGGAAGTATGTACCTGACCCGAGTCACGTGCTAGACGCGCAGCCACTTAAGATTAGACCCGATGCGTCATATGAAGAAGTTCCGATACGAATTCTGGATAGTAAGGACCAAGAACTCAGAAGAAGGATTATTCCCTATGTCAAAGTACAATGGAGCAACCACCGAGAGAATGAAGCGACATGGGAACTAGAAGAGCAAATGCGCGACCGCTACCCTCATCTATTTGATTAAGGTACGACAAGTTTCGGGACGAAACTTTTTGTAAGGGGGGTAGGATGTTATGGCCGTGTAAAAAAAAAAAAAAAAAAAAGAAAAGAAAAGAAAATCTAAATGATAATTAAGCAAATCTTATCTTAATCAAATGGAGGTTACTTTTTTTTTGATTTCCCTAAATTTCCTCTACCATCATCCCATACTTATCTTCCCTTAATTCCTCCTCCTTAAAACCAAATTAACCCTAATCCCCCTTTACTTTTCACACGGCAGCCTCCCTCTCCCCATTCCCCTCTCTCAATTTTCGGCCAAGAAGGAGAAGGAAGGGAGAAGAAAGATCCTTGATCCAAGATTCAAAAGAAGGGAGATCAAGCGCTCATAGATCATCGCACCTTTCTATATCAATTCTCGCTAGGAATCGAGGTAGGTGCATATTCATTATTTCCTCAAAACGGTATGAAGGCTTGCATAAGCAAAAGGGTATTTTTATGTGATGTGGTTGTCATTAGTTCTTGATTTTATTTGGATCATGTGCAACGTGTTTATTTTCCGTTATTCGTTTTGGTTTCAACGTGATCTCGTCGTTGTACGTTCTGTGTGGGGTTGAGAGATCGTTATGCGTATATGAATATGTGGGATGGGGGGAAAGGTTGTTTGGGATTGGATGGAGGGATTGCAGAAATTTCAGAATTGAAGTTCTGAAATTCGGGGACATCGATCGATCGACGTCCAGAGGCTGAGGGTTCGATGTGCCTCAGCACCACGTCGATCGATCGACGTCCAGGGGGCTGAGGGTTCGACGTACCTCAGATGTACGTCGATCGATCGACGTCAACTGGGTAAGGGTTCGACGTGCCTCAGTTGGACGTCGATCGTTCGACGTCAGAGGATGACGTCCCACTGTTTTCTTCCCCTTTCCCTTGCATTCATGGCACGTGCATTGCATGAGGTACCCATTGTCTGAGGGTGTGCGTGTTCGGAGGATACGTAGTGCCTATAGGGCGTGGGGGGCCGTGATGATACACAGCGTCGGTCGGGCGTGGGTGTCATGTGATACGCAGCGTCTATAGGACGTGGGTGTCGTACGGATACGCAGCGTCTATAGGGCGTGGGTGTCATGAGATACGCAGCGTCTATAGGGCGTGGGTGCCGTACGATACGCAGCGTCTATAGGGCGTGGGTGTCCAGAACGGCAAGTGGTGGCTAGAGACCATGACGCTGGAACTAGGTCCCGGGAGCATGCATTGCATATAGGCCTAGGAGCATATTGCCTGACATGTTTCTAGTTGCGTGTGACACGTTATGTGAGCATGCATCACGTACTTGCGCATACATCTTGTGTGGATTGTTTACCTTCCGTATGAGTTACGTCATGTTGTTTTATGTCGGTTACATGGTGTGTCTTACTTTCCGGTGGTATACTAGCTGTCTGTTCTATGTGGTTACGTGGAGATATCGTTTTGGGTATGTAAGTTTTGTATTGTTTTGAGAGGCACCTACTGGGTGATTACCATCACTCACACCTACTATTCCATATGTAGCCGAGACAGAGTATGACTATATCTTCGTTGAGGATGAGTCCGATACCGTGAAGTGGGCCGAGTGACTCGTAGATACGGCTGCGGCAAGGATGGGGACAAGCTTTGGTGATGCTTTGGGGATGGCACAGACATTTTATTTAGTATTCAGTATTACTTTTGAAAACGATTTCATGCTTTTAAATTTAGACATTCGACCTTGACTTGTAAGGCCTGGTCAGCCTAGCTTTACTGTCGTTATTTCCTTAAAGTTCATCAATTTCAATTTAGTGTTGTGACTCATCGTTTCCGCAGAAAGAAAGGAAAACTTTGCTATGTCAGCATTGACGTGTAGCAGGTTGATGTGACGCCTAGTATTCTCCTGAGTGAGATACGGCGGGTGCACCGTTTCCGAGGGTGGAGCTCGGGAGCGGGGCGCTACATTATTAGCTATTATTTTCGGCCATTAAGGGTTATTTTCAAGAAAAAATAATTCTCTATTTGTCATACCAATCATCAATCAATTGGAATTTGTTATATTACAATTGAATTTGACCATCAAGAGGGACGTCCTACACATGATTTTTGGGCAAGAATTTTATCGCCTAAATTATTCTGCATGATTATATGTGATGGAGATTGCAATGATTGAAGATTGTATCATATATGTTTACATTTTTTATTGATTGAAATTTCAAATTCAAATTTGAAATTGAAGAATTGAATGGGGCATCTATATGGAGAAATTATTCTCATACCAATTTGGTGACCATATATAATATGGGAGTTATATCTCATCAAATTATCATAAAGGTTCTAAGATAATTACATGATTGATGCAATTAAAATTCAAATCTTCTCTACACTTAAGAAGGACTGCCAAGAAGGAGTGCTTGAACTTTTATACACACTCAAGGAAGTTTTTAGAAGACTTAGTTTAAGATTTGATTGCTTTCCAGCATTATGAAGATTCAATCATTAAGAAGACAGTATATTTTATTCAAAATTCAAAATATTATTTGGCTTAAACATTAAAGAGAGGGCAGCAGAAACAAGGGGGTTCAAACCCTAGACACTTATTACAAATGATAGGATAAATCATTCGTGGGTAGTTGGAGAATATTTCAGGCATGAAGACTTGATTAAGTGATAATTACAAGGGCATTCAAATCACATTTTATATTATTTTCAAGTCACAAATCATTTGCCAAGGTGTAAAAAAGGACCAACCAAAAGTTAAAATCTAGATGAAGATACATCATACGTCCAATGGAAATAAGCCAATAAAGCAAGATGTGTCACAAGATAAAGTCAATGCTTCTTCTAACACTAAACGGGTGCCCCAACTATCTATAGAAGGACAAGGAAGACAGTCGTTATTAGATTACACCACTTGAGCATTCTATTGATATTCAAGGCTTCAATTCTTCTGGACTCTTTCTCTCAAGAAAAACTTATGTTGTAAGCCTTCTCTCTACATTTTTAAATTTTGTAAAGACGGTATACATACACATCTTACTCATGTATATTTGTAGAAGTTTGATCAATGTATAATCAAACCTTCTTTTCGTGAGATATTGGTTAAAACATCGATTTGTGATGTTGTTCTTTTGTAAGAAGGGTTAGATTATAAGGAGTTGATGTATAAATCGAACCACCTTTGATTTGGTGACTTTTGGTGATTAGTGAGATAAAGGAAGGTGTCTGTAGAACTGGAAGAGGCCACATTGATCGAACCATTATAAATCTTTATTGTTCTTAATTTTTTCTGTTTTCTATTTTTCTCTCTAGAATTTTACCACAACTTTGGTTGGTAAAAATATCAAAAGTTTTTGGAATTGAGTCAAATTTTACAGAGAACCAGATATCTGTCGACTTGAAACGCGTTTTTGGCCCTCCAAGAAGCCAATTATGCTGACTAGCCCTTCCTAACATTTGTAGCCATGAATATAAGCTTTCCAACCTAATTTATATCATCCCAATCCAAAGCCTGTAGTTTGAGATATGCTCCAATAACCGTCAACTGGTCAAACTGTCTACGTGTTTCTAGAATCCTTATCTTATCTAATAAGTTCCCTTTAGCCCAACAACTCATAAACTGGGCTTTAACACTCTAAATTGTTCTAGAAACAATTTAAAAGACTCCAAAATAAAATAAACAAATTGACAAACCATGTAAACTAACAGCTAGGTCATGCAAGGCCAATAGCTCGTGAAACTTTATATTATTGATGCCATGGACATGCTTCCTCCCTCTCCATCTCTTTTGCACGTCGTCTACATGCATTATGACTCCTTGGACCTTATCAAGTCCTACAAGTGGTATCAGATATAGTTTCTCTCACAAGACGAAGATCTAACAATCTTAGTGAGATGATATCCATTAGTTACAGGACTGAACAAGAAGATATGTCTAGCCACAACGACCTCCACTCTTTGACAGCGAGTCTTTTAATAAATGAAAATTATGTATAAAGTTATTTTTTATGGTTATTGATATTGATATATGGTCAATAATTGAAGAAGACCTTTTCATCCGTTCTAAAACTTCTGTTGTTGATGGTGTCACTTTGCAAACTTTAAACCAAAAGAAGAATTTACTAGTGATGATAAAAGGAAATTGAGTATGAATGCTAAAGCCATGAAACTTCTTTTAAATGGTCTTAGTAAAAGCAAAGCAGTTATGTTTAAAATTGTTCAAGTACTCTCCGAAACTAGGGTTCCGGCTCGTTACATCCACCATACTCTACTACGAGAAGTACAAGGCACCGATACTATACTTACGCATGTCATCATGAATAATGAATCGATAATCGAAAGCAACATAACATAAACAGAATACAATCGACATGCATTACTTTACATTACAATTTTGTACAAGTCATACTATACTAAATCCTGAAATCCTCTGAGTACATAATCACCAAATGGCTAACATGTTCAGAAATAATCTCTCGGGTGTACTACGTCTACATCGGTATCTATCTGGAATCAACCTCGGCATCCTGTAATATGATACCTGCTCTCTGTAAATAGTGATAAGACAAGTATGAGTGATAGACGTAATCGTCCAGCAAGTAGTCCTACTAGATACATCATGTGTATCATGCATGTGGACACGAAGTAAGAACATAGTACTGCAAAAGTAAGAACGTAACAAATCGCATCTCCAATTTAATAAATACAGTGCATAACCTAAAGACTGCTGTGTGACAAAAATTTCCCAACTAAATTAAAGGAAAAATTTTATAGGGTGGCAGTGCGACCGGCAATGCTATATGGGACAGACTGCTGGGCCATCAAGAGGTCACAATTACAGAAGATGGAAGTGACAGAGATGAAGATGTTAAGATGGATGTGTAGGCATACAACGCTAGACCGGATCAGAAACGAGGTGTTTCGAGAAAGGGTAGGCGTGACTAGTATAGTAGATAAGATAAGGGAGTGCAGAATGAGATGGTTTGGGCATGTCAAGCGGAGACAGACAATGGCGGCGGTCAGAGCAATTGAAAGCCTCATTGTAGAGGGGAACAGGAGTAAAGGCAGACCCAAACTGACTTGGGATGAGCAGATAAGGCACCACCTACTAGATTTGCACCTCTCTAAGGACATGGTCTAGGATAAGAGTTCATGGAGACATAAGATTAAGGTTAACGAGGTATAGGTCATATATAGGGACACTTTAGAGTATATTTAGGGACATAGATAGGCGTAGACACTATCTACGCTCTAGGTTGACTTTTCACTTGGTTGTGTATGTTATACCGTTGTTTTACATTACATGTACATATACACGTGATGTGTATTTTAATATCAAAAGTCCTTTCTTTGTATTTTTTGAATTTCCTCACTAACACACTAGCACAACATATCTCTATTATCATGTCATTTATGCAGGTACATATAGAGCCGGGGGTCTAACTGGAAGCAGACTCTCTATCCCTTGGGATAGAGGTATTGTCTGCCTACCACTTACCCTCCCCAGACCCTGACTATAGCTTTTGCTGTCGTTGGGATATACTGGGTCCGGATGATGATGATGATGATGATGAACCTAAAGATAAATAAGCAACACGTAACACGTATAACCCTATCAAGTAACATTTTATACGATCATCTCTCTAAAAAAATGTCACTATCAAGTATATCAACACTTAGATTCTCAATCCAAGTCTAAGATGTCATCATACGTAATTATATAATCTAGATTCATTAAATCCTTATACGAGTCATGTAAATACGAATATTCCTATGATGCAATACCTTTAAAACAGTGTCATAAAATTTTTTGTAACGATGAACGATAAATCAAAACTACTGTCATAAAACTGTCCATGTACTGTACGGTAAAACTTCATGTCATAACCATATTCTGTAACATGTCTGAACATATCATTTCAGTAAAACATCTATAAAACATGTCATATCATGTGATGTCTATAGCACTTATCGTACGTGAGAACGATACCGCACGACATACCGAATGATTCCTCGTATAATCATCATGTACACTATTAATCCCGATGAGTCCACATGGTGTTACATCATATGTACATGGCATCTAACGGTGATGTCGATAGGGCAGAGATCCTTTGTCTTAGACAAGATGATATACTCGACCAAAATAATAACTATAACATTTTATTCCCATGACACAAACCTCTCCTAGGTTCCAATGTTATGTGGTGCTCTATAATCGATAACATCCTGTATGCCCCCTGAACACCACCAACGTCGGTCGGTATCAAGACAGCGCTGCAAAACATATCATATAACATATAAAATGTATTGATGGAATCTATCATATCGTCAGTATGTTCGTTACGTATGTTAACTTTTACAACGTTTCGTGAAATGCAACATGTATGCAAATGACTCCATGTCTAATCCCTTCAATATACATACTCCAATATCATCATATCCTTAAAGCTTAACATATGTACACTTAATCTATAACTTAAATCATGAAATTTCCATCTTCTTTTCCCTCTACATATACTCGGCCAACAACCCCTTTCTTGGACACAAGTTATCCTTCAATAATTCCTTAAATATCACATCTTATATTTAATAAAAAGGGCTAAAAACCCTAATTTCCTATTATATTCCATGTATTTTCATATTACATATAAATATACATAAAGTAATCATATTCTTTATAATACTTTATTTTATATCTCTTTATATCCATGAATGTATACAAAATGATTTATTCCATATCACAATGTATATAAAACTGAATGTGTATGTGTATATATATGACCAAAATGGCCTTTTTGGCCAAAATATGTATATATACTTATCTATTATTTTCCTTTCATGTAGCATACTTCTTTATTCCATATTTTAATATTATGACCATATCTTTTCATGATATAGTTCTTTATATTCATAACATATCATAATATTTATTCTCTTTCTTCACTTTTATCCATTTGGCCGATATATATATATATATATATATATATATATATATATATATGTGTGTGTGTGTGTGTGTGTGTGTGTGTGTGTGTGGATCATATAAATCCTTTCTTTATCACATCATTTACTTATATATTGTTTTGATATTTATACCAACTATATACATATTGGTTTTCATCAACATAATGACTTGTACGATCATCATACAATAATAAACATACAAAATCATGAAAACCATAAAATAAAGTAATTAGGCTACCAAATACCTAATTTGGCCAAAAATTTTATATATATATATAAACCTTTAGATCATCAAGAAACATATCAAAATCATAAACAAACACATACATGATGATCTTTATGGAAAACATATGAACATATATATAATATTATCTTCTATGTACACTTTGCCTAATATATGATATATCTTCATTTTCTTTATTTAACTTGTACATATATTACATGTATGTGTCCATTTCATTTTATTTGTACATATAAGTCCACTTTTAAACATGCCATGTTTACATATAGATACATACGTCATCATATTTTCATCACGTACCTTGAACCTATGTTGTTACGACCCGTACTTCTGGGCAAGTCGAGATAACCGAATGAAGGAAATTATGACGGAATCCGAAATGCGATCGTTGCAACGCACAATGCGGTCGAGATAAAAATTCCGTCCGATACCAAAGCAAATAAATCACAACCCTAGACGGTACGATACTTAAGCAATTAATTTAAATAATTACACAATTAAGATACAAAATGATCTTACAAATAAATAAACATAAAAGGAAAATAGGACACCGAACAAATGATAAAGGACAATATTGTATTTCTCACTCCACTAGCCTTGCAATTTTCAGCCATACTCCAAGAAAAGGAGTAAGACAACCACTTGTCCTTTCTTCACCTTTTCATGTCATCCTTACTACTTTTTCTTACACCCCTAAATTACTCCAACCAATAGAAAATGCATGTTCTTACAACTTTTGTTATTTTCTTCAAGACAAGTTTACTTTTCCCCTTTCCCATAAATCTCGGTCACCATGGAGAGTAAGAAAACATTTCTACTTCTTCTGCACACTACCTCTTACACATCTTCCTCCATCACATCACTCTTACACCAATTTTATACTTTTCTTACACCCTTCATTTTTCTCTCCCAACCCACAAGTAAGACAAGCACCATTTTTCTTTTCCTTCATTATTTCGTCCATCTCCTTATTCCAAGGAGAAATAGGACAATTTTTTTAACCATCTTTCCTTCTCTTTTTCTATCACCTTTTCTTACACACACACAATTTCTTCCAAATTTCAAAGATTGATGGAATTTTCCCCCCTACACCTCCTGAACACCTCTGCAAAACCAACCCCATTTGCATTTTTTCATTATTTTCCCTACGCATCACCTTTCTTTTCTTCACCCAATTATATTACATGCAATCTTATCATAACCCCCATTTTTCCTCCACTTCAACATTCATATTTCCTTCCCCCAATAAACTCCCAACTGTGGCCTCTGCAACCCAAGGAAACCACTCAATTCTTCTTATAACTTCAAAAATCCTCTCCACTCTACTTTCTTCTTCAATTCACTCTCTCACCCTCTCTTATTCTTCTCTCCATCCGAGGCTTGAAGGCCAATAAAGAAACCAAACTTCATCCCTTACTCAAGTAAACTTCAAGCCAAATGCAAGAATTTTGAAAAGTAAGAATCTCTTTCCTCCCTACACCTTTCCTTCTTCATTCATCTTCTTACAAAGCTCCACTACTCCTCAATCTAGGTTCCAACCGTAAGCTAACAAGGAGGTAGGAAGAATTGTCCTACTTAAACAAGTTGGAATCTTCAAGGATTCCCAAAAGTGAGTATCTTAAGATCTGGTTTTAATAATTATGTCTCATTACATTGCAAGGAAACGACTCATTTTCTTTCATCTTGGCCATTAGGCCGAAGGTGGTTAGAGAAGAGAAAAGAAGGGACCTTTTCATTTTTGACTGTAAGATTCAAAGAACAAAGGCACATATCTCTTCCTAGTTTCTTCATGCATGTTACGAAAAAAATTGAGTCTTCTATGTTTAAATCACAAGATGGATCATGCATGCATGAAAAAATCAAAATGATAACTAAATGAAAAACATAAAGAAAGTGTCTTGCATGTGGAATTTAAGAAAGAGGGAAATCTCTTATGTGGTTGCATGTAGGTCCATCATGATCATCATCATAATAATGACCATCATCCTCATTCAAATGAATCTCATCAACATGCATGATTTTATAAAGTGTGGGAATGAACATTATGTGTATGAGCATGTAGGTAACTAACTTGCATGTGTAGTAGGAAGTAACAATTTGTGCATGTAAATTTCAGTCTTGTATGTGTGAGTGTATGTTCCAACCGTGTATAAGAGAAGTGCATGGCATAAGATGCAAATGGAATAAGGAATAGTAGCCTCCATTTTGCACATAAGAATATAATAAATAAGTAGTAAAAATTTATGGGTATGTGGTTCTTGAGTTTTGGCCAAATGGCCTTATATTGCAATCATGATAACTCTATAAGTTATTTAATATTTGTATGTACATAAAGACAACTTAATTTAGTCATGTACTTAACACATATTAAAGTGTATAAATGTGGGTGTGTGTGCATGTGATTTCAGCCAAAGGGCCTTAAATGGGATTATGGCATCTCTATGATTAAATTAATATATAAAAACAAATTATTTTAGTCACGTAGTCAATAAAGGAAAAGAAAGCGCATAAGTGTGTGTATGTAGGATTTTTCGGCCAAGTAGCCAAGGGGAGTGACATAATGACATTCTTATAAAATTATGTGTGTAAACATATACATATATGCAATTTGTTATAATCATGTAGGTAGCATAATTACAATGTTCATAAATGTATGTGTGTTGCGGGTGCAAGTTCGGCCAAGTGGGCCTGAATGAAATTGTTGACAAATTGATTGGTCTGCTGAAGACACATGTTCATAAATGTATGTGTGTTGTGGGTGCAAGTTCGGCCAAGTGGGCCTGAATGAAATTGTTGACAAATTGATTGGTCTGCTGAAGACACATGTTCATAACATGTAACATACATGCAATACACAATTAATCAAATAAATGTGAAGTGTGGTAACCAAACCACCAAAATTCACGTGTATAGGTACTCAAGAGTTTTCGGCCATGTGGCCTTAATTGTAGCATATGTGAATATTTTGAAGGGTTGCTAAAATATACGTATATGTACATGTGAATGTGCATATAAAATAGGGATGATGGACATTATAGATACATTAAATTAATTAAGACCATGTCTAGTCCTTAAAGGGTAATACAAAATGAAAAAAAAACTGTCAAACAAAGACTACAAAAGAAGTTAAGAAAGGACCAAGAAAGGGTAAAATAGGAATTTCACCTAAGTATATGATATGATTAATGAGCCAATCTTAGTATTAGGTTATCGAATTGTTAGAAACGCGGCATCAACCTAATACCGAGCATTCTGTCATGCATACGACAAGACATTTTGAAAACCGACATGTTTTATAATACGATGCATTTTTACGAAGCGTGGCTATTATGAACTCATTTTAAAAGGGTATTTTTACACATGTCAAAAAGTATGATTTTATCGCACGAAATGTTTTAAAAGGATTTTATTTACGAACCATACCCTGCGCCGACTGACTCCATAGGAGACTCTTTACGCTGTTACGACATCTCATGTTTATGTTTGTAGGCCGCCTGATATCAGGTGCAGTAATGAAGATGTCAAGGGCAACATATGTTAGGATACACCTCTTTATGGGTGTTTATGCTGATATGTCTGCTCCATAACATCGCAATCTAGGTGAGAGGTTAGGTGTCATGAGGGCGAGTTTATGTTACATTTGGCTGAATGTAACACCATGTCTGGGACTCGAGATCTGTGCCGAATGTGTCCCCGTTAATATATTTACGTATGATGTAACACCGAGGTTGGACCATCGGGATTCATAGACGGTATTGTGACTACTCGGGGAGTCACCGTTAGTCTATGTGCATATGATGTAACGCCTTGGTTGGACCACCAGGATTCATAGACGGCACTAGGGACTACTCGGGGAGTTCAGTCAGTGAGTCTTGTGTACGTTCGTACCAGACATGTTATGTTATAAGAACAGCTGTGTCAGTTTTGATACGAGGATTTTGACATGATCATGATATGACTGATTTTTCTTAAAAGGATGCATGGTTTTTCCATTACATGAACATACTGCATGTTTATCCGTGCCAGCCTACCGAACATAAGCTCTGACCCTTAATAGACCAAGGATGACAATACGGTGTAGGATGGACATAGCCACGAGAAAAAAAAGAAACCGACTACTAAGTATAAGAAAGGAAAACACAACAGTTGTATAACGACTTATTCTGTGATGTACTTTCAGGGTTGCCTGTTTTTATGTATTCTTGTTGCATTGCCTTATCTGTTAGTACATGTTAAGTTACATAATGCCAATATCTATGTTACGATTTGCTTAGAATAAGTCGACTGTTATGATTAGTCTGCTCTACTTCATTATCTGACATTACATGGCATTTCATGTTGCTATTCATGTTGCGTTTAATGTACACCATGCATGATCCACATGACAAACCTGTTGGACCGTGCACCTGCAATAAACACCACTAGAGGAGGGGATGAATAGTGGTTAGCAGAAATTACACTACTACCCTTGATTAAAATCCCCTTTGAAAACAGAATCTGAGACCACCTCAGATTCAGAACCCTTTTTGAAAAATTCAAAAATCAGTGTACACAACTCAAACAATTATGAAAATTTTCAGAACTTAACTTCAATGTCTTGACAAGACTCTATCCAAAACAGATAAAAATAAGATCGTTTGACCCTTCAAACAAAGAAAAAGATTCAGATGGTCAATCTTGACAGAATTGGACAAAATGTTGCTGAAACTGGAAAACGTGTTTCTCTTCGAATAATCGACCAAAAAGGTTGATCTTTATGTCAAATAACGCCTTAGGATATCTAATTTATATTTTCAAAAGGTCCTGACCTTAAACAATTCTTGATTAAAACAGAATTCAAGTTTTCTCAAAACTGGTCAGATTGAAGCCAGATTGAAGCAGTTATCTTGCAACGATTGAAAGACTAACATTCCCTTGCTCAAATCAAGTGATTCTTATTGAAAATGAAAGATAATAGTCTGAAGTATAACTCCACCAAAAATCAAAAATTTTAAAAGTGTTTAGCTATTTTTTTCAAAATGTGAGAATTTGTGTGAAATCTGCAGTGAAAAACGAGAAGAAAACAGAAAAATGTAAAGAAGACAAGAACACCAAGGATTTATCCTGGTTCGGTCAATGTGACCTATTCCAGTCCCAAGGAAGATCTTTCCTTGGATTTCACTATGGTATGAACCAAATTACAATAAGAACCAATCTTGATCATCGGGTTAAACACCAACCCTACTCAAGACTTGGATGTACACCTCTATGCAACTCTTCGTTGCAATACCTCTATCACCTGTTGATGTAGCCTTATAGATTTGGCTAATCAATCTTACAAATGAGACACAAGAGGCTTGTAGCTCTACAAAAAATATCACAAGAACACCTTGGCTACAAAGAATGAAACAAGAATGAAGAGAAGAAGATAGCAAAACAATTCAACTTTTGCTTTCAAGTGTGTGTTCTTCTTCTTCACCTTTGCCTCCTATTTATAATGTGAAATGACTCTTGAATATAAGAACTCTTAAGTGTTACCATCTTCATCATCATGCTTAGGTGTCTTCACATCATTGGTTGTCCACATAAACACCTTGTACACTTGGAAAAATGAAACAACACAATTGGTCGACCTTGGAAATTCATTATGGCCGAAATTTTACACTTGGAATTGTCTTGAAAAATGAAGATAATACCAAGGGATAATACCACCAAGAAACTCTCAACTCCTTGGCGGGATAATAGGGCATGTGAGAGCTGCATTTGACTCAAAAATTCTGCTCAAACTTCAGCCTAGCCGTTGGTAATCATGTTTGAATTTTCCTAGTTGGCAATTTTTTTAACTAGCTTCTTTTTGGTTGGTCCACTTGGCATAAAGTCATAAAATGAGTACACCATCATTTCCACCTGTATATACACGTTTTTGAGGTTGTATATATGTATATTAACTCAGATTTTTGGAGAAGAAATCAACAAATAATAGTTGACAAGATTATATCAACATCATCATCATCATCTGAGCCCAGTATATCAACATATAACACCAAAATTCACACTTTTCTTCTTGCATGTTGTGATCAATTTCGCACCTTTAACACATTTAAATTCTATGAAAAATGATGATTAATATCCTCCAATAACATATACAAGAAGTTCTTCAAGAAAAAAAATAGAATGTGACATCACAACTCGTCACATATCACGCTACTATCGATAATATCATCAATTAAGAGAAATAATAGAAAACCACCAAATAATCTTCAGGATAATTATAAATCAACTTCAGAAATAAGATAATAATATACTCAAGAGATTCTTTGAGTAAAAATATCGAAACTACCCTCAGGGGTAAAATGACCAAAATGCCCCTGGTGAGAGAAAACTCCAGAAATGACCCGGATGGTCAGAAATAGATATAATGACACCTTTTTGATGATAAATATAATATGAATGTGTCCTTGAAACATTTTTACCATGTCATGTTCCTACAAAGCTCAAAATACCAATTTTGTCCTTTTTGGTAAGTTGTAGAAACTTCCAAGGAACATTAGTCAAGAGACATTTATAATCATCAAAAACACATAATATCAACATAATGAACATAAATAAATCATGAACAAATGAAAACAATCATTTTATCATAGAAAAAAATTTTCTAAAAACCTTAGACATCAATCGATCGAAGTGCCTCATCTTCAAAGATCGATGCCTCTTAGTGAGTTTCAGAGTCTGTCTCTGACTTACATCGATCGATCGAAGTGAGGGTTCCATGAACATCGATTGATTGATGTGTCTCAGGTTTAGAGATCGATGTCTCAAAGTAAGGTCTTGGTTTTTCTCTGCCTTACATAGATCGATCGATGTGAGGGATCGAAGTACATCGATCCATCGAAGTGTACTAACCTGAGAGATCTATGTTTTTTTCTCAACTTTTTCAACTTTTGGTCATTTTTAACACCATGTGTGATATGTTTATGCATTCACCACTTAAAATCATGACCTTGAAAATTATCCAAACATATTTCTCAATACAACCTAGGCGGATAGGCTTGCTGAGCGATTCGTTATCGCTCACCCTATTATTTACCATATCACAGGACTGGAAGTTAGTGTAGGCACAGTTAAGGATGAGTCAGGGACGGAACAACAACGATGACATATGGATCTAGTGGATGTAGTTTCGTTTATGCTATATCGGCTTTGTATCATAATTTTGTACTGCGACACTTTTGATGTATTCGGATTTAGTTAGTTTTATGCATGTCGATTATGCTTTATACATTTTATATTGCTTCTGCGATTTCGATACATCTTGTGTCGATATGCACATGAATGTCATCGACGCCTTGTACTTCTCGTAGCAGAGTACGACAGGAGCACCGTGTCGAGACCCTAGTCCCAGGAGGGGCGCTACATATATCATAGATGATCCAACTTTGTATAAACATATATACATAGATCTTTGAAATTCCATGAAGGATCTAGGAAGATTACTTGCCTTTATCACTTAACTTTAGTATGAAAGTGAAGATTTCTTCACTTGGATTGAAGAAAACCTTCTCCTTCTCACCTCACATAACCCACGATTTACACACAAAAATGGAGGAGTTAGTAAGCAACTTATGAAAATGGATAAATGAAGAAATATAAACTTAACTTAGATGGTATTTTTACCTTGATACATCTTGTTTCTCAACCCTTAAACATTCGGCCTTGGTGCTAAAAATGATGGAGAATGTTGTAGTTATTATTTTGGATAAATATATGAGATGAAGAGAAGAAAATCACTTTTGTTCTAGCCTTGGAAACTTTCGGCCATGGTGGAAAAATGGAGATTGGAAGATTTTGTGTTTCTTTTCATGGAGAGGAAAAGAAAGTGTCTTGAAGATAAATGTTTACAAGGTATGAAATGAGAAGAAGAAGAAGAAAGTGTTTCTTTGTTCTCTTCCCTTAAGAATTTCGGCCATGTAAGGGTGAGGAATAACTTAGAAGACTTGTTTTTCTTTTGGAGAGAGAAGAGAAGTGTGCAGGAGATGAAGACTTTGCTAGATGTATAATGAGATGAAAGAGAGTGTTTTCTCTTTGTCCATAGAGGAGGGACGGTTTTGGGAGTCTAAGGAAGAGGGAGAAAGAAATCTTGAAGTCTTAGGATGGTTAGAAAGATAAAGTGACGGAAGGTTATCTTGAAAATAGAAGAAAGGTAGAGTTGTTAATGTAACAAAATGGAGTGTAAAGAAAGGAAAGAGAGGAAAATATCTTCTTCTTTGGGTGGAGGGGCGGTCAAATGGGGTGAATGAGAGTAGTTTTGGGCTGATTGAAAGATGTAAGAAGTGTAAGAAAAAGGGTGTAAGAAATGGGAAGCTTTTTGGAGAAATGAATGATGGTTTCTTGAAGCCAAAAATAAGAGAAATATCATCCCCTTGATGCATGATTGACCTGGTATGGGGGTGAAAATTGAAGATTGTTTGATTTGTTGAATGTGTAATAATGGTGTAAGAAAAGTGTATAAGAAGTTGGAAGATTTGGTGAGATGTATTAAAGTGGGTTGAAGAAAAAAGAAATCTTCTTCCTTTCCATCCAATGGCCGGGTACAAGGAGGTTAGGAGGAGTGGTTAGGGAGTTGTTGGGTGAGTTAGAAAAGGTGTAAGAAGTGCGTAAGAAGGTGTAAGTTTTTGGGTAGAAGAAAATAATGTACAATTGGTTGAAGAAGACAAAAATCTTGTTTTTTTCTTGCTTAATACACGCGTATTGTGGCAGTGGGGGTGGTTAGAATGGGGCAAAATACTATCATTTCGTTTCTACACAATTTTATACACTTTGTATTTTGTTGGGATATTTTTCTAACCATAATTTCTTCTTCTTTTTCTTACCCTAAATAGAGCCAATATATATACATATTTTCCTTTTTCTTCTTTTTCAAGTTATTTTATTATATCCTACTTTATTTTTCTTTTATTGTAAATGGTGAAAATGTAGGACCTGTAAGACACCACTAGAAGGGGGGGTTGAATAGTGGGTGCGGAAAATTTTGTTTTTAAAATATTTTGACTCAAAAACCCAACTTCTGAAAACAGTTTCTGTTTTCAGATCCTGTTTTGAAACGTTTGAAAGACCAGGTTAAAGGCCTTCAAAAATTCTGAAATTTTGAGAGATTCTACTCTCAAATGTTCTAAGTATCCTCTCAAAATTTCAGATCAAAACTCAACCTCTAACCCCTTGAAAAATCGTTTGTGGTCAGATTGCGCAAATCTGCCAAAAACAGTAGCCTGATTTAAAAAATTTATTTCGATTAATCCGTAACTCAAAATGGTCTGAAAATTTAATGACAAATCTCTTAAGATATGTATTTTAATTATTTGAAACAGTTTTGAAAAATTCCTTTGGGAAGTATGTCAAATACGTTGATGTTCTCAACTTTTGCAAGTCTGAAAATCAGATTGCACTAGTCTCAGAACTATTAACGTTTGATTGATTTATACTTATCCAAATGGGTTGAAACTTGCGCCAAATCAAACTTAACAGGTGTGACTATGTTTATTGAAAATTTTACGTTGTTGAAATTCGTTTGGTATTTTTACTATTGCAATAAATACGACGCAAAGTGCTGGAAACTGAAAGTAAAGTGCTGAAAGTAATAACACCAAGAATTTTATACTGATTCGGTTAACACAACCTACTCTAGTCTTCGAGGACACCTTCCTCGGTTATCACAAATCACAAAAAACACCTTACCACAAGGGTTGCTGGAGTTACACACCAACTCCACCCTTAAACAAACGATACAAGCAATCACACCGATCACGAACACCACCACCGAACGGATGAAGGTTTGATCACACCTTGATCAACTTTTTACAATTTAAACGTGTATGGTGGTCTAATCAAAGCCTATTCAATATATTTAATGTAAGAACAATAGGCTTGAGAGAAGAAGAAGAAGAAAGAAATGTAGAAGAAGAGAGTAGAAGACCCTTTTTTTCCTTGAGAGATGTCTTGACTTTGTTTGCTCTTTTCTCTTATTTTTAATCACCTCATGGCCGCCCCCCTTAGGGCTCTTCCATCCTTGAGAATTCTCTTTAATGCCCTTGAAAGATTGCCTTGTGTAGATATGACACCATCTTGCTCACTTGGCAGAACATGATTGGATAGATGACTTGGCTTTGCTTACTTGTCACTTGATGATTGGTCCAACTTGGCATCCTTTAATGAGCTGTAAAATCTGAAATAAACTTACCAAACATGTGCTAAAAAGGATTCAAAATATTACCAAACAATCATCATTCAATCCCTTCAATTTTGGACTCAAATTGAAGACAAAATAATGTTGAAATTAGGCCATAAAAAGCAACATGTGCTGAAATTTCAGCATGTGTTGTATTTTGAATTGTTTCCTTGCGTGTTGTCTTCTTCAATGTCACAAATCATGTGTGGCTTATTTTCCACCACTTAAAGTGCCAAATAAGATCCATCTAGGCTCCATCATAGCTGAGAATGGCGTGTAGAACCAATGTGCATGTGCTGAAATTTTACTTTTGTAAACTTTGTCAAATATTGTACAATAATTATACGCTTTAGTATGTATTGAATATGTAAAAAGTGTCTAGATACATGTTACATGTCATGCCAAAAAGTTCCATGTGTTGTGTTCGTAGAAAACCGAATTTTCGACTTTTGTCGATTACGCGATTTTTATCCTATTAAATTCAAACTTTTTGCACATGTTATATATATATTATGTCACACATAATATACATAAAATAAGTTAAATATTCATCTCATAGGATGTTTAACATTGGCGCCCACATGTGCTTAAAAAGGTGAATTTGGAATCTCCATAATTTGGCCTTAATTGGGGGTGATTTGTGTGTGCCAACGTAAAAAGATTTTATGGCTGAGTGTACCATGTTAGACACGAAATTTGTGGTCATTTTTGAAGTGTAGGGACTGGCCATCTATATATGGCAAGTACAAGACACGTTGGTGAAGTTTCGGTAGTCAACCGATACGACAATTTTTGGTTTACAACCTTGTAACATGTCGTAACAATTTTGTCATCACCATAAATTATATCATATGATATAAGACCTGAATGTACTCATAAATATGAGGTAAGTATAGTGGTGTGACATTGACGTACGTTCGTAATATATGTAACGTGTCGGTAGTACGTCGGAATATATGTGTATTGTGTCTTTTTATACAAAATCTGAATGTATATATATATAATATATATAAAAATGTGTGATGAGTAGTAGAAGGAGACTTTCCATTCTTCAATTTGTTTCCATCATACCTTTTCCAAATATATGTCCATTTAATGAACTACTTAGTTCATTTAACTAAGTACTTTGGACTTACACCATTGCCCCACGAATCCCGGGATTAGAAGGATTTACTGCATTGGATCAACAAAATTTGGGGTACACACTATGTCACAGTTTTCACTCTCATCCTCTGGCATACAGGAGATCTCACATGATAGTTGCTGGTCACCTCCACCCATTGGAGCTTTTTCCATTAACGTTGATGCTGCTTTCGACAAAGACGTTGCCAGTGTCGCTGGGGCGGTGATGCGAGATTGCTCTGGATCCATTACTTGGGCAGAAGCTATTCAATTGCCATCTCATGTGGATATACTTCAGGGAGAATTGCTAGCGATACAATTTGGCATCCGCATTGCCCTAACCAAAAAGTTCAATCATGTGATTTTATGGTCAGACTCACTCACTGCAGTGTCCCTTTTAGCTGAGGCGCCACCCTTACACCCTCTGTTTCCACTTCTCGTTGATTGTAATCGCTTACGTGAGTCGCTTTCATGTTGCACATTGTCTTTTACCCGACGTAACAAGAATATGCCGGCACATCATATAGCAAAGCTAGGCTTGCATTCTAGTACACATCTAGTTTGGGGACCAAATCCTCCACCTCATGTAATCGATGCTGCTGTTGCAGACTTCACACTTGAATAAAGTCCATTTTCATTTCAAAAAAAAAAACTAAGTACTTCACTTAATGAACTAGTTTAGTTCATTAACAGTGGCACCTGAAAATAGTTCAAACACAACAAATGTTTGTCATTTGATGTAAGCTTTAAAGCTTATTGGCTTGTTAGTACGTCAACATTATATATAAAGTATATATGGCAAGTTTGCCGCAAAAACGTGTCAAGTAATAACTTGTGTCATGCATTTCTTAAACACATGTTATTTAAATCATGCATTTTGTGAATCACTCAAACTCTTTTTCTCAACAGAAAATTATTGTGTCATGTATTTCTATTTGTTTTAATTTAGTCTAATATTTAAGTTGTTACATATTCGTATTGTTTTAATTCTTATGACGAAATCGTAACGTTCATTAACGAATTTTGTCACATATCGATATATCAGTTACCTTATTGTTCGGTTATTTTTTCGAGCATTTCTAACCTTGATATATACTACCGATGTCTTATTAAACCCTGATTCAAAATTTTAAATTCTACCAAAATCCTATTGACGTCGCACTTTCGTTTTATTTTCTATTATCTTATTTTTTTTCTATCGTCCCAGAAATGAGATCGTAACAGGAAATGTTTAGGAATGAAGCATGAGCGTACAAGTTAAGTTAACGAGTCCAAAATTAATATGCTTATGTATTCTCTTGAGTCCTTTAAATTATTGATAAATAAATCTAGTGCTGATGCTAATTTATGTTTGACTAACATCTTTAATTCTTTTGAGTTACTGAAAAGTCTTTTACCATGCAGGAAAAAGTACAAAAAGTCTTGAGGAGTTTTCCAGCCGAATGAGATCCTAAAGTGACCGCAATAGAAGAAAATAAAGAAACAAAACCTGTAAAAAAAAAGAAAGAACTAATCGGATCTCTAAAGGTATATGAAAGTAAACTCTTTTCAAGGAAAGCCGAATCAACTTCTAAACAAGGTAAAATTTTATCTTTTAAATCAAATGAAGATGTATGTACTTCTTCTAAACGTGTAGATGATAGATACACAGATTTTGAAATGAAGGTCTAATTTTATTAGCTACACGACTAAGAAATTTTTTGAGAAGACTTTCTAAGAACAAGTTCAAATCTACTTCATTTAAGAATTCTAAAAATAATAATAATGATGAAGAAGTTAATGTGATGAATGTGAAAGATCTGGACATATTTTCTATGGCTGTCCAAACAAGAACATAGACAAAAGTAAGAAAAAAAACCATGATATGGATGACACTAGAACTAGACTTAAAACAGATCCTACATAAGAGAGACAAGAAGGGTTTTTAAAGCATCAACTTGGAATGACTCATCAGATTCAGAAAGCAAGAAAACCGAGAAGGAAGTGGCTCAAATATGACTTGCATTCAAGGAATTAAAAGAGATAATTTCTGACTGTGAATCGGATTCTGAGATTCTTTATGAATAAATACATGAGCAATGGTTAGATAAGCATCAATTTAGTAAGGGTTTAGCAAAAAAGAAAAAAGAAATGCTTAATTGATGACAAGACATCACTATAATCTTCTAACACACTTCTAATGTATCACTTAAACGATTCTAGAGAAGAAGAATCCAAAATGATTGATTCATTAAAATCTGAAATAAAATCACTTAGATTATGAAAACTTGCATTAGAATACAAAAATAAAGAATTAAAGACAAGTAAAGAAGAATTATAAAATATGGTAAAACAATTCAACCGAAACTTGTATGTTAGACGATTTTATTTTTTTCCTCAAAAGCATGATTTGGATAAAACAAGTCTAGGTATGTCGAAGAGAGATCTGAACATCTTGCATATGCAAATTTTGTTCCTCTTTATCTAAACAATCACATGCATTTAAAGTAGTCTTGAAACCTAAAAATGATTTGCATTCACCTATATACTACACTCCTACTCCTTTCTTTTCATCAGATAGGAGTTATAAAAACGTACCATTTAGATATGTGCACAAATCAAAGGTAAATAAACGCCATGTGTATTTTAAAAATGCATTTAGAAAATATTCTAGACCACAAGGTACATATAATATGCATCAAAATTGTTTTGGTGCATCAAAAGTGGAGAGTTAATGATTTATATGCTAATTCTAGATTTAATTTTCATAGAGTGAGGCGGCCAATACTACAAGAACAAAGGAGAAAAAATGTCAGATGAGAGGAGAATGAGTGTCGTGGTCCCGCTATATAAGAACAAATGAGACGCTCAATGTTGTGAAAATTACCGAGGAATAAAGTTGCTAAGTCATACTATGAAGTTACGGGAGAGAGTAATCGACACTAGAATTAGGAGAGAAAGTCAGGTTACGGTGAACCAATTCGGTTTCATACCAGGACGTCAACTACGGAAGCAATACACATCCTAAGGAGAATGATGGAGAAGTATAGAGAGAAGAAGCGCGATCTACATATGGTCTTCATCGATCTTGAAAAAGCATATGATAGGGTGCCACGTAGACTGATTTGAGATAATCTGGATGGAAGAGGAGTTCATATGAAGTATACAGACATAATTAGGGATATGTATGTTTGGACAGAAACAACCATTCGTATGCCTGTGGGAGTACGAGCTTCTTTCTGGTGGAGGTAGGCCTACATCAAGGGTCTACTTTAAGCCCGTTTCTTTTCACAGTTGTCCTCGACAAGTTGTCAAAGACGATCCAGGAGGCAGTTCCGTGGTGTATGCTTTTTGCTGACAATATTGTATTAGTTGTCGGGAGTAGACATACCCTAAGTATAAGAATAGAGCAGTGGAGAGGGGCTTTAGAGAGAGAAGACCTAAGGATTAGTCGTTTTAAGACCGAATATCTGCACTATGACTTCAGCGGCACAGCCGACGGTGAGAATAGCCAGCTCACTATCGAGGGTCAAGTGGTACCACAGGTAAGTAAGTTCAAGTACCTAGGATCATTTGTACATCAGGATGGGGACATATATAGTGATGTAGCGCACCGAGTTCAAACAAGCTGGTGTAGGTGGAGAGCGGCCTCAGGGGTACTGTGTGACGAGAATTTTCCAACTAAATTAAAAAAAATTATAGGTGGCAGTGCAGCCGGCAATGTTATATGGGACAGATTGCTAGGCTATGAAGAGGACACAGTCGCAGAAGATAGAAGTGGCAGAGATGAGGATGCTGCGGTGGATGTGTACGCATACAAGGCTAGACTGGCTCAGAAATGAGGTATTTCTGGAAAGGCTAGGGGTGGCTAATATAGCAGATAAGATAAGAGAGGAAAGACTGAGATGTTTTGGGCATATCAAGCGGAGACAGACAACAGCATTTGTCAGAGCAGTTGAAAACCTCATTGTAGAGGGGAAAAGAAGTAAAGACAGACCCAAACTGACTTGGGAAGAACATATTAGACATGACCTACTAGATTTGCATCTCTCTAAGGACATGGTCTAGGATATGAGCTCATGGAGACGGAGGATTAAGGTTAGCGAGGTTTAGGCATGATATATGGACAGCTCAGAGTATATAAAGGGGTGTAGATATTCGTTCAACGTTAGGTTGACTTTGTATTTTTTGTGTTTGTCATTGTCTTGCATGATTTTCCATTCATTATGTGTCTATGCAGGTACATATAGAGCCGGAGGTCTCGCTGGAAGCGAACTCTCTATCCTTTGGGATGGAGGTATTGTTTGCCTCCCTCTCACCCTCTCCAGATCCCAGCGATAGCTTTTGCTGTTGTTGAAATATACTGGGTATGTGGTGTTGTTGTTGTTGCAGACATGCAGTAAAATCAAAAAAAGCCACAAGTAAATAGTTCCTTGATGGTGGTTTCTCAAGGCATGTGATGGGAGAACATTTGAAGATAATATACGGGTAAAATATCTGAAAAAGACACAATTGGCTATTCAAGCTTCTTTCAAAATTCAAACGTGTTTTGAAATAACTTTTCATATAATTTCCTTAGCATTTCACAATTAAGTGACAAGAATTTTCCAACTAAATTAAAAGAAAAATTTTATATGATGGCAGTGCGCCCGACAATGTTATATGGAACAGACTGCTGGGCCATCAAGATGACGCAGTTGCAGAAGATGGAAGTGGCAGAGATGGGGATGTTGAGGTGGATGTGTGGACACACAATATTAGACAGAATAAGAAATGAGGTATACAGAGAAAGGTTACGGGTGACTAGTATAGCAGATAAGATAAGAGAAGGAAGACTGAGATGACTTGGGCATGTCAAGAGGAGATAGACAACTGCATCTGTTAGAGTAATTGAAAGCCTCACTGCAGAAGGGAAGAGGAGTAAATGCAGGCCCAAACTGACGTGGGATGAGCAGATTAGACAGGACTTACTAGAGTTGCACCTCTCTGAGGACATGGTCCAGGATAGGAGTGGATGGAGGCAGAGGATTAAGGTTAAAGAGGGGTAGACAGGATATAGGGGCACCTTAGAGCATACTTAAAGAATTAGATAGTCTCTACACTTTAGTTTTTTTTTGAACTATTTATGCATATTCATTGTTGGCTACTTTAATATCGTAAGGTTTGGATTTATATTTAATAAAATCCATTCATTAGTACATATTTCTATTATTGTACTATCTATACAGGTACATATAGAGTCGGAGGTCTCATTGGAAGCAAACTCTCTATCCCTTGGGATGAAGGTATTGTTTGTCTGCCTCTTACCCTCTCCAGACCCTAGCAATGGCTTTTGCTGTCGTTAAGATATACTGTGTATGATTGTTGTTGTTATTGTTGTTGTTCACAATTAAGTGATGATGGCTTTGAAGTAAATTTTGATGATGGCTTTGAAGTAAAATTTTCTTCCTCTTATTGTAAAATGATAAATGAACAAGGTGAAACCGTGATAAAAGGGAAAAAAATATTTTTACTTTATTTATCGTGACATGTTAGATGCTAAAATAAATTGTCTTATTTCAAATGAAACAAATGTGAATTTATGAAATAGTCGTTTAGGACATATTGGCATATCTACTCTTGAAAAACTTAATAATTGAAATTTTGTAAGAGTAATGACTAAAATGATTTATTCAGCTTTAAATTGTATGAATCTTGTATCACAGAGAAACAAACTAGAGAACCGGTAAAGAATAAAAAAAAATTAGCACTTCTAGAATTTCAGAACTTTTACAGATTTTTTTTTGCCTCAGTTGTACTAGGAGCTTAGGTGGACGATTTTATGCATATCTAAATGTGGATGATTATTCTTGTTTTGATTGGACTTTATTTCTAGCAAATAAAGATAATAATACCATTGAAATTGTTAACTTAATTAAACAACTAGACAGTGAGTATGATGTAACTGTGAAAAAGACAAATGATTGATAGAGGTAGAAAATTTAAAAATAAAAGCATGATTGCATTTTGTGAAGAAAAACACATAAATCATGAATTATTCCACTTAGGATACCAAATTTAAAGGTGTGGTTAAAACAAAGAATAGGACTACTCAAAAAATTGCAAGAACAATATTACGTGAAAATAAATTACCTAAATTTTATGGCCAAAGTTATTCATTGTGCTTGCTATGTGATAAACCGATTATCTATTAGAAATAAAATAAATAAAAACTCCATAGGAGATTTTAAATAATAGTATACCCAAGAATAGATTATTTTTTGTGTTTTTGGCTGTAGATTTTATGTTTTAAATACTAAAGACAACTTGAACAAATTTGAATCAAAATCAATTGAATGCATCTTTGTTGGTTACTCTACAAATTCAAAAGCGTACATGTATTATGATCAGATTTCTAAAGAAATATTAGAATCGATACATGTACGATTTATCTTTGTTGGTTATGAAATGAATGAGGAATACGATGATGAGTTTGGATTAAAACATGCTTTTGATGAACAGCTTAATCAATTTAAAAAATGATGTATTGAATTCATTGGGCTATACCATCAAATAAAATTAATATAGGTACAAAATGGATGTATAGAAACAAGATAAATAAAAAAAGATATAGTTTTTGGAAACAACGCTAGCTTGTGGCACAATGATGTAATCAAGAGGAATGAATAGATTATCAAGAGGAATGAATAGATTATGGATTTAAAAGGACAAAGTAGATAGTACGAAGAAAAATCAGATTTAATTATTATTCAAATATACGTCGATGACATTATTCTTGGCTCGACTAATGAGAAATTAGTTAAAGAATTTGAATATAATATGAAATCTAAATTTGAAATGGCTATGGTAGTTAACTAAAATTATTTTCTTAGCTTGCAAATTAAACAAACAAATAAAGACATTCATATAAGTCAAGTTAAATATGTGCATGATATGATTTAGAAATTCAATTTTGAGAATTTAAAGTCAGCCGCTACCCCATGAGTAATGCTACAAAATTAGAAAAGGATAAAAATGATAAAGATTTGATAATGGCTCATATAGATACACGATTGATTTATTTTTTATCTTGCCGCTAGTAGACCTGCTATAATGTTTATTGTGTGTATGTGCACTAGATTTCAAAGTAATCCTACAAGGACACACTTTAATGTAGTAAAAGAAAAGTTTTGGTATATTTAGCACCCCCATATTAAGCTTGTGGTATGATAGAAATTCTAAATTTGATTTACATACTCATAATGATGCTAATTATAGTGGATGTAAATTAGACAGAAAAAGCACTAGTGGCACATTCTAATTTGTTGGAAAAAAAAGCAAGCTAGTGTTGTTTATCTACCATCGAAGCTGCTCACATGGCACTTAGCTTATGCTAAACTCAACTTTTATGATTAAAACAACAAGTTTTCGATTTTGGCATAATAGTTAAGCAAATTCCTATTTGTTGTGGTAGTGCAAGTGCTATAAGTCTTTCTAAAAATCCCGTACTAAAGCTAAGCATATAGGCATGCGATGTTACTTTCTTCATGATCATGCCAATAAACATCATCATTGATCATATTAAAACAGAAGATTACATAGCAGATATATTCATTAAAGCTTTTGTCAAGCTACCTATAAGGGTGGCAAACAGGTCTGTTTCATGTTTTGTGTTTTTTGGATTTCGGGTATCAAAGTATGATGAGCCCCCTACAAGGGACTATCCTTATCAAACCTATGATTTAGATTCATGCATGATTATTCTATGTTCTACATGTCTTAAACAAGAAGTAAGGGTTGATGGGAAGGACAAGATAGTCATTATATGCATAGCTGTCGTTTTTGTGTCTTTTGGTAGTTGTTGGCATGTTTTCTTGTTTAATGGCATTTTCGTCATTTTAGTCATTTTTAGGATATTCACTTGCATGACATACATTTTAATATCCTTGACAAGAATGATGCTTTGTGGTGTCTTTATTTTTGTAGGGAGCTTGATGGGAGAAGACGTTTGCTTGGAGAAGGGTTAGGCAAGGAATTGATGCTGATCGGATCGAACTTTAACCATCCATAACTCCTTTTCAACTTGGAATGATGTCAATATTGGACTCAAATTCAAGGTCTTGGGGAGTTATACAACATTGATGAAATGTCAAAGGCTAATTTCGAGTGTTCAAGTCTCTACAATGCAATTTAGGATCAAGACTCCAAAGGAGATTAAAAGGCTCTCAAGACTTCTGCATTTTAGGGAATCAATCCTACATTTTAGGAACTCAATTTTTTGGAAAATTCCAAGCTTGTATTGACACCTGAGGCTGGCCATTTGAAGATACTTGAGGATAAAATTTGATTAGTTCATGTTTTGTAAATTACCTAACTGTTGGAGTTGTAACTTAGAAATTTTCCATTTGGTTCTTAGGTTTCTTTTTCTATTTAAAGGGCCTCTTGGCCAACCATTTGTACCAGCTTTTGCTATAATAAAATTTCGATTTTTAGCCTAGACTTTGTGTATTTTTCTGTTTTTTGGTTTACATAAAATCAAGGTTAGAAACCTTAAAATTTAAGCAGGCTTCAAGGTGGTATTTGCCAAGCCCAAAGAGAAGAACATCTTGGAGGACGAATCCTTTTTCAATATCAACGTTATTCTCGTTAAGAAGGTGTGCTCAACTGTTGCTGTTACGACCCGCATTTTCGGGTCAGTAGAAAAAGAAATAAGATAGTAAAAAATAAAATAAAAGCGCGATGTCGATAAAATTTCATTAGAATTAAAATTTTGAATAGGGATTTAATAGGACATTGGTAGTATATATCGGGGTTAGAAACGCTCGGAAAAATAACTGAACAATAAGTTAACCAATATATCGATATACGACGAAACTATGTAACGAATAAATTTTGAACATACGATAAGGCTTAAATACATTAGTCGGTAATAACTTAAGTCATAAGACTAAATTAAATCCAATAAAAAGACATGACACAAGAAATTAGAACCACTTAAATAAAAGAAAAAGAAAGTAGGACATAATAAAATGACTTGGAAAAGAAGAAAAAAAGAAAAATGAATATACACACACATACATACGTACATACATATACATACATACATACATACATACACACACACACACACACACACAGATATATATATATATATATATATATATATATATATATATATATATTTAAAAAAATTGGGGAAGGGAATACATACATACATACATACATACATATATATATATATATATATATATATATATATATATATATATATATATATAGTAGTCTACTTCCCTTCGAAGGATCAATCCCTTAAATTCTTAAAATAAAATTAAGAGAGTACCTTGAAATTCATAAGAGATTTACTTGTCTATATATTGTTCCATTCAATCTTTTAGGCCCCGACCTCACCTCGACGGTTATCCCAGATGTCCTAAAAGTCTATACGCGATGAATAGACTCCTGTAACCATGACATATTTGCTTACTTGAAAAAATTTTCTTTTCAAATAAAAAGAAAAAGTTTTTTTACGAGGTACAAATAGAAATTCCTATGTCTTTTTATTTGTTACGAAATTGACCATAGATCAATTCCCTTTTTATTTGTATTTGGGAGTAGTGACTACACCCCTAATTTCTGAGCTTCATGTTACTCCCCCCAAGCAACATGTCAGGTCCAGGGCATCCCAATTAGATTGACTGGGATGACAGTTTATCATTCCAAATCTGTAAAATCAGAATTTCGATCAAATCACACATCACAGTATACTAGGCCTTCTAATTCTTTAAGGGATCTATCTAAAAGATTTGCAATATAACTAGGAAGACGTTTTAAATACCATACATGGGTTACTGGGCGTGCGAGTTTGATGTATCCCATTTGATACCTTCGTATCCGAGAATCGACAAATTCGACTCCGCATTGTTCACAAAATTTTGGTTCTTCCTTTTCATTTCCGATTACTCTATAATTTCCACAAGCACAAATTCCATTTTTTATAGGTCCAAAAATTCTTTCACAAAATAATCCATCCTTTTCCGGTTTATTCGTTTTGTAATGAAAATTATAGGGTTTTGTCACCTCTCCAACTAATATATCTTCCTGACAGCGACGGAATTTAGAGGACATCATCAACATGAAATGTACTTCTTTACCTTTCAGATACCTCGGCTCCTACTTACATAAAGGTATTTCCCGCCCCAGATACTGTGCTCCTTTATTACAGCATATTGATGATAGACTTCATGGATGGCACTCTTGATTGCTTTCTTCTGCTGGTCGTTTAGTTTTGTTACGATCTGTTCTAGCAGCATTACCATTACACATTCTTGCATCTGGTGGGCTGCCTAAATCAGTTATTAAGATCGTCAATCGGAAAATGGCATCATTTTATTGGGGTCGTAGATACCATTGGGTCTCTTGGAGCGCTATCTGCGCACCTCAGGAGGAAGGCGGCTTGGGAATTCGAGACCTTAACACGTTGCAACAAGCTTATCATTGTCGTATTTGGTGGTCATATCAGCAGCATTCTACACTTTGGAGCAAATATATGCACGCTAAATATGGTCCTCGTGGAGATTACTTGTCTCGTTTACCAGATTCTCCAATCTAGAAAATTATTTGCCGTATACATCCTTTCTGTCTTTTACAGTCTGCTGGACAAGGAATGCATCTTACATGGTTGCACACACCAACAGGAGAGTTTACATTGCGCAGTGCTTATGATATTAGTCGCACGCCTCATCTGCGCATCCTCTCGGCAAGGTTCATTTGGTATAAACAGCATCCCCCAGTTATTCAGATCTTTTTGTGGCGACTGTTCCATTCTGCGATCCCATTAGAGGATTATATTGGCAGGTACATTACTTCTCAACCAACCCAATGTCCATTCTGTAAGAGAGAGTCAGCTACAGCAGATCATGTTTTCATGTATTGCTCACATGTGCGCCCAATATGGCTTTATTATGCTGGAGAATTACACTGTCCTATGCCATCGTCTTTGCAACTGCGCCAATATATACTTGCTTGGTGGTATCGTTCGTCATTTTCGTCTCTTCTTGGGGTTTTCAAAATTATCATCCCGGCGGTTATACTGTACAATATATGGCGTGGATATACATCTCTAGTTTACGGAGAGCAAACCAACATTACAATGACATCACTTCAGGCTTCAATTCGATATGACATCACCATTTGGTGCAAAAAAATAGCAGGCACTAAACTTGCTGCTGATCCTAGACAATATTTCTCTTGGCTTCCATCGCTGACGCTTCCACGGCCTTCTCTGATTCGCTGGCTATATCCACCGCCAGGACGATTGAAATTGAATACAGATGCGGCAGTCGGCAGACAGTATGCAGCAGGGGTGCTATCTTGCGCGATCACATGGGATCTTGTGTGGGAGCAATCTCATTTAGGCTGCCCCCAACCACGCCATTAAATGCGGAGATTCAAGCAGCATTATTTGGTCTTCTATATTTTCTTCCTCTACATCGTAACATCACATTGGAATCAGATTGTGCCCAACTGATCACTCGGTTGTCCAGCCCACATATAGTTCATGGCAACTATTATCTCTGGCTACTTCACACACTTATACATCTTCACCGGCTTGATTATCATCACATCTATCGGGAGGCTAATATGGCAGCTCATTACTTGTCTCAACACGCAATGATGGACCCCATCACACATTATTATTCCTCGCATACTCTTCCCTCGATGGTGCGCGCTGCTATCTCGTTAGATCTTTCTTCTGTTCAATTGCGTGTTGTTTGACAAACTACAGTCTTCCACATGGATTGGCGTTTCAACAATCTCCCTGCCTGTATCCTACGGGATCCAGGCAGGCTCGGTATGTATGGTTATCTTTTGGCCGGCATTTTATACTGTTTCCTACTGCTTCATAACTAGCTCTTTATGCTTGACTTCGCATGGCTTGGATTATATATATTGGTGGTGAGAATTTGCTATCCTGCACTGACGGACTCAGCGGCAAATACACCACAGCGTCCTTACATAAAATCGTCGCCTTGGCACAAACTTTGCCAAGGCGACATCGGTATGTGTTTGACATCTGTATTTTATTTTCTTTGGATTCTCTCTATCATTGGTATAACTTCTTCCTGGGTTTCTTCCGAGGTATGACATCTCCCGGACAAGACAAGCTCCATCAACGACTTCCACTGCTTATACTGGCGAACTCGGTCCGCACCACCGCCTACAGCAATCACACATTTATACTCAAACTTAGCTTCGCTTCATATCAATGACAGCCGTATAAATATGTATGCTTTTTCCTTCGCCAGGGTTTTATCCACAAGGGTGGTTTTACCTGGCAAGGTTTTAATGCGGCATATCATATACGACTGGAGATATGTTATTATTAGTTCTCTATTTCATTTATTCGCATACTCTGATGATTGTAATATGGTTTTCCTCCGCCAAAAGTGAGGCTTATCCTTAATAAAATCTCCGTTATACAATATATATATATATATATATATGGTGTAGTTGGTGCCATTTATGAAGGAAATTGTGGTTAGAAAAATATCCTAACAGAATTCCAAGTGTAGAAAATTGTGTAGAAACCAAATGATAAAATTTTGTCCTATTTTACCCACTCCCACTCCCTAAATTTTGTCATGTCTAAGACCAAAAGGAAGAAAATTTTATTCCATAAGAAACTCATCATTCCATTCACCAAAATGTCTCACACTCTCTTACATCTTCTTACAACCCTCTTACACTCTTCAACTAAGCCACAACAACTCCCTTCCCATCCCATTTTGGCCGCACCTTACAAGAGAAAAGGAGAAGATTTTTCTTCTCCTTTAACCATTTCTTCACTCCATTTTCTTACAAGACTACAAGCCACTCTTCCATCTTCTCCCATCCTCCCTCGTCAATCCTTCAACCCATCATGAATTCTTTTTCTTTCTTCCACTCCCCCAAAACCGTCCCCCTCTACCCAAGGAAGAATAATATATTTTCTTTTCCTTCACCATTCCTTAACTTCATTGTCTTACACATTATCAAAATATTAACAACTCCGCCTTTCTTCTATTTTCAGAACAACCTTCCACCACTTCATCTTTCTAACCATTTCAAGCCTTTAACATTTCTTTCTCCCTCTTCCTTACACTCCCAACTGTCCCCTCCCTCTTTCCCATTGATTTTTTATCTTTAACTCATTTCACCTCTTACACACTTCTCTTTCCTCTTCCAAAGGAAGAACAAGTCTTCCAAACTCTCCTTATTTCTTTCATGGCCGAAATTCCCAAGAACCAAGAGAAAATTTTCTTTATTCTTCTCATTTTCACACTTAGTTTATCTTCATCTTCAAGAACACTTCTCTTTCTTCTCCCAAGCAAGAAAATAAAGTCTTCCAACCTCCACGATACCTTTCATGGCAGAGAGTTACAAGAAATGGACAAGGAGGAAAAACTTCTTCTCTTCGTATCATATAACCATCTAAGACAACAGGTAGGACATCCTCCTTCATCCAATAACTAAGTGAACCAAGCTTAGTTGAGCCAAAAACCAAGAAGTATCAAGGTAAGAACATCATCTAAGATAAGTTTATCTTCTTTTATTTATCCATTTCCATAAGCTGTTCACTAACTCCACATTTAGTGCGACAAAACCATGGGGTGTATCAAGGTACAAAGGAGAAGGTTTTCTTCAAGCTAAGTGAAGAAAGCTTCACTTTCATACTAATGTTAAGTGATAAAGGCAAGTACTCTTCCTATATCCTTCATGGATTTTCAAAGATCTATGCATATATGTTCATATAAGTTATATCATTCATGATATATGTTCAATTTTTTTGTACCAATAATATGTAAAAGCTATGTTCATAAGTGGAATAAAGAAGAGGATATGTGTGTGTGTATACGGCCTACATGCCCAAAAATAGGCTATATGTACAAATACTGTGAAATGAACACTCTTATGCGACATATATAAAAGTTAAAGGAAGAAAATGAAGATATATGATATGTTAGGAAAAGTGTACTAAGAAGACATTTTATGCATGTATTCATATGTTTTCCCCGAAGATCGTCACTTATGTGTTTATTTATGATTTTGGTTTTCATAAACTTTTGTGTTCTTGGTTTAGCATGATATGAGGCAATCATGCTCATGTCTAAGATTCTAGTTCACAAAAGATGTTCCTTGATGATCTCCATGTTATTTCATGTGTGTATAATTCGGCCAAGCTAGGGTTTTATTGGCCTATTTACTTTGTTTTCATGGTTTCCATCATTTGATATGTTTATGTATTTTATGATGATTTTACAAGACATTATGTTGATGAAAACTAATATGCGTATAGTTGGAATAAATATCAAAACAAGATATAAGTAAAAGATGTGAAAAAGAAAATGATTTATGTGACATATATAAACCTATATGTATTCGGCCATAAGGCTAAGAGAGGAGGAAAGAATAAACTTTCTGACATGTTATAAATGACATATACAATACACACACACACACAGACACAGACACACACACAGATATATATATATATATGTATATGTATGTATATATATATATATATATGTATATATGTATATATGTATATATGTATGTATTCGGCCAAAAAGGCTAAAATGGAAGAAAAAGAATAAATATTATGACATGTTATAAATATAAATATGTATGTCATTAAAAGAAATGGTTATAAGACAAAAATATGGAATAAAGAAGTGTACTACATGAAAAAGAATTATATATATATACAAACACGCAGACACACACATATATATACCTCCGCCAAAAGTGAGGTATAATAATAAAATATTTTTCTTGCTATATATACATATCGGCCAAAGGGCCAGTTTTGGTATATACATATATACACATGGGTTATATTTATATTTGGACAAGGAATAAATAGCTTTGTACGAATTATGGATACGAAAATGTATAAAATAAGTATGATAGAAAATATAATTACTTTATGTATATTTTTATGAAATATGAAAGTATATAGAATGAATATTAAATTAGGGTTTTTGCGCCTTTTTATTTAGTGTAAGATGGATATTTTAAGAAAATATTGATGGATAAATTGTACCAAAAGGGGGCTGTTGGCCGAGGTTAAGACAAGAGAAAAGAATGTGGAATTTTCATGATTTAAGACATAGATTATGTACATATATGTTGGATTTTAGGTACATGATGATATAAGGATATTTGAGTATTTATATATGTGGAATTAGAAATGGAGGCATTTGCATAAATGGTTGCATTTCACAAAAAGTTTTAAAAGTTTTCATACATAATGAACCATACAGACGAGACGATTGATTCCATCGAAACATGTTTATATGATATGATATATTTTAGAGGCCGTTATGACTCCGAACGACAATGGTGGCGGTCATGGACATATAGTATGTTATCGATGACCAGAGGCCGGCATGACACTAGAACATAGGAGAGGTTGGTGTCATGGGCATATAGTACCCTACAATTACAGTTACAATTTGCCCGAGTGTAACACCTTGTCTAGGATAAGGGATCTCCGCCCTATCGATATCACCATTACATGTCATGTACATATGATGTAACACCATATGGACTCATCAAGATTCATATTTGTACATGATGACTATATGAGAAATCATTCAGTATGTCATGAGGTATCGTTCTTACGTTATGATAAGTGTTATAGCCATCATCTGAAATGACATGTTTTAAATGTTTTATGGAAATGATATGTATAGACTGATCATAGAGGATGGATATGGACATGATGTTTTATCGTATAGTATATAGAAAGTTTTATAACATCAATTTTGATTTATCGTTTATCGTTATAGAGTTTTTATGGCATCGTTTTAAAGTCATCTCATCGTAGGGATATCACACTTACATGACTCGTATAAGTACTTGATGCATCTAGATGATAAGACTAAGTATGATGACATCTTAGACTTAGATGGAAATTCTAAGTATGGATATACATGATAGTGACGTTTTTTAGATATTTGATAGTATAGAATGTTTAATTGATATAGAAATATATGTGTTACATGTTATTGATTTACCTTTATGTTATGCACTTTATTTATTGAAGTTCGAGACGCAATTTGTTATGTTCCTGTTTATGCAGTATTATTTTCTTACCCCATCTCCTCATGCATGATCCACATGACATATCTAGTCGGACTACTTGCTGGGCGATTAGTGTTATCGCTCATACTTACCTTATCACTTTGCATAGAACATGAATCATTTTATAGGTTTATCGAAGATGAGTCCTGCTAGATTACCGATAACGACGAAGTATGCTAAGGAATTATCTTTGAAGATGTTAGTCATTTGATTTCCATGTATTCAGAGGATTTCAGGATTTACTATATTATGAGTCGTACAGAATTGTAATGTAAAAGTAATGCATGTCGATTGTATTTTGTTTATGTTTATGTTGCTTTTGCTTATTGATTCATTATTCATGCCGACATGCACATGTATAGTATCAACTTCTTGTACTTCTCGTAGCAGAATACGACAGATGCACCGGGCCAAGACCCTAGTTTCGGGCGGAACGCTACAGGTGGTATCAAAGATTAGGCTCTAGATCCACTACAAACACATAAAGTAAAGAACGACATGAACTTAAGAAGTGATCTTAGAATTTAAGAAATGATCTTAGACGAGGGTGACAACTTTACAGCCTTAGACTAAGCTAAATAGAACGGTGTTATGCAAACGACCAAATGAACCCTGCTTCTATTAAATAGAAAGCTATCTTGAAGCCTAATTCTCTAAAGGGTGTTTCCTTATAGCTATTAAACATAATTGGAACGTTTCTGATAAGATGATCTTGAACTTAAGTATTGATCTCATCCATAAGGAATGATTTTAGAATTTAAGTTACAATATTAAATTATCACCTTAATAACGATTTTGGAAATGACCGTAACCTCAGTAATAAGTAATGATTTTAGACTTAAGGAATGATCATACGAAGAGTAAATTCACATATACCTAGGGTATCCTATTAAAATGGGAATTACGTATTTTGCCTAAGTTATGATGTGTAGTAGAACTATAAGTATTAAGAAACAATTTATCGGAGGTATAACAAATATGGTCTAATAAAGGAATTGTACAAATGGTTACAGTTAGGGTTAAGACGATAAACTAAGAAATTTCAGAGTAAGTTCAAACATATTAGTCACAATAGAGATATAAATCCATAGTGATAAGCGTACGGTTAAATAAGTAAAGATAAGGGAATGATAAGTTATTACGTAACATGGATTAATTATTAATTCTGAGGAACGTCAAATTATCTGGCTAGAATTAGTAGGCGCAAGTTGAATTTAAGTAAGCACGATTAAATATTAGTTGATATAAGGTAAGAGTTAACTGGGTTAGGGTTAGCGGTTGAAATAAATAAATACAAAAGTTAGCATAATGCGCAGAAGCATGAGGATGTAGAATATCATAAACTGGTTAATATGAAGTGTACTTTAATAGGGATTTAAGGGAAGATCTTATCATAAGTAAATGGATATTAAATTAGCAAGGTACCCGAATAAATAAGGTAGAATCATATAATAAGATCAACAATTTAGGGGAATGAATTTCGAGTATGGGTTTTATAGAGGAACAAAGTACTGTTAATGTAATAGGGGACTCGCTAGAAATTTGGGGATAATATAAATTAAGTTGAATAATATACGATTAAGCGATGACAATAGAGTTTAAGTATTTGAAATTCCTATTAGTAAGATCGATACAACCCCCAAGTTTCGAGGACGAAACTTTTTATAAGGATAGGAGAATGTTACGACCCGCATTTCAGGGTCAGTAGAAAAAGAAATAAGATAATAGAAAAGAAAATAAAAGTGCAACTCGATAAAATCAGTAGAATTAAAATTTTGAATAGGGATTTAATAGGACATTGATAGTATATATCGGAGTTAGAAATACTCAGAAAAATAACCAAACGATAAGGTAACCAATATATCGATATACCACAAAACTAGGTAACGAGCATTTTCGAACAAACGATAAGTGAATTAAGTAGGCAAAATCTAAGATTAACTAAAGACTGCCCAAGACAATCCCTAGTTTCTCTTTGGCTCATCCTTTAACAATATTTTTGGTTTCTCTTATCTTTGAATCTTAGAGTTGATTGAAGTTGAATTGGCAAAAGGTTAGAGTTGATTGAAGTCGTTTAAGAAATCGTTTGGGATTGTTTTTGTGTTTCATTTGAAGTGGATTGTTTTGGCATTTTAAGGCTGTTTTCGGACTGTTTTTGGCAATTTAAAAGAGCATTGCATACGGTTTTAAGTTGGTGCAAGTTGTAACCTAAAGCCGAGACCAACAAGGACTTGAACCAAGGTTGTGCAAAAAAAATTTTGGACTGTTTTGGTGTCTTGGCATTACCTCCAACAAGTGTTGCTTGCTTTAGCGTTTCTAATACTAGATTGGGCCGAGAGACAAAGTGCGAGTGTGAGAAAAGATTGAGAGAAAGAGTGAGAGGAAAGAAATCTATACACTTGATTTTTCGCTAACGCCTAACGTTTGTTTGATATTTATGTTAATTTCCCCTTTTCCTTTTGTTTACTTTGATCTCAGCTTATACACATAGGTACCATTTCTCAAAGTGTGACCCCAAAGTTCTCATGTTAAATCAGGGAAGCATGGATGACTCAGCCTTCTTGGATAACTACGTCTTCATTAGTACCATATTGGGAATGAAATGCTTTAAAAGGACCTTGACGAACTTAAACAGCGTATGCATCACTTTGGCCTATTTAACGACATATGGGTAAGTCATTGGCGTAACAAAATTTTGAGGTATCAATCTTATTCTCAAACTCATCTAACCAACGAGAATATTATGATGAATTGTTAGATGGCTTGTACAAAGCTCATATTGATGAACCCGAGGAATTGCTTATGCTTAGGTTCATTGCTAGCTTGAGTAAAGACATTACTGATAAGCTGGTGCATGAAAGATCTGTAACTCTAGATGATATGTATTACTTTGAGAAAAGCGAGGAATTAAGATTAGATATAGAAGAGCTTAAGGAAGAAATGAGTTATTTTAATTCTTGCTTGAATGATGCCGAAGGTTTACATGATGCACATGAAGTTTCTAGTGATTCTACTCATGAATGCATGTTGCCGAAAATGAATCGCATGAAACCCGAGAGTCATTTGAGTTCCCTAGCAATGGATCCAGTGTGCTTAATGATAAAGTCTTGCATGATGTTGTTGAGATTGGTATGCATGAGAAAGTTGATGAAATTCCTTTGATTGCACATGGTTTAAGTGTTGGTAACCAAGATGAACCTAAGGAAGATGTGTTGCATGATCAAAGTCTTAGCTTGCATGACAACTTAGCTACTGATTTGTATGACTTAAACGTCGACTTAAGTGATCTATCTAGTGGAAATGATGGTACAATTGAGCATGAGAACTTAAAGGAACACGAAAGGAAAGATTATAGTGCTCTTTTGTTTGAAATGCATGAAAGTGATGATACATTACTTGGAAGTTCTAACCTGTATTCAAATAAAGTAGTACATGATAACCCTTTGTTCATTCATGAACATGAAGCTGAAATTACCCATGAGTTTATTGAGCTTGAGTTGCCTAAAGAGGATGATAAACATGCTGAACTTTCACCCAAACCTAATTAAAGTGAGTTTGCAATCCATGGTGAAGCATGTGATTTGGAAATGCTAAGGCATGTGTAAGGTACGATGCTTGTTCCTGATGTTTTACATACTTTAGTTTTCATACATGTTACTTTTTGTGTTGAAAGTCGGATGTCCACACATAAAAGACGCGCCCAAGGTTGTTGCATAGGTACATTGCATGGTTTTGATAGTCTGGCTATATGGATGAGGAATTTGAGCTGTTCTTGTTTATGCATCAAAAACACATTAAGAAAAGGTGCTGGTTGTTAAGTATTCATGTTAAGTTCTTCAATGTGCTGTAGAGTACATGCTTCTTTATTGAGTTACTTATCCACCCTAAACATATTAGGATGAGGTTATGCGTGATTGTTGTCTAATTGTTTAGGTGTGTCTTACATAGTTGCTGAATTGTTGTGGTTCTTTTTCCCTTCAGTACATTCATGCTAAGTTTTGAGGACGAATCTTTTTGAAGAGGGAGGGAATGATGAGCCCCAACAAGAGCCTATCCTTATCGAACCTATGCTTCAGATTCATGCATGATTATTCTATGTTTTACATGTCTTAAACAAGAAGTAAGGGTTGATAGGAAGGGCACGATAGTCATTGTATGCATAGGTGCTGTTTTCGTGTCTTTTGGTAGTTGTTGGCATGTTTTCTTGTTTAGAGGCATTTTCGTCATTTTAATTATTGTTAGGAAATTCACTTGCATGACATACATTTTATTATCCTTGACGAGAATGATGCTCGGTGGTGTCTTTATTTTTGTAGGGAGCTTGATGGGAGAAGGCGTGTGCTTGGAGAAGGGTTAGGCAAGGAATTGATGCTGATTGGACCGAACTTCAACCGCTCATAACTCCTTTTCAACTCAGAATGGTGTCAATATTGGACTCAATTTCAAGCTCTCGAAGAGTTATACAACATTGGTGAAGATGTCAAAGGCTAATTCTGAATGTGCAAGTCTCTACAATGCAATCAAAGATCAAGACTCAAAAGGAGATCACAAGGCTCTCAAGACTCCTGATTTTAGGGAATCAGCCCTACATTTTAGGAACTCAATTTCTTGGAAAATTCCAAGCTTGTATTGACACCTAAGGCCGGTCACTTGAAGATACTTGATGGTAAGATTTGATTAGTTCATGTTTTTGTAAATTAGCTAACACGTTGGAGTTGTAACTTAGGAATTTTCCATTTGGTTCTTGGGTTTTTTTATCTATTTAAAGGGCCTCTTGGCCGACCCTTTGTACTCGGTTTTTGTCATAATAAAATTTCAACTTTCAGCCTAGACTTTGTGTCTTTGCTTATTTCTTAGTTTACATAAACTCAAGGTTAAGATCGGATCGGATCAGATCATTTACACTCGTGATCACCAGGCCTTTTGCGGTTGGCGCTTATTATACCTTGCTTCGGCTGCTATGTACATCCCCAGTCAATAAAGAGGAATGTGTACCATAATCACTAAGAGAATATAACAAGGGTTCCGCGCCTCCCTAGCTAATGAAGACCTTAAGGAGGTGGTTGACATTCGAAAACCTCTAGATAGAAGGCGGAAGGGGTTATTAACTTCATTGTTTTGTTTCAGAACTACAGGCACATATTAGGTTTATATTTTACTTCCTACATTCTATATTTAGAAAATAATATTGTATTTCGTTCCTCATTAAATCATACCAAAGTCGCCTTAACTCCGAAGTGTACTTTTTGAGGATCCCATTCCATAGTTTATTTTACTAAACGGAACAAGCTGCTAGTCGGAGGATCTTAATTCAATCCAAAACAAAAAACGCATAGTCAAGGGTGGTCTTGTCAACCGAACACGGCGTCTTACGGAGGACTTTCTTAGAACAAGAAAAGATCAGATCTTTTGCGTCGTCAAACACGCATCAATTATTAGATCGGCATTATCAAATGATTTAGTGCTTAGCTAACATATAGATATATGTATGCCATTGTCGAGGTCTCTGTAGCTATGCTAAGGCGTGTGGTCACCCCGTTGGAAGTATCTATTGATGAAAAAAGAGCACTAAGTCATCATGAGCGAAGACATTCAAAGTAAAAAAAAAAAAAAACCGAGATTACCAAACTGAAACCTGTGCATGATCTCGTAGATAGTACTGAAAAAAGCCGAACCAAACTGAACAGTGAATTTTTAAGTTTAGAATCGGCTAGATTAAGAAATAGTTTGGCTCGACTCGTTTGGTTTACGAATTTAAAAATATGTTCAAATTTGACTCGAAGACTTTATAACTCTTTAAACGAGTCAAACAGATCGGAAACATTTTAACTCGTTTTATAAACGAATCTAATTAGGTGTTTAAACTTTACTCATTTAATTAAAATTAATGATTCAAACCGAATACAAACCACACTCAAATTGTTCGCAAATAGTTTAATTCATTTAACATCCCCCTCATGTAGATAATTTTACATCTTTGACCTGCTTTAGGTATATAATTCCTATACATGGGTACTACGATGATGAAATTCATGAAATTGAAGTTAAGGTTGAAATTGATTAGGGATGTACTCTGCAACACCACTACCAGGAAGAGAAATATAAACTCAAAAGTCAAAAAGTAAAAAATAAAAAAGTCAAAACAAGAAAGAACACAAAAGAAAAAAAGAATAACGAGCAAAAAAGAACTTGCAGGTAATCAGGAACTAATCGACTACCACTGAATAATTATATTAGAAAAAAGAAGGCTATACATGGCTGAATATTGTGAGGGGGAAAAATATACACTAAAAGTTTCATCTTAACAGGCCTACTTGCAAAGTGAAATACACTACATAATTCCAGTCCCAGAATGCACATAAAACAAAAGGCCAATGAAGAGTACAAAGAGGTCCAGTCTTAAACAGCAGCCTGCAGCATAGCATAACTCAATATCAGTATTTAAGTAATATAACCAACCGCAATACTCAAGCATTTTTCTTACTACATCAAGTCGATAAATGAATCAATCGTTTCTCTTGCGCTTTATTTATTTATTTTTTTTATTTTTGTTTTTGTTTTTTTAGTCGTAGCCAAAATCATACCCTCCATGTGTGCTTTTTTGTAAGTTAAAATTTCATAGATAAGCCAAATTAGGCGATATTACAAAGTAGACTATTCCTGCGTGTCTTTTAATACCTAATACATAATATGAACCTTTAGAATACATCTCTTTCAAAATATCATATCATCGGAATCATGATTCCGGCCTAAGTAACAAAATTCAGAGTTAAATTTTATACCTTCTATATGACATCGGCTACATGAATCAATTGTCTCCACTGTGCTCTATCACTAACCATATGCTCCTCAATTGGCATACAAGTCATATACTTTCTTATTGTCTCTATCCATGTCTTCTTTGGTCTCCCTCTCCCACATTTAACATACACCTCATTTATTGTCTCGCACCACCTAATAAGTGCATCTGCAGAATGCCTTTACACATGCTGATACCATCTTAACATTGACCCCCCCACATCTTCTCTTCTATAGAAGTCACTCAACCTTTCTCCTTATATGTTCATTTCTATTCTATCCTTTGTATGTATGTGCATCCATCTTAACATTCTCATTTCCGCTACTTGTATCGTTTATTCATGCTCGTTATTTATTGCCCAACATTCAGGCCCGTATAGCAGAGCGGGTCTTACTACCGTCATATAAAACTTCCCCTTAAGCTTTAAAGACACTTTCCTATCACAAAGAAGACCTGACACATTTATCCACTTTAACCATCCCATCTGTACAATGTTACTTACATCCTTGTCAATTTCTCCATCTTTTGGTACTATATACCCTAAATACCTAAAACTCTCATTCAAGTGAATCTCTTGACCTCCCAATTTCACACAAAGTTTCAATCTCATTCTTTTGTTGCTAAAGTTAAGTTTCATATACTCTGTCTTCTTTTAAAATCAATTTGTAGCCCTTTTCTTCTAGTGTCTTCGGCCAACATTCCAGCTTATCATTGACTCATTCGCTATTTTCATCCACCAGCACAATATCATATGCAAATAACATGCCCCACTAAACTTTATCTATAACTAAAGCAAATAAGTATAGACTTGATGCAGATCCTTAGTGTAAACCACTGTAATAGAGAACTCTGGGTTTAATCCTCCTGGAGTCCTTACGCTTGTCATTGCATTCAAATGTCTTTAATAATTTCTATATATACTACTATAACACATTTCTTTTCAAGCACTCTCCAAAGGATATCTCGTGGGACTTTATGATATACTTTTTCCACCTCAATAAAAACTATATTCAAATCTTGCTTCTCTCTATTAATCTTCTCAAAAGATGAATAGCCTCCATTATTGACCTTCCCGGCATAGATTCAAATTGATTTTCATATACACTACAAGACAATGTTGCACTATTAAACTTTCTCCTAAGATCATCTTACAGTCTTTACAAGCTCTTTTATCTCATCTACGAGTCATGACATAGTATATCTGCGACTTATTTGATCCACTTTTGAATGTAATCATGTATTCATCTCTTTTGAAAAATGGTAAGTCACTATAAATTTATATGCTATTACTCAATCCAAAATTGATCTTCCTTGATCGTTACTGCTTCCAAAACCAAATCCACCGTATAATCATTGTAATCCTTATTCTCTATATCTACATGTCTATTTAAATTTCCTTCTATAAAGATATTCTCACCTATTGAAATTCCACGCACTACATTTTTAAAATCTTACAAACATCGAACACGTATAGTCTCCTTTAAACCAACTTAAGGAGTATATACGCTAATAATATTTATTGTTTCTTTTCCAAGCACAAACTTAAGGGCTAAATCATATCTATTTTCTTAATAACACGTGCTACTTCATCTCTTGACGAGACATCTATAATAACTCCACCTCTATTTCTTGTCTTATTCTTTCATGTGTATCAGAGTTTAAATTAGGACTTGTCCAACATCCTAGCTTTTCTCCTTATCATCGTGTCTGCTATCTCCACTATCTTATTTGTTAGAATACCAATGTTTCATGTTATAGTCTAATATTCCTATGTAACCTAGTAGTTCCTCACCTAGTGTCTAACTTACGACCTAAGAACTCTTGCTCATTTTTCACTACATCCGAATTCTCTAGGAAATACAGTGGCACAAGCTCAATTGTCGCCGCATTTAGACCATGAGACAAGAATCCTTGCTTATTTGACATTACGTCCAAGCCCTCCACATGCAGCAGCCCTTGTGAGTTCCATATGGAGAACATCCTAACATTAGCACAATGACTTGTTTGATCCATAATCATATTTAGTATTTTAACAAACGAAATTTTAACAGTGAAAGTAACTCCGTAAATTAATTGTTGAATCTCAAAACTGTGATCATAAACACTAAACAGGGGGAGAGAAAAGAAAAGAACTGTTTGCTCCAAAGGGTAAACAAAATAAAAACCAAAAAGGCATGAGAAGCATCTAAAGCAGGGACATAAAAGGAACTCCATTCGTTTCTAGAGCGCAAGTGTCCAAACAAGTCAGTGAACCAGGTCGTGCCAATACAGGAGTTCTAAAATTCTGCTTACCCACCAATGCACACGATACCATAGTTAGGAGCTAACCAACTTATAAAGAAAGGCATAAAAGAAGATAAAAGGACCGACTCCATGAAGTAGGTCAAGAATTTCTCACGTCTCAAGTACTTTTTTTTAACCCACGTCTTAAGTCATTATAAAGTTGCAGAAAACGAGGATAATCTCGTTAAATATATTATACATCGTGAAAAACTTGATTTTCTCAGAAATATTCTTGCCATGTATGAAAGAATAAAGGACACAGAGTTATATTTAAAGAGAAAAAAAATGACAAGAGAAAGATGCAGTTATGTCATGCATAAATACATACCATGATTATGCTTAGTTTCTGATGTTGGCAGTGCCGGCAAGGACATTTCTGCCAATTGAAGAAAGCAGAAACTTATTAGAAAATGGGTTAAATAAACCTCAATATCAACCTATGGTTCAGCTTTTGTTTCTTCAGATTATCTAAAATAACTAATAATTGTTCCGACGACTACTTACCAGGAGCACAGAGAGATAAGGAAGTTAAGGAGGATGAAGATGGCCAAGGAGCAGCGATGTTATCACTTAGGTCGCATGTGAAGCTGTATCCACTAGCGTTGTCATAGATGATATCAGCAGGCAAGCTTCGAAGCAAACAGCCTATAAATACACACACAAAAAAAAAAAAAAAAAAAAAAAAAAAA
>AP025064.1:16868792-16895364 GCA_036186865.1 Eustoma russellianum | reverse complement strand
TAAAATATAAATATAATAAAAAGGATGTATCTACAGTTTGCGACAATCTCGTATTTTTTCAATATTGATAAGCAAAGTAGCTGTCAATTTCAGATTGGCTAAAAGGGTAACACCAAACGCACAACTATCTTAAACACAAAAGAGCCAAGTCTAGAGCACTATCAAAGAAAAGTAAGTAGCGCAAAATATAAAATTACCTTCCTGCCCATATGCTGTTCCAGTCAAGAAGCACATCAACGCAATGGAGACAGATAAGACCAGGTCAGACAAGATATCAGCATAGGCCAACTACTACAAATTCATTCATGAAAGTAAAACCACCTTGAAGACTAAAATCCTTCAGGTCAACATCACAAACTTCAAAAACGTTGGCCATGACTCCGGCCTTTTGAAGCATGGATCCCAAAACTGTTGAACAAATTATTGCTTGCCGATTTGTTATTAACATTTGCTTCTGTAATCCAGCAATATAAGTACTTAATGAGCTACAACATGAAGGACTGGGAGCACCCACATTTCGGCATGCTTGAATCACTTCTGACGGTTCCGTAAAATTCAAAGGACAAACTGCAAACAACACATAAAAACTTATCATCTGTTTGGTCAATAATGCTTATTCAGGAAGCACTTGTAACCTGAAAAACACATAAAGGAAAGACCAGCTTATACTAAACATAACTTCCATTACTGAAGTAGCATAGCAAGTGCATGTGCGCTTAGTATTAGAATCTATAATTTCATCTTTCCCATGATTACTCAGTCCCCGACCACATGCATTGAAAAGGTATTAATATCTATGAGGGCAAACAAGACAAATAAAGTACACTCAGCTGCAGTCTGGTGCGAGAATAGCATTACAGCGATATATGCAATTTCATAACAAATAAGAAACATCAAATTTAGGGGGAAAAATACCCTTATTAACTTTGCAGGAAGATAATATCCGGAATGCAGTATTAGCCTCATCAAATGAGAGCTTCCCGGAAACCCAAGAAAACACAACACCCTTACAATCGTTAACAGTGTTTGTGGTGGATTGGGCTCCAGCAAAATCCTTATTTCTGCTCATTATTGACTGAAGCCCTGACAGCTGCACTGCAGCCTCCATGATTGCAGGCTGACAAATTGGTCTGCAACATTCTTTAAGAGGATCAACTGTGCTGCAAGCCTCTAATAATTTGCTTGTGTTAATGGTTCTCTCAAATGTGGCCGTATCCTTCACTGGACAAGATCCACCAGTGAGATTAAATGACTTGGCAGTGCATATAGCAGGAATGGAGCTGTTTGCCCCTCTACTGGCTAAGACACTGTTGACATCTGCAAAACAGTCCTCTGCCTCGGCACTTTCCAAAACTAGCTTATTGGAATTTGTGCTGTAAGCTCCTAGTAAAATATGGAGTAAGCTACCAAATTGTGGGCAACAGATGACATTTCCAACTACTCCTGCTAACATAATTGAACAATCAGATGCGGTTTTCTCAGTGATACTCGAGATAGAAGAGAAGTCAACAGGACACCTTCCAGTCAATACTGGATCATAAATTTTTGGAACTGAAGGATACATAGGAGGCAATGTATCCCGAGGAAAAGTATATTTTGGAATAACAGCTGGCGATATTTCTATGGGTTCAAATAGTGTGATACTTGGTGGGCTGGCTAATTCAGATTTGGAAGACATATGACTAGATTCCGGGCGGACATGTAGAGCCTTTACGTCCTGAAAGCTCGACCACCAAAAAGCAAAGAGTAAAAACTGATGACATAGAAAACCTGCAATGACACAAAGAAGCCCCTTTAAGCATTGATATATCTAAGTTTTTGGTTTCTCAATACAAAGACTATGAACAGAAAAACCGTAGCAAAGAGTGGCATTAGCCAACAAGTTGAAATTTTGTAAAATAAGGAAACCAACACCATGTGCAGTAAGACAATATTGAATAAGTACTGTTATAGAATCTTTTATATGTCACAAGGTTAATAGACATGCAATAGAACACCATCAGTACCCCAGCATTAACCGTGCTAGATGCAGTTGGCTAGAAGGGAGCCTTTTTCATCATTTTGTTCTATCATGTATGATATTCCAATTCCAGGTATGTCCTGCCATTTTCAACAACTTACCTCAGCATCCACTTTTCAGTCTTCCCCCACCTTTTTTATCTGTAGTCTAGTATTACTAGTCTAGACATCACAATTCGAAGTTCTGGACCACCTCAGCGCATGGTCAAACTATCTATATTGGATTTCTGTAACTTTGTCATGAATAGAAATATTCGTTCTCTATCTAAAACATTCATTTATTTTCTTATCACCCTGTGTGTGGCTGAATATGCATCAAATGTTCCGAATCTCCAATAATCACTTCATAGTTCTTTGTCCACCATCCTTACTTCTAAACTCTTTACAGCAAACAGTATAACCTTATTGTTAGCATGTATACTCTCTAATAGTGAATTTTCTGTCAAACCTGTCACCTCTTATATAGCACACCAAGACTTAAGGTATGTATTCACTCAGTTGGAAACCTGGCTTCATCACTGTCTTGTCCAATATCCTCAACTCCTAGGAATCATAAAAATAATCTATAGTGCATTTGGTTTGTGGATATAATCATGATTGATTTAAATAATGTTTGGTGTCATTTGATTTAAACCATTGGGCCTAAAAAGGTTGGTATAATAAATTCTCAATTTATAAATATATAAAATATTCAATATGATATTCAAATTCATCATCTTCACGTGCTTTTTAATATGATATAATCTCCTATTACTAATAATGTCATTGTTTCATAGAAAAAATATTTCATCATATGGTAAAAAATATGATAGAGAAAGATGCAAGTTAAAAGCTATGCTAGAAAATGTGTATGGATGTAAATGGTGGTTTAAACAATTAACCAAGCGAAGATATAGTACTTGAACCTACAAGTTAATTTTAGAACCAGCTTTCTCGCGTCTAATACTCCTAACTTCCTACTGCCAACCAACCTATTTTTTTTTGGCTGCTACTCAAAGTGGCAATATCTGGTGAATCGAAATAACTAAAAATCAATTAGGAAACTATGTAAGAACTATACACACACACGTGGTGTGGTTTCTGCACATATAGAGATGACACAAGAAGTTTTCTATTTTGATTTGCTAGCCATTGGGAAAAAGGGTACCGATGAATTATTCAAAAGTACCATAAGTCCAGTTGAGCAAATAGATCAATGGGAGAATTTTTTTTTTTTTTTATACACACAGATCAATAGGAGATGCTATGTGCTTTATAGGAATAAGAAGTCTTGTCTTATCCACCAAAAAGATTATACCGAAACACAGCATATGTCATGGGTATCCTCTCCCAAAATGTGTTTGTTAAGTTCATCAACAGCCAACAGAAAAAAAGGAAGAGATAGAGAAAGAACACGGATCCCGGGGTAGGCTTATCACAACATTGAAGTTGAAACCCTCGGATCTTACATTGTCACAATTTCTTTATAAATGCATTAGCTAGCTTTTGAGCATGCTACTCTAATACCTATTTTTCCAAACCCTTCCGAACATTGTTAAGTAACCCTCCTAAATGTGTCCGTTATATTCATCAACAGCCAGTAGAGAGAGAACGAGCAGTGACCACAGGTGTAAGGTTACCATAATAGTACACTTAGTCCCTTGGATGTTACATATGCAAACAGGATCAAGCAATAAGGATAAAGTTGTTTCCACGTGTTTGATTTTTGCATCATCTTGTTTCTAGGAGTATCCTAATTCCAGATTTAGTTACGAGGTAATCTTATCATTTAGTTTGAAGTTAGATATTATCTTCAGCAGGATGCATTTGAATTTCTATCTTAAATAAGATATGAAATCTGGATGCCTATTTAAGGGGATATCATGAATAAAAAGTAATCAAGTTTGAAGTCATAAAAAATAATCTGTTCTCGAAAGCGAGACAAATCTGTGAACCTGAAAGGTGGTTTCATTGAGGGGATTTGAGACACATGTAGACCCATGACTAGATCATCAACCAAGGTCGATAACAACTTGGTATCAAAGCTGGTGTCATGGGTGATACAAAAAGTATTCGCGCAATGCTAAAGGCCTTTATGGAGGCATGGACTTTGCGACATCAAGCGCTCAGCTTGTTGCCTTAGTGCAGAAGGCTAGCATCAACACGCCAAGGAGGGAGCATTTGTTGAAGGATTTAGCTAATTCGCTGAAGGAGTAAGCTGACCTAAAACAGAAAGGACCTTTGGAAGATACTTCCAGCAATTTCAGTTTCTGTTGGCTCATACAACCGATTTGAAACCAATTCACAAGTCAACTTTTTCACTGCGGGATTGACAGAGACACTTCGCCTCAAGGTGGAATTCCTTCGCCCGGGAAATCTGCAAGTTGACATTGTAAGTTTGGAGCATGGGATACCTTTTCATTCAAAGGAAACTATACATTTATAGTACATGTTCATAATATTAGTCCCTAAAATTAAGAGATTCTGATTTGATATTAACTATGGTATCAAATATACACTTTCGTATCTTAACAGAGTAGTATCCTAACATAATATATACATATTACTTTCCTATCCTAACAAAGTAGTATCTTAACAGAATATACACAAAATCTCTATACGTATCCGTCTAATTCAACACTCTCCTTCAAGTTGGTACATAGATATCTATCATGCTCAACTTGCTGAGTAGGCCTTCAAACCAAGGTCTATACAGCCCCTTAATGAACACGTCTGCCATTTGTTGAGTAGAGGGCACAAACGAAATACATATCAGTCCACTGTCAAGTTTTTCTTTATGAAATGCCTATCAACTTCAATGTGTTTGGTCCTGTCATGTTGAATAGGATTATGGGCTATATTGATGGTGGCTTTATTATCGTAGTAGAGCTTCATAGGGCCCCGTACTGGTATTCTTAGTTCTTCTAGGATTCTCCTTTATCTCACATACTCCATGAGCCATGGACCTGTACTCAGCTTCAGCACTGCTCCTAGCTACCACACTTTGCTTCTTGCTTCTCCACGTGACCAGATTGCCTCATACGAATATACAATAGCTTGTGGTTGACCTTCTGTCTGTAACTGACTCACTCCAGTCTGCATCAGTGTAGGCTTCAATTTTTATCTGGTTTGTTTATCCAAAGAACAACCTTTTACCGGGTGTGTCTTTAATATATCTCAAGATTCTGTAAGTAGCTCCATGAGTCCTTCCTGTGGCAGTGCATGAAGTGTCTTACTAAACTCATAGCAAAAGCTATATCTGGCCTAGTGTGAGATAGATAAATGAGTTTTTCCACTAGTCTTCAATATCGCTCCACATACGTTGGTTTATTCTTCTTGCCCTCAAACTTCTTATTTGGGTCAACTAGGGTGTCTACTGGTTTACATTCACTTATACCTGTCTCTCTAAGCAAGTCCAAAAAGTATTCTCGTTGGGCCACATCCATGGCTGAGAAGTACTTCATTTGCCCTAGGCTTTTTACCTTAAATTCCTTAGACATATCAGCTTTTAGCCTTTTTATTTCTTCTTCATCATTCATTGTCAAGATAATATCATCTACATAAATAATTAGAATTGATAATCTGTCGTGAGCTAAGTTTTGATGAACATGGTATGGTCTGATCCCCTTGTTTATAGCCTTGTCTTTTGATAAACTGTGCAAAACGTTCAAACCAGGCCCTAGACGATTGTTTCAACCCATAACTTTTTCAGCCTGCATACACAAGTTCCAAACCTGGTTTCAAATCTTAGTGGTGGGCTCATATACACTTCTTTTAGATTACTATTTAGAAAGGCATTATTTACATCCATTTGATGAAGGGACCAGTCCATGTTAATAGCCAACAATAAAAGAACTCTGATTGCGTTTAGTTTGATACGGGTGCAAAGGTCTCTAAATAGTCAATGTCATAGGTTTCAGTGAATCATTTAGCTAATAGACGTGCCTTATGCCTGTCTAATATCCCATCGGCTTTATGCTTCATTGTAAATATCCATTTACACCCAACTGTTCTCTTCCCTTTTGGTAGATGCGTCACTTCTCAGGTGTCTTTTTTTCTCAGGCTTTCAGTTCCTCAAGAACAGCCTCTCTCCACTCTGGAATTAGCGTAACATTCTATATACCATTATGTGTTACAATACTGGACAAATGAGAGTCCAAGGTTAAGAAGGTTGAGTACAGTTTTTTGGTTGACACATAGTTGGATAATTGGTATTTAACAAACTGTCTACTGTCTTTTCTCAGGCCTATAGGTAAATCAGGGTTAGAGCAGTTACATGGACTTCTTAGCTGAGTGGACATAGTCTCTGGCTCAGATTCAGCAGTGGCTGGAGGGGCTTGAGTCTCCTTCCTGAACGCATGGTTCCTTCTCTTATACATAATAACATCCTTCACCTTTGTATTTTCTTCAAGTGCAATGTTATATTTTCGTATTAATTCATCTTCCCCCGGACTGTTAGTGGTTATGTCTTCCACATTTGTGTTGATTAGGAAATCCGAACTGTTATGTTCAGAGGTTAAGAGTGAATATGAGAGTGAATTTCCAGTGTTTTTTAACTCAGTAATATCCCAATAGTCTTCACCTGGGTGGTTCCTCTGAAGACTAGACTTAAAGTATGGGATAGACTCAAAGAATGTTACATCTAGAGAGACTAGCATTTCCTTGGAAGACACATCAAAACATTTATAACCATGCTTATTAGGAGCATATCTGACAAATATACATTTTTTGCCCTAGGTCTAGTTTAGCTCTATGTGACTCATGAACATGGACAAAGCCACTGCAGCCACATACTTTTAGGGGAAGCTTTGAGCCAGTTTTGGAGTAGGACAAATAGCTTACAGAGTTTGTAATGCAGTCTTATATTGAAGGGGTGTAGAAGTCATACGTCTGATGAGATATGTAGCAGTTAGTAGGGCTTCCCTCCAAAAATATTTAGGAACAGAGTTGGTAAACAGTAGTTAGAATATATAAAATGCTTCTTTGTGTAGGTTAGAAAATATAAGGAGTCCCAGAAGTAAAAACTTTTCAAGACTAAGATAATAAAATTTGCGACGTAAGTTCATATATAAAGTAGTGAGAAGGCAGATAAAGTAGCACAAGACTTGTAAACAGACTTACCCTTTAGAAGCGTGACAGTCTTTACACAATCCATAACTATACTAACCATCGTATAACATGGAGACAGATGCAAAGCTTGGAGCATTCAAGTAACATTCATTCTGAAGCCTACAATGAGTCCATCAACAAATCAATAATACATTTGAAGACATTAAATGTAGATAGCAAAAAATTAGTCAAACAGACCTAGAATGTTCAATAACCAAAGAGAAAACAAACTAAGCATGTGTCAACTAAAACTTACATGTCCTATTCAATGTCATTTTATTCGCAGTAAACCTTCCAAACAAATCATGCACCGGATTACAAGAAATATCATTTGTCTCGTTTCTTGTGAATTTACCTGTTTCACCCTGCAAAGTAATTAGGAATTATAAGAAACAAGCACACGGAGAGGGGCGAATATTCAAAAAATAAAGTAACCACACCACAAGGGAAAAAAGGAAAAAAAGAAAAGAAGAATTAAAAATATTCGCATGTGCTTGTGTAACATTCTGAAAACTAAGTAGCTGGACTATATGGAGTAAATAAAGATTTTTCAAGCATTTAAGGAATCTGAAGAAAAAACAGAAAAATAAAAGGAAAATTCTCGACCACAAGTACGTACTATTGAACACTACAACTGGGGAAACGGTAAGATATTTAGTATACACAACAACCACAACTAGATATTATTGTCCATGAAAAACAAAAACATGGATAAGCTGGCAAAAACACTTTTTTTCATCAACATCGCACCCAAAGCCAATTTGTTGGGCGCCTGTGGCAAGAAAGTATTATATGCAAAGCTAACCCATCAAGACAATTAAGCAATATCCAAAAATACTTCAGCAGTAAATAAGAAAGAAAAATTTATTGAATATACATATATATACAACGAATCCATACAGATTTTGATATAGCAAAACCAGGCATACATGCAGAGGCACACTCGCACAAAACAATAAAGAAAATAATTACTAAAACCATCCAATGAAATGAACTACTGATTCAAATCCTGCAATCTTCCGATGAACTGGAAGAATGAATAAATGATAAGAAGATGTGCCAAAAATTTAAGAACAAAAATCAATTGGTTGTAGCAAGAAATTTTGGGAAAACGTTAACAACTACAGGTCCTGTTCATTTATTTGTTTGTTTAGTGTTGAGATACAAGAAGTTTTGGAAAAGTATTAAAGCGTCCAATTTTGAGCAGACAACATTTTGAAAGTACAATTACTAAACCCAAATTTTAGAATTCGTAGAACATGTGTAGTTTTGGTGCTTGTTGCACACTTCTCTAAAACTTTTTTGGCTCAATTTTAGCCGTGTTAGAGAAGATAGCTCTGTCCATGTGGTCTGAATGCCTCCTGCACAGGCCATTGCTCTAGCTACACAGACAATCTTTGATTTTTCTGAGCACACATCATTCTTAAGCTTGCCTGCCAATTTCTTCAATGCTTAAAGTGAAATATCTGAATTCAGAATTTCAGATCACTGAAGACTTACAAATATCAAGCATCCAGCAGCAGGGAAAGCAGCTAAAATTTATCCAAATTTAGAAAATAAAAGGAAATAAATAAAAGTGGAAAGCATAACCAAGAAGCATATGTAACAACAGTGTAGGAATATGTGCGCTCTTAGGCATACAAATTATTCAAACTCCAATAGTAGATAACAAAGAATGTATTTTTTTTATAAAAAAAAAATTCAGAAGAAAACTTTCCATTCTGCAAGGCTCTTTAACCCTTTCACTGCCAGCTCCAAAGTCAAGTGAAACACATAGAAGACATGCTTAAAGCTGAATAAATCTTCTAGGGAGACGCCGAGAAACAGAATGAGGGAATAAAATAGACAACGGGCACATAATATATATACACACACATATAGAAAGAAAGAGACGCAGGACGCCACACACATCCATACATATCAAATCAGCATTTATGACTGCTACATTTTTGCAGAGTTAGCACATCATTCTATGTTGTTATCTTTTTCAGTTTTCTTTATCTGGAGTAAAAGCTTGCCATTCTATGTTCAATACAACAAAAGCCACATTTTGACCACAGAAACATTAATAAGCTCCATTACCAACCTCAGAAAAATCCATGCCAATTAAATCAGGTTATTTCATCAGTACCTCAAGCACAAAAAGAAATGCATACACACATACCCTGCAGACAAGAGTAGGCACCATTCTGATAAATCGTCAGATCAAACAATTAGCATGAAAAGACGTTTAAATAACTACGGCACAGGTCTCGTTACCTCCGAAACAAAACTTTTTGGCGCGTATCAAGGATTATTGCTTGACATGCGAAAGCAAAAACTGCCTAACAACTGGCACAGTCTGCATCTTCTCCAAGTGCTCTAGGATTCTAGAAATGTTATTTATATGCCCCAATTATGACACCTATCTCAGATTTACCCCCGAATCCAAACTGTAACCACAGGTGTGCCAAACCCAAATAGGAAAAACCGCATCAGCAGAGCAATAATAACAACAGAAAATGAGGAGTGGTGAGGGCGAGGTTTGAGGAGGTCACAGAATAGAAATCCACAATCCTAGCTATATCTTTCCTGAAACCCAACTCGGTTTTCCTTTCAATAGCAAGAGTTTCTGCTATCAAAGAATTGTGCCATAAACAAACATCTGTTCTGTACTTTCCATCTCTACAAACATGAAGCTCTCCACATGACTCATTTAACTATATACTAAATTCCTCTGAAACAAGTCTTCTTCCTGCCAAAAAGAATGCCGGAGAAGAGGAAGAACTTACACCCTGACCCCCACGCAGCCCCCCCCCCCCGACCTCCACCCAACCAAAAAGAAAAAGCCCAGGAATATTTGGATCAACTTTTTCTAACTACATGCTTACTAAGAATAAGTGCTGCATTCCCCAACACAGATCGAGGAGCTGAAATAAGCAAAAAAATTACGGAATGAAAATCTCTAAGCTTGATTTTTTGCGCGGAATAAAAAAATCAATTAGATAAGATTCTCAAGTTAAATCAAGCAGCAGAGAGCTAAAACCGAAAACAAAAAATGCAGAGTAATTATCAGGAGTTACCTTCAAGATTGTGAAATCAAAAGCTGGTTTAGTAGCGGTTTCTGGGACTTGCAGTTGAGTTCCAGACTTCCAGTCGGGGAGTGTTTGGTTGGTCGGACAAATTCTCCTGCGGGAAGCCTTGAATTATTTCTAAGCGTTTTTATATCTTGAGATTTTCTTTTTCTGTTCTATTTTTTTGGGTTAAAATGCAAATATTGTATTAACCAAGTGATTCAAAGATATCTTGAGATGTAATTCATGCAAAGGACCCTAAAACATAAGACAACATGCTGCTTTAGCATCTATCAATCAATGTAGTCAGCAAAATAACAAAATAAGGCAATAGGCTGCCTTAGTTAATAGCTACTAAGTGTGGGTACAATTTAAACGTAACTATGTATAGATGGGTGTATGCTCTATGAATTACGCTAAATATACATCTTCAAAAATATTTTTGTTCTTGGCCTGCCAAACAAAATAAAATGTGGTTGCAAGTGCAATCTTGGTAGCCTTGGCCCAAAAAGTTTTTCCCTTGAGACGTTTTTTGCCTCAGAACATGAACTGGTTCAACATGTCGAGATTAGTTGGCACGCCAAGCCAACAAGCGATGTCCACCCAAACTTCCTTCACCACATGGCACTGGAATAGTATATGATCGCTAGTCTCTACATTTGTTGAAAAAAAGGAACAATGTTATTGTCCAAGTATGGTAGCCTATCCTTGGTAGGTAACTTACCTAAGGCTGCCATCCAAAGAGCAAAAGCATGCTTGGGGGTGAATTCATGATCCCAAACCAAGGTGTGCCATGGCATGGTTGGTACGTGCAAGAATGAACCTTTCTTTAACTCTAAAGCTCCTCCTCCAAATATGGTTTAGCCACAATGAAGATAGCTTCACCTTGCTTCCAAATAAGTTGAAGAAAACCTTTTGAACATAACTCCTCCAATGAGTTTCACATAACCCAAGCAAGATACCTCCCTCTTGGATGTTTCCCTCCCCAGAATTGGACAACTCTCACAAGGATGTTCAAGCCTTGAAAGATTCTAGCCTTGATTTTGAATATGAACCAAGAAAACACACAAGAATTACTCTTGAAGAAGAAAAAATTTTCATTGAAGGTGTGAGATTACAAAGCTTCTCTTATGTGCCTTTTATAGGCAAAAATATCACAAGACAACAAACTATCTTACAAATTGAAATAATGATTGAAAAGACTACACACTTCTAAAAACTATTCATGTAGGCTCCATAAAACTACTCTTGCAAGTCTTGAATGATGATTTTCAAAGTAGGTCCCTCAAGTACTATTCATGGAAGACTTTAAGGATTTGTCTTCAACTTGAAATCTTTTCTGATTTGTGACTGTTTTTTGGACATCTTCCAATCCGAATTAGGCCTTGCTCTTTCTTAGAAAATTATAGACAATTGAGTGTAGAAAATAGGCATATAAAGTTCTTTTCATTTGGCCCAACCATTGAGGAGATGCATCCAAATTATTGAAGGTATGTCACAGAATTTGGTAGAAACAGTACTTTTATTTGCATGCTCTTTTTGGATACCAAGACAACCGATTTTGGAAATGTACAAAACATAAAAGTTGTAGATCTTTGTCTTAGCTTTCCAACGCATCTTGCAACTCCTAATTTGGCCTTGTGGTTGGAGAGATACGTCAATTATACCAAAACAGATCCTGCAGAAACTCATAATCCGAGATGGGCCTAAACTAATACAATATAAACATTCAAAAAAAATAAAGAACACATTCTATACTAATGATATTTTACAATGGTTCTAAAATTTCTTACAAATGATGTTGTAGGTTCAATAAGGTGAACCCAATGTATAAGTTCTCTTGGTTCATCTTGCACATGTTTAAATAGGAAGGCCCCCACTTCATGCATTAGTTTTTTAGTTTTACTACTGGTTAAAGGTCCTTGATCTTGCATTTTTGTAAAATTATGTGCATTCTCATTATCTTGGCATGTATGAGGGTTATGGACCTCATCAATGCTAGTGCCCTTGAGTCTAAAGTAGTCATAGACAAGTCTTAGGCTCACCTTTAGGAGCCCAACGTGCTAAGACAACCTTAGCTGCTTATAGGGAGCCTTCCTTATGAATAATGATGTCCCTAATGTCCAGTAGCTTTTTCAAAAGGTGAATCAGCTTTTCTTTTAGGTTTTAACCACAAATTGGCATAGAGTTCGTATCAATGCTTCATCCGTTGCACCTAGAGAGTATTCTTCTTATGATGAATGTCCCATATATACTTTTTCAAGAGAGCAGAGTTCCAGGCCTTCAAATCTATGACTTTTAATCCACCTTCAGACGTGAGCAAACACACTTGTCTCTAAGCCACATAGGTCTTCCTCCTTCTTGTAGTAGTGCTACCTTAAAGGAAGACTTGTGTCTTAACTGAAGAAGGCAATTGAAGGCCACTCAACCAAAAATAGCTTACCCTTTGTAGGACTGATTTGATGAGTCCAAACCTGCCAACATAAGATAGACTGTCATAATTCCAGATGCCAACTCTTTCCATAAGCTTGCCAAGATAAGCAGCATAATGTGAGTCTTCTAGCTTGTGTCCAGCAATAGGGATCCCCACATACCTGAAAAGCATTGACCAAGAGGGAAGTTTGTAATAGCTTGAAGGTTGGCTCCTTCTTCCTCCAAACCATCATTGAATATATGGGACTTCTATGAAGCCTCCTTAGAAGCCTAGACAAGTATTCCATGCCCATGACAAAAAGGAAGGGTGAAAGTGGGTCTCCCTGCATGAGTCTTTTTTTTCCTTTAAAGAAACCATGGGGAACACCATCCATTGAGACTGAATATGAAGTAGTGGTGACACTCCATGATCTATCAGTATATCTCTGGGAGAAGCCAAGGCCATTGAGCATAGCAAACAAGAATGAAGTCAAAAGTTTTCCTTATATCCACCTTTAGCTTACACTTTGGGACTGTATGCTTCTTGCTATATTCTTTGACCATTTCCCAGACCAGGAACACATTATGTATCATTGATCTTCTCATGAAAAATCTAGCCTGAGCTTTGTCCATAAAATCGCCCATTACTGGGATCAACCTGTTCACCAAGACTTTGGAAATGGCCTTAAAAACCACATTGCAACAAGAAATAGGTCTTTAGTCTTCCACCCTTGTGATATTACTTGCTTTGGGGACAATGGCAATTAGGATATGATTCAGTTGCTTTAACGGTTTGCCATGCAAAAAGAACTCATGAATAGCATCAGTTGTGTCCTTACCAACCATATCTCAAGCGTTGATAAAGAATTGGGATGAATAACCATCTAAACCAGTGGCTTTATCTTTACCTATACTAAAGATAGCTGCTTTTATCTCCTCATCGAGGATAGTTATGTCATGTTTGCAACCTTCACAGGAGATATTTTGGGCCCAAGGCCTATGATCTCATCAACTGTTTGCTGGACTGCCTAGTGGATGCCAACAGTTTGGTATAAATGTTTACAAACTATTGGCCAACCTGATTAAGAGAGGTGGACATGGTGCCATCATCTAATTGAAAACTAGGAGTGAAGCTCTTTGTCTTATTCCTCCTGAGTATAGAGTGATAGAACTTTGTGTTCTTATCATTTAGGTGGATATAGATACCTTTGACCAGTTGGGCAAAATACTTCCTTTCATCCTTCTTTAGGTTGTATGCCAGTTTTCTTTGAGCCTGGTCAGTAGAACCCCATTAAGTGGTTGATCGTTCTTGTAACTATTCCAAATCCTTTAATGCCATGTTAGCCTTTGAAGAAATATGAGAGAAGTCCCTCTTGTTTAGTTCTTTTAGGGGAGCTTTAAGAGCCTTCAGTTTTTTGCATAGAATGAATATGGCAGTGCCCTTAATGTGAGTGCCCTAACATTGTCCAACCAAAGCTAGAAAACATTTCATGATCAGTATATATGTTGTAAAACTTGAAGGGTGGTGTTTGCTTAGGGCAAACATCCTACAACTGGAGCATACATAGGGAGCGATCAGATAGGCAGCCAAGAACCTTGTAGTGAGCCCTTTCCATAGGAAAATTCGCCACAAAGTAGCTGTTGGCCATGACTCTATCCAGTCTAGATTTGATGTGTCCATCATCCTATATGTGACTACAACCTGTATATGACACTTCAACTAAGCCACAATGAAGGGAATAATTTAGTTGATCTTTAAGTTCATAAAATGGAACTGTCCTACCACCAAGCCTTTCGCCTTCATTCAAAACACAATTGAAGTTAATAGTACTACCCAAGGGAGGAGAGATCTTGACATTGGCTTTCTAGATTATCCAGAGTAGTCTTCTATCCACTAATTTGTTAAATCCATATACAAAAGTAATATAAAGTGATTGTCTACATACCAGGCACCTAGCTAGACAAAAAATAGCTTGGGCATTGATGCTAAATGCAGTCAAGGCAACAAAATTATGATTCTATAATATAAGAATCCTTTTACTAACATGTGACTCAAAAGTATGTTCATATTCCCAGTGTCTAAACTTGCTTTTCACAATTTGAGTTAACATTTGACTATTTCATTTAGTCTCTAATATACCAAAGACATGCAAGTTGTGTTTTTGAGCAAAAGCAAGCAAATCTTTTTTGTTTGAGGGGCTTTTTGAAGCCCTATGTTCCAACAACCAGTTATCATTTTAAAGGTAGGGGGTAGTTCCACTACCATTGTCTTGGCACTCTGTAGTTTCTCAGCCTTTCTCAAGGCAATATCTTTTGCTCTAGTTATCACCTCCTTGAAGCCATCTGATTGTCCATGATCCTTGATTTTTTTGATATGGTGATCATTGTACATAGAAACATCAAAGATCTGTTAGGTTAGCAATCCTTCAACTATATGGGGCTCACTTAATCTTGCATCAGCTTGTGCTTGTTCCATGATTTGAATGTAGCCTGGTTGCGCCAAGGCCATAACCAAGGCTGGTTGGGGGGTCCTGGCAAGGGAAGGCTGGGCAAGGTGGACTTCTTTGGCATGCTGTGTCGTGGTCTGGCCAACCTTCCTTTTCCGCTGGCTATTCCTTTTATTTGGAGGTTTGGGTGGAATGATTACCACCTTCTCTCCCCTACCAAGCTCAGCCTCCCCATCCTTTGCATTTTCCTTTTTTTTTGCTTTTCTTCCTCCACTTTATGAGTCTAATACCATGCCTAAGTTATTTGCATTTTGAGCAGTGTAAGAGTAATTTTTCGTATTCAACTTTCTGGATGAAGTTCTCCCATTAGAGAGCTCAAATTCAATTTCAATTATGAGCTCTTTGCTCAAATCAATATCTACCAGCGCTGTAACAAAGTTCTATGTTCCTTTGTATGCAGTAAGCTGGTCTCCTAACGAGGGGCTGCCAATTTGCGAACACAACTCATACGACACTTGATTCTCCCAAAGGTTAACAGGCAACTCTGGGAAGTTCACCCACTCTGGAACATTAGCCATTTCCTTAGCATAAAATCAAAAGAATCTAGGCATCTTTTTCAAAATTAAGGATCTTCCATACATAAAATAAGGGCCAGAATAGAGAACAATTTGTAGATCTTGATTGTATCAAACATGAAAATGATCCATCCAGAATCATGGAAGTCTATACGATGGTTAGGCTTTCATGATTTTTGCGAGGTAATATACTACCAACCTCCTAGAAAATTTCCCAACAAAACACCTTACTAGACACATTTCCTATTCGTCATCATGTTTCAATGTATCCACATTCACAAACACCTTCCTAGTTTGCGTTACTTCTATTTTCCTTAGCTTTATACAGTGCTCAGGCTTCCTACCATTTGCAAATAAGGAGTTCAATGGTTTACCTTGTACAACATTGGCTTTAGCATATTGAGGTTGAAGACCAACTGCTGGGGTGGATAAGCTGCCAAGTTGGGGGAGCGTGCCAAGACTGATTGGCAATAGAGACTTGGCAAGCTGGTCGTCTTAGTCTAGCCATCACATCAACTGGCATTGTTGGCATGCCATTTGGCACATCGACGCGCCATCATTTGGTTGGCAAGGGCCTTGGCAGGGGGGCTAAGTATATAGGCCGAGTGGTCTGCTCGTCACATCGTCTAGCAGGGTTGCCGTGCCAATAGACAAGTTGGCGCGTGAAGCACCAGCCAACATCTGACTTGCATGACCTTCCAGGTTGGTATTTGGCAGGATGATAGGACTCAGCAAGTTAAGGCGGTCATTACTCGCTGGGTAAAGGTTTTGGCGGAAAAAGGACTCCACCAAATCTTCCATGGCTGTGGAGCTGAAGGAGCCAAAACCATCCTTACCAGCGTGGTCTTAGGTTTTGGTCTTGTCCTCTTCACAGGAGCTGACTAGCTACAGGTTTCCATCTTTGTTACCTTGCATAACAAAGGCTTTTTTCATCTTCTTCCCCATAGGTTTTATGGTGAAACCATTCAAGCTATTGCTAGAAGATTCAAGACTTCCAGCTCTAGCATTCTATTTCTTTTTCTATTGCTACCCTAGCAGCTGCATATGTGTTACATCCTGAGAATTTGGAGAAAAAGCAATAAAAAAATATTTAAAAGGGAAGTTATAAATATTAAGATATAGTAACAACTATCCTAAATAGCATTTGGCTAGGAATAGGAAAAGGAAATATGGATAGACTTTACTTATGGTAATTAACCTTAAATATGTTTCATATACCTTAAATATGTTTCCTTCACATATTCAAGGCTCGATTATCGCTGATGCTACATTGCCTGCTTTCCGACATCCGAGTCTTGATACACATCATGGAGCACAACCACCATAACCGCAGTATTTGCGTCATGTCTCCTAATTGGGTTGGCGATTTTAGCAGTTTGAGGCTACGCGCAACTTGGGTATGCGTTCACTTTCTTGCCTCGTACATTCGATTATTACTATATTCTTATATGTACACTGATACACTTTATTTGCCTGTTTTCCGAGGAACATCTTCAATGAACAATCAACATGGTGAAGTCTCCCATTTAGGTTTGCGTATTCATATACATAGTTGCCTTGGTCTGTTGTTGATCAAGGTAACGGCAGTACGTGATCTATTCTCCTTATATTAATACCCGCATCTGTTCTTATACGTTTTCTACATTTTGACATCTTTTTTGATTGCTTGCGCTACACGGGACTGCTTATATCATCGCTGAGGTCACAGCCCCGGCGACAGACTCACGCTACTACAAACGTCTGAGGAGTATAGTTAGATTAATATTTTCTTTGAGTCTTCATTTCTTCATGTATTTATTTCTGATTTTTATTCATTTATTTCAAGACTCCTGTATCGATTTCTTTATTTTGGGAGAGTCTCCCGTCGACACGGCATTCTTCCGCCACAAGTGAAGGAAAATTATATAAATAAAACACCAGACGATACCACCCGTCCTTCTATAAAATATATATATATATATATATATCAATCAATCATACCCAGTATATCTCAACGAAAGAAAAAGCTATCGCTAGGGTCCAGGCATATATATATGTATTTATATATGTGTGTATATATATGTGTATATATATATACATATAAAATACATAAAGGAATAAATCGAGCTCGTTATTACACATCACTCATTCAACATTTTGATTCTTATCTAAATTCTTGGTCTTCTAAGTTGCTATCGATGGCATGTCGTCTAATACTCATAAAGCATGTTCTCAGCTCTGTGCCACTGCACATAATGGCTAGTTCTCGCTTGCCCAAAGGAGTAATTGACATCTTAAACCAAAAGCTATCGAAATTTCTTTGGAGGGATAGACACAGTTGGCAATCATGGACTACGGTGTGTAAATCAAAAGAGGAAGGCGGACTTGGTATCCGACATCTAGTACATATACAAAAGGCATTCGAGTGTTAACTCTGGTGGAAGTATCAACATGGTAATGAGCTATGGACTACATACTGCAAATCAAAATATGGGAATCGTCCTACCATATGTGCACACATATATGATTCACCACTGTGGAAGCGACTATGTCGTATTGATCCATTCATGCGGGAACATGTGCTACAAATACAAAATAGATTTGATTGGATACCGGATACAAATGGACAATTTTCTCTTAAATCGGCCTATATTACTATCAGTACAACTGGCACTCACCTTGCTGATCATTGTTACATTTGGTGGCCGAATGCACAACCAGATATGCATCTATTCCTTTGGCGGCTTTGGACACAATCACTGCCATTAGTGGAAAATCTATCGTTGTGGCAAACTGTAAATCCCACACAATGTGTCTTTTGTCGATGCTTCTCTGACACCACGGATCATATTTTCCTTGGATGCATGCAAATGCGGCCAATCTGGATTGAGGCGTCGATACTATTCTCTGGGCCCTTCCCTAGACAAGAACCTCTCAAACAATACATACGCAGATGGTGGCGACTATCCTCTCTTTCAACTATGGCGAATCAATTCAAATTAGTGGTTCCGTCTATCATCACATGGGAAATCTAGAAAAGGTATACATCCGCTCGCTTTGGGGATGAAAAATTCAACTGCAGGTCTTTATATGAACATGTTCGTCGTGCCATTTACACATGGTGTTCATCAATGCGAGACAAGAAATTTGCTCACCCTTTGCCACATCTCCAATTGTTAAATTTTGCGCCACCACTTACTCACAAGAGACTGCGATTGGTGAAGTGGGATCTCCCTCCTACTGGACGTCTCAAGTTAAATGTAGATGCGGCTGTTGGGGCAAAATCTGCAGAAGGTGGTGCTGTGTTGAGGAATGATCGGGGACACCTAATTTCCGCTATATGCTTTGCACTCCCTCGCCTATCACCGTTGCGTGCTGAGATACAAACAATGCCATTTTCCATTCTTTACTATGCATCGGATCACCCGCAAATAATTATGGAGACAGATTGTAAATCTATTCTCTCGCTTATACCCAACAAGACAGCTACAACAGGAAGTTTATCTGAGGACCTCAATAGACTTGTTGATTTCATGACTATCAATCAAGTCACATTGCAGTATAGCCCACGTCAAGCCAACGTGACAGCACATTTCCTAGCGTGGCATGGATTTCACTCTCAAGGAGTTTGTCGGTATACCAGCATACGGGAGCTTCCAGCTGAGGTGCGTGGAGCGTTACAGTTGGATCTGCATCAGATACCCACTTTACGCCTATAAGATGTCTCACATGGTGTTGGCGTTTGCTTCTTTTAGTTGCCTGTGTCAATATGCACAGGCAACACTGGTGCGTAACACATTCACCACTCCATGCTATTTCATGCTTATTCTCATATACATCTTATGTTTACTCTCATGCTATTTTTGGTGGTGGACAATCAAATGCTGGACTGCTGAGGAACAAAAGCAAACTGATAGCAGCACCTACAAACGCTCCGTGTACTCATTCACTTTATGGCCATGCTACAGTTCACAGCCACCTTGGTTCATCTAGAATCAAGGTGGCATGGGTACGTATGTCGTAATTTTCTTTTCGTCCATCAATCTTATCTCAACACTGCTGATACATCCTTCTTTATCTTAGTCTGAGGTGAAATGGAATGATGCATCTTCTTGGAGACAATACCTACTTCCACTCATTCTGCGTGCGGCATCCACATCATTATGGGTTCTTTCCAAGCTATTGACGCAAGAGAGCAAACCTAGTTTAGAAACTTCGTTCAACTACTTCTGTGCGGCTGCATTGTCTAGGACCATTAAATTGCACAATTCTTGTACTGCGCATATATGTAAAATTTCATCTCCCACTGTAGTATTTCGCTGGCCCAATCATATAAATATGCACGCTTTTTCCTTCGCCAAGGTTTTATCCACAAGGGTGGTTTTACTTGACAAGGTTTTAATGCGACATATCATATATGATTGGCGGTTGAAAATCATTAGTTCTCTTCATTATTGGTTTCCCTATACGAACTCATTGTAATATGGTCTTCCCTTCATCATAAGTGAGGTTATCAATAAATATTCCTTCATATAAAATATATATATATATATATATATATATGTATATATACATATTTTTTTTATATAAAGGTGAGATTTTATTGAATTAAAAAGCCTCAGTTATGGTTGAGGTGACCATATTACAAAAGTGTATGTCAAACTGTATATATATATATGTATATATATATATATATATGTTTTTTTAAATAAAATATTTTATTTTATTAATGCCTCACTTATGGCGGAGGAAAACCATATTACAAACTTCAGTTACAAGCAGCTAAAGTCGTCGTATGAGAATAAGTAAACTAAAGCGCATATAATGATGTATGTATCTATGTATATGTATGTGTATATATATAAACCCTACCACTCACACCCCAAGCCAAAAATCGGTAGCTCTACACAAGGAAGAATTCGGTCAGCCTACTCTTGGAGGAAGAAAAGGAGAAATTTTGCAACAAAAACCCTAGACGATAAATCGGTATAATAATCTTAGATTCAAGTAAGTATCCTTCCTGTGTTTATTATGAATTCGTGAAATCCATAACTATATTTTCGTATAAAATGATGGATCATACATAAGTATATGTGAATGTATAGATGAATGTATATACATGTTCGTATGTGGCTGAATATACATAGATATATATATGTGTGTGTGACATAGTATATATATGTATATGGCATAAAAATTGCAAGTGTTGTGCGTTATGAGCACCGGCCGACTTTTGCAATTGGTATATGCCTATGTATATTCTCACATGTATATAATATATGGTATGTATCTCTCTCTCTCTCTCTATATATATATATACATATATATATATATATACATACATATATATACACATATATATATATACATATATATATATACATATATATATATATATATATATTTGTGTGTATGAAAGACAATAAGAAATGTTGCCCAGCGATCATCAGCGACTGGCGACGTCGCCGCCGTCAGCTGTCCGCCTATTCTTCCTCGTCATTTCTACACTCTTCTCTCATCTCCCCTAATCTCCATTTCATCTTCTTTTCGCAATTCCTACATTCATGGCATCCCAATCGCATCCAGTCATTCCATCGTCCGATGCGGTATCAGTGCCGCAGCGTTCTTATGCATCGCTGTTTGCGCCATCCTCAATGATCATGCCACGGAAACCAATTCAAAAATTCAAGGGCAGTCCGATGATCACATTCACGGATGAGGAAATCCAATCTTTGGCAGCCCCATATCGCTTTACATTGGTTGGAACTTTTTGGTATGAGCGACCGCCGCTTGCAACAATCCGATCAGCCATTGATCGAATCGGCTTTACAGGAGCGATAAAAGTGGGACTTTTGGACACCACACATATTTTAATTCACTTTGATCAGGAGAAAGATTATTTTTGATGTTTTTTGCGTCGCAGTTGGATGATCTCCAGAAAGCATATGGGAATTACCAAATGGATGCCAGACTATGATCCGATAGTTGAAGTACCGATAGTACCGATTTGGGTCACTTTTCCGGGACTACCCATCCATTTTCATCGTAAAGATGCACTTTTTCATATTGCAAAAATGTTAAGGACGCCGTTGAATCTAGATGCAGCCACTACGTTGGTAAATCGTCCATCTGTGGCCCGTATATGCGTAGAATTGTATGTTTCAAAAGAATTGCCACAACGAGTCTACATTCAAGCGCCGACAAGACTCATCATGCAGAATGTAGAATATGAGAATCTGCCGTCATACTGCTCAGGCTGTTATCGTCTGGGACATGTACTTTCTGATTGTGGGAAAACAATCGGTCCGGCCACTGAGAAATTCTCTACTCGTACTGTAACGGAGAACAATAATGCCAAGCACGCAGACAAAGGGAAAAAGCAACATTGGACACCAAAAAAATCAGGTCCGGCTGTAATATCGCATGACGATGATCATGCAAAACCACACACTTTAAATCTTGTTCTGCCTGTTTCTGCAGCATCACAGCCACAGTCGCCGGAGATGGGTCCAGTTATGGATGTTACAGATATCCAGGATATCTCGCGACTAAAGGGAGTTGATGATTGTATATTAGGGGATCTCGCATAACCAGTGGCTATTTCCTCTCATTCAGACAGTGAACTGGAGATTACGTTAGATGTTAATCGTCTGGATGCGCAGGATCATGATCTTTATGTGAATATGGCTAACATCTTTGAAGCAACGTACATAGATGCAAGCCATCATGAAAATGTTGTTGCGCAGTCAGCAGATCCTCAAACTAGCAATGCCCCACATATACTGCGGCGAACACATCAGGCGGCTCCCACTTCATCTCGACTAACCAGGTTACGGGCAGCTCATCTCTCTAATTTGTTTGACATTTTATCTCAATGAAGATGCTACTATGGAATGTTAGAGGTATACGTACATCAGTCAATCGATTGCTTTCTCTGGTCCGACAGCATAACTTGCATATCTTAGTTGTCATAGAACCAAAAATTAGACCTTCATTACTGTTATCATATCAATTGCAATTAGGTTTTTTAAAAGCTGTGTCTGCTTGTGATGATCACATATGTTTTTTTGAAAGGATTCAATTTTATCATTGGAGGCGAAGCATGCCGGACAATAGAATTATTCCATTCAATATCCTTGGTTGGCGTCGGGGGATCGTTTCTGGCTTACAATGGTATACGGGCAGCATTCTATATCAGCGAGGCGCCCTCTGTGGGATGATTTGAAATAGTTTCATACTTCGTTAAAAATGCCTTGGTTAGTGGACGACGATTTTAATACATTTCGCACATTAGATGAACATCGCGAAAGATCACAACCAACGTTGCACTCACTGCATGATTTCAATGATTGTGTTTAAGTGTGCGGTTTACAGGAAATATGTTTTCAAGGTTCATTATATACATGGTCTGATGGTCGTGGCCTAGGCCGTGTCTGACGCCGTCTTGATCGGTTTTTGTGCTCCCCATCATTTAGGATATATTTCCCGTTACACAAGTTCAGCATCTTACAAGAGCCACATCTGATCACGCTCCCTTATTTCTGACATGTGACTTTGATAGTCCCAGGGGCCCTGCTGCATTGAAATATCTTGATGTCTGGGCTTCGCATCCTGACTTTGACGCATTTGTCGTCCATCATTGGCGCTCCTACCCAACAGTGGGAGGTATGTGGGGTTTCTATAATAAAATGTGTCGTCTATGGAAAGAGCTAAAGCAATGGAATAAAGATATTTTTGGGAATATTTTTGATGCGGTAGCTCATGCGGAAGCACACGTTCTCAATAGCGAAAGGTTGTTTGATACAGATCCTAATGAGAGCGCGAACAAAATACCAACGTAGCTTAGCACAGCTAAAGCTTGTCCAAAATCGAGCCTTTCTCTATTGGAAACAAAAGGCGAATGTTAAGTGGCTTAAGGAGGGAGATGTAAATACTTCATTTTATCATCAAACTGTGAAAGAGAAAAGATGCAGACAAGCTATTCGTCGTATTCTACGGCCTGATGGTACTGAGTGTGTCCTAGATTCGGATATCGAGATAGAAGCTATTCGCAATTTCTCAGAACTTTTTGCAGCAGAGGCAGTGACTGATTGTGATGATATTCTGAGGTATATACCATCGGAGGATAATAACATGCTGCAAGCACTTCCTACACTATCGGAAGTCAAGGAAGCAGTGTGGCATCTTAGCCCCACTAGTGCGGCTGGACCAGATGGCTATCCGGATTCTTTCTATAGAAGATTCTGGCATGTAATACATTTCGATATGCTTAAAGTGGTTTAGGAGTTTTATTTGGGTGTCATTATGCCAAAGCAAGTAGCATCGGCTACGATAATATTAATTCCCAAGGTGCTTAATCCTCAGACTTTTGCGGACTTCCGCCCTATTTGTCTGACGAACTTTATCTCCGAAGTTATTACAAGGTTGATCTCTTCTCGATTGGGGCGGCTGTTGCCCAAGCTTATCTCCCCAGAGCAGGCAGGTTTTATGAAAGGACGAGGCACTACGGAACAAGTTCTATTGGCACAAGATGGTGCATGTCATAGACAAATGCACAAGAGGCGGTCACGTGATGATTAAGCTGGATATGGCTAAGGCATTTGATCGGGTTAGTTGGAGATATCTTGATCTTCTTCTGCAGTGCCTAGGTTTTAATGAGCGCTTGGTTCGGATCTTAATTAATAACTTGCACGCGACACGCTGTTCTATTCTCCTTAATGGTAAGCAAGCAGGTTTCTTCTCAGTCGGCCATGGGGTAAAGCAGGGCGATCCATTATCGTCTCTACTATTCATCCTTTCTTCGGAAGGCTTCTCTAGAGGATTGAAATCAATGATGTTGGCAGGCACAATCAAAGGGTTCGCAAAAAGGTGTGTTCCATGTGTTTCTCACTTGGGATTCGCGGATGACTTGTTGATTTTCTTAAATAGTGCAGGCCGAAAACTTGAAAGGTTTCGACAATTTTTGGAATCATATCAAAAGGCATCAGGGCAGATGGTAAATTATCATAAAAGCCAAATAGTTGTTGGATTGGGAGTTTTGGCCAGCGCTACATCAGCTGTAGCGCCTCGGCCCGATATTGGCATCGGAACCAGTGCACCAGCCGTAGTCTACTACGAGGACTACGAAGCGTCAAAGCAGATCAAGCTTACGTCATTCATGACGTAAGATAAATCAGCAGAAACGTCGTAAAATTTAAAACTTCACCAACATCAATGTAACCAAAGAAATACAACAGAAATAAAATGTGTTCAGTTAACGGTCTAACATATCCTCCAGTACAACATAATAAACATCGAGTCTTCCAACTTAAATAGAATAATCAAAAATCTATCTACTTCCATGGCCATCATCCCATTGAGCCCACTCGCCATCGTCTTCGACAAATATCATTTCGTACTCTGGCTCACCTGAAAAGGAAATGGAGTATCTGTTCTTAGCGAAAACATCGCCAGCAAGTAACCCGTCTATGCACCTTATGAGATCACACACGACGAGTCACCAGGGCATAAGTCATTGCCAAAATAAGGTGCTCGGGTTAGAAAATAGCATCTTTATAACAATTCCTCAAAACAAATAAATCACATAATGATACGCGGATACAAGAACAAACAGGTAACTAAAATAACCTACCACATAAACAGAACATAAGATAGTCACATTTCTTGCATGTTAAATCTTATGCTTCGTGTATCATGATGCATGTACTTCTTCAAAACCACACACAGAACCCATGCATATGACTTCTTTCGTAAATATACTATGCGTGTCATTTCACAAAACTTTTCATATTCTTCGCATAGCAGAACTTTATACTCTGTGGGTGATCAGTCCACAACAAACAGACTTTATACCCCGTGCTAAAAGGTCCACGACCCCATCACATATAACTTTATACCCCATGCTGAAAGGTCCACGACCCCATTACATATATCATATATCCATGCTGATAGGTCCACGGCCCCATAAAATACTTTATTTTCCGTGCTGATAGGTCCACGGCCCCATAGAATACTTTATACCATGTTGTTGATTTACAGGTCACGCTTTTATATCCTGCTTTCGCAGGCATGACTTTTATACCATGCGATCAACCAGCAGCCATAATTTGCTTTTCGAAAACTTTAATCTTCTCTTGTAAACACATGTTCTTTCGCAAAGCAATTCTCATGTCAAATGCAAAGTGTTCATGTCATGATGCAGGATGTTCATGCAACTTCATATCAAACATGTACCTACACACACATCTTACATATCAAGTACATGATCTTGTACCTCAAACACTCCATGCTCGTACCTTTCTAAGTCCGTTTGTATCACCAACTCATTTGGGATTCAATCTTATTCTTACTTAATCAAACTTAACATCTATTCCTCAAGTACACCTCAAATACCCTTGCATTTTATGATCAAAGGAAGAGAATAGAGTTATTACACATACATAAGGCGCCTAATGGGTCAAAAAGACTTCCAGTACACTTAGAACGCCTACTTGAGGCGCCTAAAGTGACATAAGGCGCCTATACTAGGCGTTCGAAGTGTTCAGGAATGTGCTGGTATACATCAAACGCCTACATGAAGCGCCTTATGTGACATCGAACGCCTTTGGAGGTGTTCGAAGTATTCTGGAATGTGCAGTGACACATCGAACGCCTACATGAGGCGCCTTATGTGACATGAAACGCCTAATGCAGGTGTTCGAAGTGTTCTGGAATGCACTGGGACACATTGAACGCCTACTTTAGGCGCCTAATGTGACTTGAAGCGACTAAAGTAGGTGTTCGAAGTGTACCGACGGTCCAGAACTGCAATTTTCTGCAGTAACTTCTTCCCACCACCTTCCTCTTTCACCCCTTTCATGTTTAACACTTCAAGATCCATCTTAACACCTAGATTCATCATGCTTAACACACAACTAGCATAAGTTGATTCCCAAACATGTAAAATAGTATCCACATTAAACCTTCTATCACCCACAACTTTCAATATACATCTTCAAAC
>AP025064.1:16841674-16868782 GCA_036186865.1 Eustoma russellianum | reverse complement strand
GTCTACGATCTTCACTGGTATCTCTTCATAAGTAACATCATCATTGAGTTCCAAAGGTTGTGCTTCAAGCACATGACTTGGATCCGTCACGTACTTCTTTAATTGTGATACGTGAAATACGTTGTGGACTTATGCCAATACCGGAGGTAATGCTAACCTATATGCCAAAGCTCCTACTTTCTCCAGTATTTTATAGGGACCAATAAAACGGGGACTTAACTTGCCTTTGACTCCAAACCTCGTGATACCCTTCGTAGGTGACACTCTTAAATAAACCTTCTCACCTGCATTAAATTCCAATGGTCGTCGCTTGGAATCCGCCCCAACTTTTGTTACGGTCCTGAGCCGCCTTGAGTCTTTCCCGAATGATTTTCACATTTTCTAGCGTCTTCTCCAATAGCTCAGGTCCCGGTGATGGTCCTCACGCCGACTTCATCCTAATAAACGGGGGACCTACACTTCCTTCCATATAACGCTTCGAAATGAGCCATTTCAATTGCACTATGGTGACTGTTATTATATGACAATTCCATTAGCTTCACCATTCCATCCCAACTCCCTTTGAAATCCAAGATGCAATCTCTTAGCATATCTTCCAAGGTCTGAATAGTCCGCTCGGACTGTCCATTGGTTTAGGGATGATACGCCGTACTCAACCTTAATTCTATACCCATGGCTTTCTGAAATGCTGTCCAAAACTTAGATGTAAACCGTGGATCTCGGTCGGACACTATACTTACTGGAACACCGTGCAAGCTAACAATATTCTCCATATATAGATTCACTAAATTGTCAAGAGACGATTCACTTGAGATGGGTAGGAAATGTGCAGACTTAGTTAAACGATCCACAATGACCCAAATCATGTCATATCCACTTCTTGTCTTTGGTAAACCAGCTATAAAATCCATCGGGACATGTTCCCATTTCCATTTTGGAATTTCCAATGGCATCAACAATCCACCAGGCCGTTGGTGTTCTGCCTTGACTTGTTGACAAACTAAACACCTCTCTATAAACTCCGCAATATGTCTTTTCATCCCGGACCACCAATTGAGGTCTCTGTACATCTTGGTACTACCAGCCTTGAGCTGTGAGCTTCTTGCAAAATTTCCCTTCTAAGTTCATCAACATCAGGTAAACACAATCTTCCTCTGAACCATAGGCTCCCATCCTCTTTGATCTGAAATCCTTCAACCTGATCATGTTTCAATTTTTCCATTATCTCACTTAGGGTCTTATCATCCTTCTGGGCCTCTTTTACCCGAATGATCAAACATGGTGTGATGGTCAATGTTGTCAAACATTCACTGTGGACTCCACCAAATCCAAACCAAATTCCTCTATTTCTCTTTCTAGTGGTGATTGCCGTGCATGGCTGGATTTTCTGCTTAAAGCGTCCACTACTTTGTTAGCCTTTCCTGGGTGGTAATGGATGGTTAAATCGTAATCTTTCAGCAATTCCAACCATCTCTGCTGCCTCATATTTAATTCTTTCTGAGAGAATAAATACTTTTAAACTCTTATGATCCGTGAATACCGCGTACTTTTCTCCATATAAATAATGCCGCCAGATCTTCAAGGCAAACACAACTACGGCGAGTTCAAGATCGTGTGTTAGATAGTTTGCTCATAAGGTTTTAGCTGTCCTTGAGGCATAAGGAGATGACTCGTTCGTTTTGCATCAAAACACAACCTAAAAACAAAGTATTAGACTAAACTTAATTGGTATACAAACCATAATCTTATGCTACAGTTTACGTACCTAAACCATTTTCGATGCATCGCTATAAATCACAAACCCATCAGTTCCGGAGGGTTGAGCAAATACTGGAGATGTGTTAATCTCTTTTTAAGCTCCGTAAAACTTTGCTCGCATTCCGCCGTCCACTCAAACTTAGACTTCTTTTGAGTAAGGCGACTGAGAGGCACTGCTATCCTTGAGAATCCCTCGACAAACTTCCTATAATACCCCACTAGACCCAAGAAACTTCGCACTTCGGTGACATTACTAGGTCTAGGCCATTCAGTGATAGCTTACACCTTCTTCGGATCAACAGCAATCCCCTCCTCTGGTATCACGTGAACCAGAAAAGCCACACTTCTTAGCCAAAACTCACACTTGCTAAACTTAGTGTATAGTTGTTTCTGCCTCAAAATGCCTAGAACGATTCTCAGATGTCCGTGAGTTTGTTCATCAGGAGAGTACACTAGAATATCATCTATGAATACCACCACAAACCTATCCAATTGTTCTCGGAAAACGGTATTCATAAGGTCCATAAAAGCTGCAGGGGCATTTGTTAATCCAAACGGCATCACCAAAACTTGTAGTGGCCATATCTCGTGCGCAAGGCTGTCTTTGCGATGTCCTCAGCCTTCACTCGTAACTGATGGTATCCTGATCTGAGATCAATTTTAGAGAAGATCTTGGTGCCATTGAGCTGGTCAAACAAATCCTCAATTCGTGGAAGGGGGTACTTATTCTTGATGGTAATTTTATTCAACTCTCGATAGTCGATACAAAGTCTCATGCTACCATCTTTCTTCTTCACAAACAAAACGGGTGCTCCCAAGGTGATACACTACGGCGAAAACTTCTTGTCCAATAACTCATGCAGTTGTTTCTTCAGCTCTCTCAACTCTGCCGGAGCCATTCTATAAGGGGCTTTAGAAATGGGTTCAGCTCCTAGAATCAAGTTTATCTCGAACTCGACTTCCCCGGAGGTGGCACTCCTGTCAAATCTTCCGGAAACACATCCAGAAACTCGTTGACTATTGAAATTTGCTTAAGAGATGGTAGTTCCTGAGTAACATCCATGGCATACACTATAAATCCCTCAGCACCTTTCCTTAAGGCTTTGCACGCTTGTGCAACGGACATATATACCTTCCTGGGAACTTTCCTTCGTTCCGCTTCTCCTTGAAACATTACCTCTTCCATCTTAGCACTCTTGACTGTCACTTGCTTCAATCGACAATCAATATTGGCGTGATACTTGGCCAACCAGTCCATTTCTAATATAACATCAAAGTCATACATCTGAATAGGGATCAGTGTTGCGGAGAACGTTTGTCCTTCAAACTCTAATTCGCAATCCCGGTACTGCTGGTACAAAACCATAATTTGATCTCCGGCCGCTTGAACACGGTACGGAGTTTCTAACCACTCAGGCAGACTACCAAGGTGCTTAGTGAATCTCTTTGCTACAACGGAGTGGCTTGCGCCGCTATCGAAAAGCACGTTGGCAGGTATCTTATTTACTAGAATCGCACCTAAGACCATATCAAGTTTTACACAGAAGTTAAACATGTAGAGGCTTAATTCACTCAAAGTTCAAACTTAATTAAGTTTATACCTGCTACCACATCAGTGGCTTCCTGTATGTCAGTAACGGTCATGACATGGACACGAGCATTTGTTCTCGGCTTTGCCATAGGCTGCTGGACCGCTTCACCTGGAGCGCTTTTCTTCATCTCGGGACAATCTCTAATCATATGGCCCACCTGTCCACATCTGTAACACGCTCCAGCCAACTTTCTACTTTTTCCAACATGGCTCCTGTTGCAGTGTGGGCAAATTCCCACAGCTGGTAGAGTTACTGGATTCTGTACAAGAGGTCTTGGAAAATACCCAACTGGGTCCTCTTCGGAATCTTGACCCAACGTCCGAGTCTACCACCAACTCTAGCCTCCTCTCTTGGCCTCTTGCCTCTATCAGACAACCCCTCACTAGCTGCTCTTGCCGCCACCCTGCGAAAGTCACTCTCAACGCGGAAACACGCATCCAACATGTCCTCTTAAGTTTTCATTCCCGCGTTCACTATTGCCGACTGTATCCTTGAGTCCAAACTCCTCTCAAACTTCGTCATCTTAAGGCGATTATCAGACATAATCGCATGGGCAAACTTACCCAAAGCATGGAAACGATCCGCATACTCCGACACCGTCATCCATCCCTTCTCTAATCTGTCAAACGCTCTTATCTTGTCCAATATCGCAGTCTCTGGCACATAGTACTTCAAGAAAACATCACAAAACTATGCCAATAAGATAGATGGGGTCATTCTCAACACCATTCCGGCCGACCATTCACCAGCTTTGCCACAAAGAAGGGGTGTGACCATATCTACCTTTATCTCTACAGGCACTTGCACTAACCGAAAACATTTCTCCACCTCAGCCAACCAGTGCTGAGCCTCCTCAGGATCAGTACATCCTCCAAACTTTGGAACTCTCATCGTCCTCATCTCTCCGTAGAAGAACCGAATATTATGCTGCGGTGGTGGAGGAGGCAGAGGCTGCTGTTGTTGAGCAAACCCTTGGGCGATCACCATTAGTGCATCAGTGAGCGCCTGGGGTAAAACCACTTGTGGTGGTTGGTTCTCCTGTCCGTTGTCAGAGTTTCCTGTGTTATCTCTTGTTGGAGGCTTTTTCTCTGAAAGGTCAGCGTTCCATTAGGAATCAGTTGATACAAGATGTTACTGAAAGCTTGAATGCGTAAGGGCGGGTAGGGTATGAAATAAGAATATTAATACGAGATTAGATGATAAGCGCGCTCGCACACAACCAACCCTGATCATACTTAACTCTAGAGAAATCAGCACTTACAACTAAGGATCAAACTTAAGGGAAAATCATATCTTAAATTGCTAAAAGATCATGAACCTAAGTTTCCGAGATAGATCTGAAGCCTAGACTCTGATACCACCTGTAGCGCCCTGGCCCGATACTGGCATCGGAAACAGTGCACATGCCATAGTCTACTACGAGGACTACGAAGCGTCAAAGCAGATCAAGCATACGTCATTCATGACGTAAGATAAATCAGCGGAAACGTCGTAAAATTTAAAAATTCACCAACATCAATATAACCAAAGAAATACAGCGGAAATAAAATATGTTCAGTTAACGGTCTAACATATCCTCCAGTACAACATAATAAATATCGAGTCTTCCAACTTAAAGAGAATAATAAAAAATCTATCTACTTCTATGACCATCATCCCATTGAGCCCACTCGCCATCGTCTTCGACAAATATCATTTCGTACTCTGGCTCACCTGAAAAGGAAATGGAGTATCTGTTCTTAGCGGAAACATCGCCAGCAAGTACCCGTCTATGCACCTTACGAGATCACACACGACGAGTCACCAGGGCATAAGTCATTGCCAAAATAAGGTGCTCGGGGTTAGAAAATAGCATCTTTATAACAATTCCTCAAAACAAATAAATCACATAAATGATACGCGGATACAAGAACAAACAGGTAACTAAAATAACCTACCACATAAACAGAACATAAGATAGTCACATTTCTTGCATGTCAAATCTTATGCTTCGTGTATCATGATGCATGTACTTCTTCAAAACCACACACAGAACCATGCATATGACTTCTTTCGTAAATATACTATGCGTGTCATTTCACAAAACTTTTCATATTCTTCGCATAGCAGAACTTTATACTCTGTGGGTGATCAGTCCACAACAAACAGACTTTATACCCCATGCTAAAAGGTCCACGACCCCATCACATATAACTTTATACCCCATGCTGAAAGGTCCACGACCCCATTACATATATCATATATCCGTGCTGATAGGTCCACGACCCCATAAAATACTTTATTTTCCGTGCTGATAGGTCCACGACCCCATAAAATACTTTATACCATGTTGTTGATTCACAGGTCACGCTTTTATACCCTGCTTCGCAGGCATGACTTTTATACACTCTGCGATCAACCAGCAGCCATAATTTGCTTTTCGAAAACTTTAATCTTCTCTTGTAAACACATGTTCTTTCGCAAAGCAATTCTCATGTCAAATGCAAAGTGTTCATGTCATGATGTAGGATGCTCATGCAACTTCATATCAAACATGTACCTACACACACATCATACATATCAAGTACATGATCTTGCACCTCAAACACTCCATGCTCGTACCTTTCTAAGTCTGTTGTATCACCAACTCACTTGGGATTCAATCTTATTCTTACTTAATCAAACTTAACATCTATTCCTCAAGTACACCTCAAATACCTTGCATTTTATGATCAAAGGAAGAGAATAGAGTTATTACACATACATAGGGCGCCTAATGGGTCAAAAAGACTTCCAGTACACTTAGAACGCTACTTGAGGCGCCTAAAGTGACATGAGTCGCCTATACTAGGCGTTCGAAGTGTTCAGGAATGTGCTGGTATACATCAAACGCCTACATGAAGCGCCTTATGTGACATCGAACGCCTTTGGAGGTTTCGAAGTATTCTGGAATGTGCAGTGACACATCGAACGCCTACATGAGGCGCCTTATGTGACATGAACGCCTAATGTAGGTGTTCGAAGTGTTTCTGGAATGCACTGGGTCACATTGAACGCCTACTTTAGGCGCCTAATGTGACTTGAAGCGACCAAAGTAGGCGTTCGAAGTGTACTGACGGTTCCAGAACTGCAATTTCTGCAGTAACTTCTTCCCACCACCTTCCTCTTTCAACCCTTTCATGTTTAACACTTCAAGATCCATCTTAACACCTAGATTCATCCATGCTTAACACACAACTTGCATAAGTTGATTCCCAAACATGTAAAATAGTATCCAAACTAAACCTTCTATCACCCACAACTTTCAATATACATCTTCAAACTTTCCAACACAACAAGTCTACAGCAATCCATCACTCATCTTTCAACTTCCTGCATTTTCTCTCAAAACATCTAAGGTATAGTTAATAAACTTAAGGACTTATACCAAGATCATGAACACGTCACGGATTACACCTTTATGGGCATATTTAACAAGAAAAATCACAACATAATCATTTTCAGAAATTGGCCCAAAGAACAGACTTTACTCCATCAACAACAACAATTACATATAGTAAAGCATTTAACATAAACAAATCAAAGTTACTAATGTGTGATCCGGGTTTTCTCTTTATAAGAACATAGGGCCTATTGTATCAAAATTTTGCGTAAAGCATATAGAAAGATTACTTGCCTTTGTTTCTAGTTAGGCTTACGAGTGTACTGCAGAATTTCGGGAAAATTTGAACTAGATTGGTCGCTCTTTCTTCCTTTCCTTCTTCTCTTCTTCTTCTTTCTCCTTTCTCCTTCTCTCTTCTCTCCAGGCGTTTTCGCCTCTTTCTCTGTTTGTAACCGACCCTTTTAGGCTAATGAGAAGTTATACTAAATATCGTGTAACTCCCCTACCATTTAGTTGGGGGTAATTTTGGTAATTCTGCCTAGTTCTCTTAATTCCCACTTTTAATCCCTTTCTTTTCTTCTTCTTCTTCATTTTGTTTAACTAGGCTTCATAAACTCACGCAATTAATTAAATTGTATTTAAGCTGTTTCTAATTATTTACTATTGGATGTGGAACTTATGGGGTATGAAATCAGCCGTCATAGGCATGAGGTCAGCATCTCTACCTATAAAGTACCTTGCTCATTCTTATATAAAGGGATTAACAGGTCCAGGTATTGTACTCCTCTCATTAATCACTTTGAGGCTAAATTAGCGACTTGGTCAAATAAATTGCTTTCAATAGGGGGCCAGATAGTTCTCATCAAGCACGTTCTAAATTCGGTGCCCACGCATCTTATCGCGAGTTCACGGTTGCCAAAAAGTGTTATCGATGTCTTGAATCGTAAGATGGCAGCTTTTCTGTGGAAAGGTAAATACCATTGGCAATCTTGGCCTTCAGTTTGCCGTGCAATTGAGGAGGTAGGCCTAGGTATTCGTAATCTCTTGTCTGTTCAAAAAGCTTGTGACTGTCAGATGTGGTGGAAATATTTCCACTCAAACACATTATGGGCCGAATTTTGCAGAGGTAAATATGGACAACATAATTCTGTTTATTCTCACATTTATGATTCGCCAACTTGGAAAAGATTGTGTGGCATTATGATTTTATGGAGTCGAAGATTGAAAGAACATGAAATATCATACATTGGGAGGCGGATAGGAATGGGAAATTTTCAATCAAATCTGCTTACTCAGTAATTGTGGGAGTGGGCCTTCCTATGGCTGAGTCGCGTTATGTTTGGTGGAAACACTCACATCCAGGACAGAAAATTTTTCTATGGAGGCTCTGGAACCGATCGCTCCCAATGGTTAACAACTTGCGCTGCTGGTTGACGACATATCCATCATAATGTGTCTTTTGTTGTAAGGATTTAGATGAACAAGACCATGTCTTTCTACATTGCTCAAGAATCCGTCCACTGTGGACGGAAATATCGGCTATATTTTCGGGCCCTATGCCACCTAGCCGTACGATTAAGGCGCATCTTTATCGATGGTGGCGGCTATCAAATCAAACATCTATAATGGGACAACTTAAGGCAACAGTTCCATCGATCATCACATGGGAAATCTGGAAGGAATATACGGCTATCAGGTTTGGTGAGGAGCATTTTGACTATATGCGTTTGTATAATAAGGTAAAAATGACAATTATACATGGTGCTCGGCAATGAATGGTAAAAAGTTTGTCAGAGCTGTGCCACACTTAGTAGACCTTCATTTTCTCCACCTTTGCGCTCAAAACGTATGTGCATCGTCCGCTGGCAACTGCCTCCATCTGGCAAGTTGAAGTTAAATGTTCATGCCACAGAAGGACAAAATTTAGCAGCAGGAGGAGCCATTTTGCGATCGGATCAAAGCCAGATGATTTCAGCCATATGCTTTTCGTTGCCTCTGGTTGGACCGCCAATCGCGTTGTTTCATTATGCGCAGGAATTTGACAACATAATTCTTGAGACAGATTACCAGCCTATTATCACTTTATTGTCTAGTTCTCACCCAGTTACGGGTTGGCTAGCGGCTGACCTTCAGCGTGCAATATTGTTCTTGACTTTAAACCAATCCACACTCTAGTATTGCCCCCGTGAAACCAATACAACATCTCATTGGTTAGCGCATCATGGTTACAGAGCAGTCGAGTTGCAGCGCTATACTTATCTTCATGAACTACCGTGTGAAGTTCGTGGAGCAATACTTACGTATCTCCAGCTACCTGCTTTCTCCAGCTACCTGCTTTACGTCACTGATAGATGTCTCACACTGTGTTGGCGATAAATTATTTACGTTGCCTATATTAGCTTCAAACACGGGCAACGCTGGTGCGTTCTTTATCACTCCTTCATCAATTTAAGCTTTATAACGTTTGTCACATTACTTTATATTTATATATTTTTTTGCTGCTTTCGTTGGCTCTCTTCCTGATGCTTGGGTGTCAAATGGCTATGATAAGTTAGCGCACGAGATCTTCATCCAACTTGGGGTTCTCTGCTATCAGGCAACAATTTTAACTTACAAGAAGTCATCTACTGCGGATGTCGCCTTGGTTCTCTTCTAATCAAGGCGGTTTGGGTATGTTCTCTCTTTAATCATTTGTTTTCGGATACTTTATCTTTGCCTCCCTGATGCTTCACTGCTTCGATTGTGCTGTGAGAATGTTCCTTTCACTGTCATGAGGCTGTTATCGTTCAGCGGAGGCCTTTCATACCGATAGATTTCACTACAACATCATTGCTGAGCCACACGGAACTTTCATGTATCAACTTTTCATTATATTCGACCAACGCTCAGTTCGTATAAATATGTACGCTTTTTCCTTCGCCAAAGTTTTATCCACAAGGGTGGTTTTACTTGGCAAGGTTTTAATGCGGCATATCATATATGACTGGAGGTTGGCCATCATTAGCTTGTTGTTTCATTTATTTTCTTATGATGACATTTGTAATGTGGTTTTCCTCTACCACAAGTGAGACTTTATGAATAAAACCATCGCTTTCAAAAAAATATATTTGTGTGTGTGTGTATAGATATATATATACAAGTATTTGAATTGTAAGTTTGTGTGAAATATTATATGATGGCCGAATAGATGGATTTGGTTGAGGTGGAGATCTACCAAGGCTGTTTTGGCATAGGCAATGATATAAAATTGATAAGTATATGATTTATAATCTATGGTATAAGTTATGATTTTACGTGAAATTTATTTGGAAATTGGTATTGATTTTGAAGGAATTTGATAGTGGTATAAGTTGAGGATTTGTATGGTTTGATGGTGGAAATAGGTTGGAAATCAAAGAAGGAGAATTCTGGTAGTTGGAGTCGGCAGCCAGCGGTGGCGCATGGGCTACACACGTCGGTGAGTGGCTACACGTGGGCGTGTGTGAGGTGTCACGTACGAGCACGTGATGGTGCATGTGACGAAGATTTTTAGGGCAGTGTGTTAGACATGAATCATGCTTGCTGCCTGAGGTGTTAGATGTAAGAAAATATAGATGGTATGTGCTTTGGAGGGAGAAAAAGAGGTATGAAATGGGTTGAGTGGAGTTAGTGTTTTGGGGAATGAAGAGGAGGCTGGGCCGAGAGAGCAGGGGTGGGGGAAGGGTTCTGGTGGTGACGGACAGTAGGGGGCCGAGGGCGATGGGGGTGAGGTGAGGTGAGGTGAGTTGGATGGTGGGTTGGGAAAAAAGTGGGTCAAGTGAGGTACGTGTATGTGTATACGAGTATATGCACGTGTATAGGCGTGTGCACATACATATATATATATATATATATATATATATATATATATATATATATATATATATATATATATATATACGTATATGGGAGTGGTGATTATTAGGACATCGATATCGAAATTTGATATGTGATCGTATTTGATATTTGTGTATTGGTACTTGGATGTAATTGGAATTGATTGGAATTAATCGTTTGGAAAATATTTAGAAAACATCGACATTTGAAATCATATTTGGAAAATCGTATCGATATTTCAAAATAGTTTTGAAATCGAGCATCACATATTTTCAAATTCACACTTACACGGAAAATATATCGTTAAGCTGGACTGGTTCCAAACAAACGGACCGTCCGAGTACATTTGACTATTTCGATAAGCCGCGTCACATTTGATCGCAACTTAAGACCGTCCAGGCACATTTGACTATTTTTATAGACCGCCTGGACACATTTGACCATGAGGATCGATTCGTAAGCCTACGATATAAGTCACTTATAAGGAAAGTTTTATAGCCATTGCATCGAAATCGTATTGGTATCGTTGATCAAAATATCGTATCGTATCAAACATTGTATCCTATTGTATCAAACATTTGAAATTGGATTTATCGAAAATTGATATTTTGGAAATCGAATTTGGAAAATTGTATCGCATCGATTTGGAAAAGTGCATCATCGATTTTGATTGTACTAGCGCTTGATTGGTTATCGATTAGTTGAGTTGTTGATTGGAATCGTTGAACTTTGTTGTTTGATTGTTATAAGGGTATAATCGTAATTTAATTTGCGAACAGGAACATGCTATGTTATATATATTTATTTATTTGATAACACTTGTTTCCACGTGTATGGTCCTATGATAAGTACAGAGAGGCTACTTACTGAGCGATGTTTTGCCGCTCATACTATCTGTAATCTTGTTTTGTAGACAAACAAGAATATGAGTTAGTATACCTCAAGGACGATCAAGAGTGGAGTTATTGAGGTTCGAGGATATTCTGATGAGACTCGTGGAGGACTTAGTTGAGATAGATATTTTTGATATTCGAGGTTTATGTATTTTGGAGACTTAGTATTTATTATCTATGTTTGACATTTGTATTGAATTAGATTTGCCTAGACATTTATAATAATGATGATTATTATTTCGAAGTTTTTATTGTACGACTTCCGGTGACATCAATTTACGTCACTTTGTCTACGTGGAATTGATTTGTATCGACGTTTGATATTTTTTTAGCGAAATACGGCGGTTGAGTAGTTTCAAATACTAAAACTCAGGACAGATCGCTACAATATGAAACCATAAAAGAGGGAGAATCCTAGTCAAAGGATGTAGGTGAGGACGTACATGCAACAGGTCGTTGGAAATGGCGTGTAAAGGTTGAGAGATCTAAGCATAAGCTTTAAGCCTTGGTAAGTGTGGGATGCTTATAGAGAATCAAGAGAGTTTCTCTCTTTAATCCGGCTGACTTTCTTTTTTTAATCTTATAATTTGCTTCTATAGTTTGGAATTCAATGTTTTAAGTACACATATAGGATGTATATATACTCCCCTTCCCCAACACAAATTAACTGAATTCAATGTTTTAAGTACACATATAGGATGTATATATACTCCCCTTCCCCAACACAAATTAACTGTTCATATAAAACTTGCATGTCGTTTATAAAAATTTTAATTGTTAACACTCGTTGAATGCATATATTTCCTATATTGTCATAAAAAAACTATTTTGCACTTGCCAATTATGTAATATGGACAAAAACCTCTCATTTCCTAAAAAAAAAAGAGAAATGAATCCAACTAAATATTTTAACTATCTTGCATTTACTAATTATGAAATATAGACAATCTTTTTAAAAATAGAAACGTAGACATCTAATTTAGGACGGAGGACATGTATATATGTGGGTACATTTATGTCTATATGTATACGTGTATACGTGTGTGTATATTTCAAATAAAAATCCAATTAACTAGACAATAAGGTTTTCACATGATATGAGGTTTTTTAGAACACCTGAAATGAGGCTTAAGGACATAATCAGCCTTTATTTTTTCTGTTGAAAGATACACTTGATGATTTTTTGGGGGGAGGGGTAGGACTGTAGTTTTTGGATTTTCGTAATATGTCTCACCTGTAAGCGAAAATACTATGGTTAATGATGAGGACAAAACTATCACTCTGAAAAACGAGAAGTATATTCGGACAGGCTCACCACTGGTGGTGACATGTAAACCCACATGTGTAGGTCACTCAGAGTCCTCCTCATCTACTCAGGTCAAATACACAGCCAGGTTGGCGCGACCAAGAGACGTAGGTCGCTCCTCAGAATAGCATCAACCAATCCAGACCAAGACTAGTCAACTTAGCAGGTCAAGTGTGCCCTGACGCTGACTATGATATTAGGCTAGCATCAGTAAGATTAGCACAATGCTAGCTGCCTCAACTGACCATCACCTTAGTCTCAGCTAGTACCTATGCTATGGCATGTGCCTTGGCTCAACTCAGCAGGTGAGCGAAGGCCCCAGTCAGAGCACATACCTGACAGCGAGCAAGTTAGCCATGCAATCAACATGTTGTGCCACTTGGGGGCCATGCACAAGCAAGGTAGGACACTTAACAGGCTCCCATAGTTTCTCAACATGCATTGGCTGGCCAGACCATACACAAGAAGTAAATGGCATCCAACAAAGACCAAGTTCAATGAAAAAGAGCAAATATTCCAGCCAAAACACAAAAATAAGACAAGTTTCTGTAATGTTCCAACATACAAACATGGTAAAACTCATAACTGACTTGAGTTTCGAAGAGTTTTTCTGGAGCAATAGCTCCCGGACCCCTAACATTGTCAACTTGTGCAGAGTTTAGGTTATGAAGTTTCTGGTAACAAACTACGTCCTGCGCAAGGCTTTGATGAAGTTTCCCGCTATTTGGATCATATCTGGTTCAAGGGAAGATCCGACTTCACTATCTGGCGATAAAAGGAGGGACATGCAAGCCTTAGTTCACTTTTTTCTTGCTAAAACGCATGTAACATCTCTTTGAAATGAAAAAATACACTTAATGTGATGGTGAATAATCTTCTCACTACTGGCAGCACAGAGGCGGTCCCAACTGACCGTCGGAGAGGTCTTCTACGGGTGGGTTGAGCATCCACATGTTGTCCAATGAGTTACCCACCAAGAGTATGATCAAGCCATTGAATGCGTGGCTCAGAATTTGGGTATCTTTCAACCCCTGTTTGAACGAATCAAGGGCATGGCTCCAAAGGCCCCATATGCCGCCCAAGACCTTCTTTGCAACTAGCAAGGAAGGCAAGAATCTCAAGATTGCTCCTCTTGGTCAAGGGATGAGTTCATCGCAGATGCTAGTGGCAAAGGTAAAAAAACCACATGCTGAATCTTTACCCCCACTAAAGAAACCCTTGATATGACCTGGTGACATTCAAAGCACATACAAAGCGATTTTAAGGATGAGTTATCCTCTGATCGCTCTGAGTACATGCAGGCAGTTTAAGAAAGTCATTTTCCTTAGGAAATTGCAAAGCATGCTGCCACATACAATTTTCAGGTGCCCAAGATGGACATCTGTGATGACACCTCCAACCCTACAGATCATCCATTCCAGTTTTAGACTGCAATGCGTTCGAAGAATGTTTCCGATCTGTTAAGGTGCAAAACTTTCCATGTATATTTGAGGGGAAAGGCCATGAGATGGTTTCAAAAGGTGTTGTCTCAATCCATATATCCTTTAACAACTGGCCTAGAGGTCCAAGGCACAATTCATGTCTTTGAAGCCTTTCCTCAAAAACTCTTCACATTTGATGACTCTAAGGTAGAAGCGAGACGAGTCAGCTTTTAAATATGTGCAACGATTTACCTCCGAGTCCTTGTATGACGGGGATTGCAATGATGGAGTTATGGTTTGACGTATTCACAAATAGACTAGGCTGGGTCGCCTCTTTTCCCAATTGCCTGAGGAGAACCCAAAGTCTCTGAGTGTCTGTTTGAAAAAACCTACCGATTCGCTCGAGGCAGAGAGGCAAACGGGTCAAAGGGAGAGGTTGGTCAGCCTGCCAGAAGCCAGGTTAAGGAAAATCCAAAAGAGAAACCCGCAGAGGTCCCAGGGACATCCGCAGTGCGTTTGACCACTTAGGAGGCTGAGACAAGGAAGGATTGCCTTTCCTTGCATCGAGAAAAAAGATCCTTGTAGTCATAGAGAAAGAGGGAATGAGGATGGACCCATCGTAGTTGTAGGGGCTGAGGTCAAAGAGGGATCTTAAGCTTACTACAAATATCATAAATGCATTCGTCATGACACAGTAAATTACAAGCAGCTGATGTACCCAATTGAGCGTTTAATTGAACAAGGTCATCCATATTAGTTTTATTAACCAAGGTCACAATTGCACAATGGGTGGATTTTTGACGTCCTACAAAAGCAAAGTGTCTCAAAGATAAGTCGCATCGACGCAAAAAATATGATGATAAGGAGGATGACGAACATGATGCTGCAAGTTAGCCTCAGTTAATTCAATAACTTATATGATTTCTGGTGGATCGGCATGCCGAAGTCAGGACAAAAGACTCGAGTGTCCAAGACTTGAGACAACATTATTTGCAGTTTCTAGTGCGTCAGTGCAGCCTACAGGTTTGGCTACATTGTTAGTCACCAACGGCAAACACCCCAAATGTCATAACCTGTGGATAAATTTGTCCTTGTGAAAGAGTGGTCAGCCTATGACATTCTCCTTGATGGTCCAACATTAATGGATTTAAAGGCAATCATCTCACCACTACATGTTAGCCTAAAGTTTCTATCGTGAGACAGAATGATGATTATATATAGAAATTTGCAAGTGGCTCAAAGTTGCTTTGTCCTAATAATTATAGGAAAAGTTAGCCCTGACGATATGGTCCCTCAAACTGAGAAGATACTAGGGTCAGACGATGCAGTCTAAGATTTCATTTGAAACCATGGACAACCAGAGAATGTGATTAAGATTAGAACTTGGATTCATGCTGAGTTGTTGAGCCAACTTTAGAATTTGTTGAGAGAATTTGTGATTATCTTTGCCTGGACAACCAAGGGCATGCCAAGCATCCCAACAACTCTTGCCTCTTTTTTGTATTTTCTGAATTTCCTCACTAACACACTAGCACATCATATCTCTATTATTATTATTATGTCATCTCTGCATGTACATATATATCCAGAGGTCTCACAGAAGCAGACTCTCTATCCCTTGAGACAGAGGTATTGTCTGCCTACCACTTACCCTCCCAAGACCCTAACGATAGCTTTTGCTGTCGTCGGGATATATTGGATATGGATGATGATGATGATGAAGCAGAAAAAGAAAAACTCCTATCTTAAAAAGATCAAGGTAATGTTGAAAAGGTCGACAGATGGTTTGCGTCAAGTTTGTAATAGAAGTTTTCTATCCAATCTAGTTAGCCAATCTCGTTCTAGTGTTAAAGCCTGATAAATCTTGGAGGAGGTTTCTTGATACACTGATTCAAATAAATTATGTCCAAAAGATTGCTATCCCCTGTCAAAGATTGATAGGCTAGTAGATTCAACAATTGGGTATGAAGTCTTTGACTTCCCTGACGCTATCAAATGTTATCATCAAATAGTCATGGCTAAGGAAGACCAAGACAAAACCTCATTTATCACGGAGGAGGGCACCTACTACTATGTTAGTATGCCCTTTTGCCTAAAAAATGCAGGAGCCACTTATCATAGGCTAGTGAATTCTATGTTCAATGACCATATTAGCCGCATCATGGAAGTTTACATTCATGGTATGCTCATCAAGAGCAGGACTCTTGATGTATATATTCAAAACTTAATATAGGTTTTTACTTTCCTCAGCGACTCCAGGATGCGGTTGAACCCTAAAAAGTGTACATTTAGGGTCCGAAGAGGAAAATTATTGGAATACATGATTTCCAAGGAAGGGATCCAGACTAACCCGTACAAACTTAAAGATTTGAAAGCTATGCACCCACCTCGAAACATCAAAGAGGTGCAAAAACTAACTGGAAGGATCACAGTGGTAAACATATTTTTGTCTAAGTTGGTAGAAAGATCACTCCTGTTCTTTCAGATTTTGAAGAAAAGAACCATGTTTTAGCAGGATGACAAGTGTCAATAGGCTTTTGATGATTCAAAATCATACTTGGCAGAGGTGACAACATTAACCTCGATAATTCGTAGCAAGGTGATGTATATATATTTGGCCGTCAGTCATAAAGCCGTCAGTGTTGTTATGCTTAGAGAGTAAGACAACGTACAGAAGCTAATATTCTTTGTGTGCAAAGCATTACACAGACCTAAGGTAAGATATACCACTGCTGAGAAGATACTCTTGACACTGGTCATAGTCGTAAGGAAACTCAGGCCAATCTTGAAGCAAATTCTATCTAATCCTGAGACGTCAAGCCAAGCAGCCAAATGGGTCATGGAAATGATTGAGTATAACATCAACTATCGACCACACACTTCTATTAAGGCCCCAGCCTCGTCACATTTATTGCGGAATGGATTTCTACAGAGGATGAATAGTCCTATGAGGAACAATGGACCATCTATATTGATGAATCCTATTCACACAATGGTACTGGAGCAGGTATCCTAATCATACGTACAAAAAGGGAAGAATTCGAATATGCACTTCGATTTGACTTTGATACTACAAACAACAAAGCCAAATACGAAGCCTTGATCGTCAACCTGAGCCTCGCCAAAAAACTAGGGGTTCAGAAGATTAACTTGCACAATGATTCTGAACTTATTGTGCCACAGGCCAATAGTGATTACGAGGTCAAAGATGATCAGATGAAGCGGTATCTGTTAAAAGTCAAGAAACTCAAAAAAAAATATTCAAGTCTTTAAGAATCAAAGACATTATAAGTTCGGCCAACAAAAGGGCCGACACTCTTTCTCGTCTCGTATCATTGACTCCACATTATTAGGCAAAAATATCATAGTGGAACTTATTAAGCACTAAGCTTATAATCACACTGATGTGCTCCAACCTGACTACTGCAGTACATAGATAGATGAGATTGTTAACTTTTTAAAGCACAGTATTCAGCCACAAGATAAACAAGCTGCAAAGAAACTGAGCATCAAAGTGGCCAGGTGCCCTCTCTTTAGCAAAGTCTTGTACGAGAGGTCTTTCTCTCAACTGTGGCTGAAGTGTGCCTCTGAAAGTAAAGGAGATTTTATCCTTCATGAGATTTACATAGGAATATTTGGCAATCATACTAGTTCAAGATCTCTCATGTGCAAGCGCTGCATGGCTCGCTATTATTGGCCGACCTTATATCAAGATGCTCTTGAATTAGTAAAAAAGTGCCAGGCATGCCAGGTGCATGCTCCGTTGTCTCATGTCCCCAATCAAGAAATGATTGTCATCATCAGCCCTTGGTCATTTGTTTAGCAGGAGATCGATCTTACGAACCTTTACCACGCTTCCCAGTATCTATTTAATATCTCATTATTACCATTGACCAGTTCACAAAGTGGATTGAAGCAGAGTTTTTGGTGGCAACGACGAGAAATCACTGAAGAAATTTCTCTAGAAGCACATCATCTGCCGTTTCAGATTGCCAAGAGTCTTGGTCTTTGAAAACAAAAAATCATTTGCTGAGGATCCAGTTAAAAGATGGTGTGCCGAGTGCAAATGCTACAACACTTCATTTCAGTGGCTCATCCTTAAGCTAACGGTTTCATAGAGCTTGCTTACTGTAATTTAAAGAAAGATTTAAAGAAGTGACTAGAAAAAGTCAGAGTAAGCTGGGTAGATGAGCTGCCTAGTATCCTATGTGCGTATCGTACAACTCCTTCCACCTCAACCAAGGAAACTCCTTTTATCTTGGAATACGGCTCTGGTCAGCCAGAGTGGAAAATTATTCTGACCTAAATAATAATCAAAGTCTACTCCTAAATCTCGATAGCTTGGAAGAAAAACGAAATCAAGCTCACAGTCGAATGGTATAGTACAAGAAATTGATCTCTCAATATTATAATACGAGAGTGCGACATAAATTCTTTAAGGTGTGAGACCTCGTCCTTCGAAAAAATGGTACAAGTCAGGTCGGCCCCTCAGGCAGTCTTGACCCAAAATGGAAAGGGTCGTACTGCATCATCAATGTTTCTCCCTTTGGAACCTAAAAGTTAGAAACTCTAGCTGGTGGGACTTCTGCACCAAATTGGCATGTATCTAACTTGAAACCATTTTATGCATAGTAATTGTAAATTTTCACCCAAGAAAATCAAGTATGCTATGTTCATTCATTGTCGTTTATAATATTCCAGAGTAGAAATAGCTTAGACACAATGTAATGTGCTTAAGGTAGGTCCTCAACCATGTGGCCTAGGCAGGTCCCAATCCCCGTAGCATCTTAAAGGTTGATGCATGACAGGTTTCTCAATTGGCCTTAGATGGTCTGAGCAGTCACCACAACAAGAGCACTAAGCCATAATAGGTTTTGTGCGTGCTTAAATAGTGAGCACACGAATTACGACAAAATAGGTTTTGCACATCCCAGCACTCTGTAGTCTGGGCAACCCCAAGCGGAATAAACTGACATAAGTATGCCGTGAATGACCTCGACAGGTCCAAGTAGTCACTATATCCTGTCGTAGGAACTCAGTAGAACAAGTACTCATAGCTCTGACAAGGATTACAAGTGAGACATTGCATCAGTCAAACCTTGAAAATTCAAGCATATATACCTAGTCTAATTTATTTTTAAACTATGCTTGAGGAGGCTAGACCAAGAGGCAAAAGTGTCTGACGTCAACACATAATATGTTTTCTAAATCTAAAACCTAGTTTAATTATTCATTAGACTATGTTTCAGCGGTTGTTACGGGATATGGCTCATCCCTTCGTGACCCAAGGTGGACACATGCAAAAATAAGTGGACTTTAGCATTTTTATTCAATTCAAATTTCTAGGCCTTAGATGAATACACTTAGAACTCGAAGTTGATTACAAGTTCTAGTAGAGACGAGTTAGAGTCTAGCTTCATTCCTATTTTAGCTAGCTCGAGGGGGTTACATTTGTAAAAGTCAGATGAGTTTTCCGACAACTATAACTGAAGTTCAACTATAACTGATGTTCAACTTGATTACAACTATAACTTACGTTCAACTTGACCAGACTTCGGCAAACTAAGGTCAATATACGGCAAAAATTAGACACGATTTTAGCATTGTGCTGCACTACCTATCTAAGTTTATTTGCTTAGTTTGTTACTAGTCAAATTAGCTGTTTAGTTTCAGACAAGTTATTTGATGTGATTACATAGATACCTACAACTACTCATCCAACAGACTCTGGCTCTCACCATATAGAGTCAAGCTTTGAAGAAGGAGAATCTATCTCTTTTTATGGCAGCTCTGATGATGAAGGCTCCACCTCAAAGCCTAATTATGGTTCATCTTCATCCGCTTCAGATGAAGATGTTACAGGGCCTTCAAGTTTGAATCATAAGGAAGATGATGTTAGGATAGAGAAAGCCCACTCAAAAAATTACACAGTGGGTAAAAACCGGGGTGATGTGACTACAACAGTCAATCAACTAGCCAACATCATCCATCACGTGACTACGTCTACCTCTCTCCTCCCTTCCACCAATCCGCAGATGCCACATAGACCTGCAACTACCAACAAGTCAGCTACTGTGGCCCCTTCTGCTGCAAGAGTTGACACCCAAACACTTAAAATTGAAACACCTCATCCCACCTCCCAACACTCTCTCTGACAGCCACCTCAGCCAACACAGACTGCAGCTCAGCCGACACAAGGCAGAGCTTGGAACTCCCTCTTTGAAAATAACAGAAAGCTTGAGCATGGCCTCAAACTTAAAAAATAGAAGTGTGCACCACTAACAAGGTGCACCTTAACATTGATGAGCTGCACATCGATGAAGAGGTAGATCGCTGTCTTGTAGGTTGCTTTGTCGGAGGATTTCCAGGTTGGCAAGCAGTACATAATCTCTCTAAGTCATGGAAAGCCAAACACAAAGTGAAATTCCATGCATTTGGATGGATTATTTTCAAATTCGAGTTAGCAAAGGAGATGGAGGAGGTCCTCTACGTAGGACCATACTTTGTGTATGGCAGGTCTCTCATCCTCAAGAAAATGCCAGGTTTTTCACATTTGGGGCAACAAAAATGGCACAAATACCTGTATGGGTGAAATTTCCAAACCTCTCAGTTACGCTCTGGGTGGACCAGGTTCTCTCTGCTACTTGTTTGCAGCTTGACACACCGCTGTATGCTGACCAACTTACTACGAATAGGAGCACTTTGAACTTTGCTCATGCTCTAGTTAAAGTGGGTCTGAGCAAGGAGCTGTCGAGCTCAGTGGAGTTGGTGCTCTTGAATGTCACCAGAATAGTGCAAAAAGTGGAATACGAAAGACTGTCGATGTTCCGCAGAGACTTCATGTAGCTCGGTCACAGCGCTGCCTCCCACAAACAGGCTTCCAATCAAATCTCTGTGGACCCTATTGCTGCGGAGCTCCAAACAACCTAGGTCAGCTGGACACAACCCAGGTCAGCCTAGCTATCCCACTTAACATTTGTTCCCTCCATCCCCCCCTCAGAAAGCCCAGTAGACCTGGGCCCAGCTCAGCCTGGCTTCAACAACCCAGTTCAGCTCAGCCACAAAAGGCCACAGCAACACACGAAGGCCAGCCAGAAATAGCCTAGCCATCCACCAGCTCATCTCGGCCAACTACCAGCTCAACACATCCTCTGTCCCACCTCAGTCAACCCACAACCCACCTCAACCATCCACCACCTCGGCCTAGCAACCCACCCTAGCCCTCACTCAAAGCAACCACCTAGAATTTGTACAGATAATGGAAGTCACCTCAGCCCAGCCTGAGGCCAGCTTGGTCTATCCAGATCAGATCGCACAGACGAATGTTTACCTGGAGCACCATTTTGAAAAAATTAACTCCCTGCTCTAGGACGACGTCACAGAGGTAATCTCCAAATCGAAGGCCCTGGCCTTGATGAAAAAGCTAAAAGCTCCTCATGGTAAGGCCAAAGTACGGATGAATGTATGGCCTCCATGATTATTAGTTTTGGAACATTAGGGATGCAACAAGCCCCTAAAGCATAATAGAGTCTATAATTTTGTGAAAAAGCATAGTATGGACATCCTTGGATTATTAAAAATGAAATTAAACACCAAAATGTATCTATTCTTGCATCAAAAGTTTGCAGGTTGGGAGTTTGTAAATAATTTTGACTCCCGCGAAGGCAAGCAAATTTTGTTAGGATGTAACCCGTCATCCTTTGATGTCCAGGTCAGCTCAGCAGACCCTCAGGCCATACACTGTCAATTGTATCTAAGGTGATCGGGCTAAGCTTGTCAGCCACCCTTGTCTATGAGTTCAACTGTATTATAGACATGAGTCCATTGTGGATCTTCCTTTTCAATCAGAGCCAAGTGCTGAACAACCCCTGGATAGTCTTGGGCGATTTCAACTGCATCCTTGGCGAAGAAGATCGAATTGGTGGCAGGTCAGCTACTAACTACGAACTGCAGTATTAGCTCAGCTGCTGCCTTTAGAGTGGACTAATGGAGATCACCTCTTCAGGCTGCTTCCATACTTGGGATAATGGCTCTATCAAATTTAGGCTGGATAAAGTCATGGCCAATGCTGCCTTCCTCAGGACATACCCCACGGCAAAGGTACACTTCTTTCCTGCAGGTTTCCTCTCTAATCACTCTCCTGACATGCTCTGTCTTGATCAGTTCAGGTCAGCAATAAGAAGCTCCTTCAAGTTCTTCCTCCCTCTGGTAAGTTTGCACTTGGCTCAGCAATGTTCTAGATCTGTAAGAAACTGAAGTCTCTAAAAGGGAGGGGCCTGAACAAGAAATCCTTCTCGCACATCTCTAACCAAGCTGACCAAGCTGAGGAAGAGCTAAAGACCATGCATGAATTTCCATACAACAATTGGGGCACCCCTGATTGGGAGGGCAAGCTATAGAAACAAAGGCACCGTGCATTCAATCTAAGGGAGGCAGAAAGAAAATACTTTGCTCAGTTTGCCAAAGGTAACTTTTTAATTTCGAGTGACAGGAGCACAAAATTCTTTCACCATGTAATTAAAAGGAATAGGTCAAGGAACAACATTACAGGAGTTCAGCTAACTGATGGTACTATGTCATCATCCATTGAGCTAGTAGCACAACGTTTTGTTCAGTTCTTCACTGATCTGCTCGGCTCAGCTCAGCTTGTGTAGCCCATCAGTGCACAAGTTTTGAACAGAGGCCCATCGCTCTCAGCTTAGCAGGCCGACTCTCTTATTGTCTCTATCTCAGAGGTTGAGATCAAAACATCTCTGCATTCCTTTGGCAAAAACAAATCTCCTGGTCCTAATGGTTACACATCTCAGTTCTTCATTAGCGCTTGGGAGATAGTGAGGTAGACCTTGTTAATGCAGTTCCAGAATTCTTTACGAATGGGGTCTTACTGAAGCAGCTAAATCATGCTATCATTGCTCTGGTTCCAAAGTCCACCCATGTCAATAGAGTTGAGGACTACATGCCTATCTCATGCTGCAATGTCATATACAAGATTATATCTAAGATACTTGCCACCAAAATGACGTCAGTTACGTCTTCCTTTATGGACCCTGCTCAGGCCAACTTCTTTAGAGGCAGATCTATGATGGAAAATATATTCTTGGTGCATGAACTAATTAGGAAGTATGGGAGAAAGAGAACTGCCCTTAAGTGCATGCTTAAAGTTGACATTAGAAAAGCTTTTGACTCCATTAGCTGGTCTTTTTTTTAAGGACATGCTGCTCAGCCTTGGCTTCCCCACTGTTTCCGTTGGATGGATTATGGAGTGCGTGACCTCCACCTCGTATTCTATCTCTCTTAATGGCAGACTTTATGGGCACTTCTAGGGCAGACGTGGGCTAAGGCAGGGGGACCATATATCTCCATTCTTGTTTGTAATAGACATGGAGTACCTCTCAAGACTCCTGCGACAGATACACCATGACAAAGAATTCCACTTTCATGCTGGCTGTGCTGAGCAGTGCATCACTCACCTCAGCTTTGCATATGATCTCATCTTCTTCTCCCGAGGTGATGTCTGCTCAATGCAAAGAATCATGGAGATACTGAATACCTTTGGTGAATGCCCAGGGCTCAGAGCCAATCTGGCCGAGTCTTAGTTCTTCCATGCAGGAATTGGTCAGGACACCAACAGGCTGCAGGTCAGCACATGTTTCTCAGCTGGAACTATACCTTTCAATGCCTGGGCATACCCACAGCTGGGAACAATCTTCAGTGCACTCATTACACTCCTTTCATCAAGAAACTGATAGACAAGGAGGGCCTATGGAATGCACATAGTCTTTCGTACGCTGGCAAACTACATCTGATCAAATCAGTGCTACAAGGAGTAACATGTTTCTGGCTAAGTGCTCTGCCTATACCGACAAAAGTTAGGTCCCTTGTGAACAGAATTTGCCTACACTTCTTATGGAAACATTCCTCACTTGAGGCCAAAAAATCTTGGGTACCTGGCCTCAGATTAGTATGCCCAAAGAAGAAGAGGGTTTGGGTGTTCTGCAGCTGAAGGCATGGAACCTAATGTTGTTAGCCAAGTACTTATGGGACTCCATCACAAGAAAGACACTCTCTGGTTGCAGTGGATGAATCATAAGTACAAGCTATACGCCTCGTTAGGGACAAGAGGAGGTCGCAACACTGACTCTCCCCTCTTTAAAAAGCTTCCGGAGATGAGGGACAATTTGCTGGCCAGCTCCGGCTCTTGCAGCTCGGCTGTAGATGTTCTTACTTCCTGGACGATAGATGGTACCCTCAAATCTCATTTGGCGTATGATCACTTCAGGGAGAAAGATAGAAAACTCAATTGGGCCAACATTGTCTTGGACTCAGTTGTGACTTCCAAGCACTCTTTTACACTGTGGCTGGCTGGAATGAACAGGATGCCCGCCAATGACATACTTGTCTACTTAGACGATAATGCATACCACCTCTGCTCTGTGGCACAAGAGACGCTACATCACCTCTTCTTCTCCTGCTTGGCCACCAGGCAAGTCTGGATATCCATCTTGGCCTGACTTGGTCTTCCACGGGGACTTAGTTCCATTCACATGTTGCTGACCTGGAGCTCACGCAAACTAAAAGGGAAGACACTCACAGCTAAGGCAGCAAAAATTGCCTTGTCAGCTACAGTGTACAACATTTGGCAGGCACAGATTAGATACATTTTGAAGCACAGTTTTTGTATCTAGGGATGTAGTACATAGAATACGCACCCATGTGCACAGAGTAATGTATAATCTCTTCCCCCATATTTTAGACATATGCGATGCTTCTATTGTTTAAAATAACTTATATTACTGAATAGTGCATGTAGATCGGTAGACCGTTCTACAAGTAGGACTGTTGTATGGGATACATTCCTTTAATGTCTTGATATTCGAGTAATACAAATTTGCATTTCACCCAAAAAAAAAAGAACATAAGAAGTTGAGTAGAGAGGCTTAAATGCTAAAAGCATTCATTCCATTCCAAAGATTGATAGTTACGTGGCGTTGGAATGTAAACACACATTTCACGGATACAAGCTGATGCAAAAACAGCCTAACTATAGGTCGTCATTCAAATCGGCACTGTCGATGAAGCGCTTGAACTCACCATCATACATGGCGTATCTTAATGCAGTCATCTGTTGTTGTGGTCTGGCCTGAATCCATTATGAACCCTTGGAGAATGGCCAGATTGTCTTCAAAGAGATTGAATTTCCAAAATTGCACCACCGCAACCTCCTTAGCTTTAGCCTGTTGCTGAGGGAAAGAGTCTCTAACTCTTTCCAATTGCTTTCTTCAGGGTTGGCTCGCGGAGGCGCCCTTCGAGCTCAGCAACGACAGACTCTTTGTCCTTCTTGACTTCCTCCAGCTCTTTCTGCAGTAACTCAGCGGCTAACCAAGCCTGGGTGGATGAAAGCTCGAGCTTAGTGACTTTAGCCTTCTGCTTATCAACTTGGGAGTTGGATGTTGCGAGATCGGTCTGCGCTTCATCCTTCTACCTCTTCAGCTTCTCCACTTCGATCTTAAGCTCAACAATATGTTGGTCTTCTTTTTGTGGCCCTGGCATGAGCTTCTCGCCTCCTATCCTCCTTAAGCTCCTCAGCCATCCCCTCAAATCTGTTGAGGAGATCCACCTGATGTGTCTTCATATGTAAAAGCACAACAATAAAGTTAGAAGACATGCTGAATTCAATGGGTGAACTTTAAAGAAGAACAACGCTTACCAATACCAGGTCCTGATGGACAATTTTAGCCAACACCTTGTTAGTTAGATTTTCAAATGCTCATAGGTCTGCAATTAGCACTGAGGTCTTGTTGAGACGGAGAGCTGTGTTGGGATCATTGCCATTACCTTGTTTGTGAAGGACTCTAGTGGCTCGCCAATTGCGGTAACCTGTAGCTGCTGCTCTCTGGCAGGGCCTGGATGGGGGCAAACCACTTCACCAACATAAAGCCCAGTTTGATTAGGGGGCCAAAGGATTGACCTCTTTCCCCATCTGGGCTCCTCTTTGCTCCGCATCGAGCAAGGGGTTGTTCATCCTTATTTTCTTCGATGCACATAGCGGCCTAAGCCACTGCAGTGATAGGTTCAGTGTGGATGGCCTCTTCCATAGCAGACCATTTGGGGAGAAACCCCCATATCTCTCAGTGGGCCTGATTCAAAGTGAAAGGGAGCTGGGCATATTAGTAAAGAAAAGTTAATCAAATTATTATTATTACATGGGGCCAGTAAAGCGCCTGCGTCCTTAAGTCTTGCAGTTTCCTAGCTTTTTCCACCCTTGGCAAAAGATGCACTGGGTTCATGGAATCAATAATTGGTGGCTTACCCACAACTGTGGCAGCCACCCCTGATGTCGCTGCGTCCTGCTCGGCAGCAGGGGATGATTCTATTACCTTCTTTTCCCCCTAGACTAGGCAATTTTGTTTATAGACATGGTGTCTACAAAATGCGAACAGACATATCAGTACACACAGACAAAGAAAAAGACTATATATATAAGACGTGGCTCAGGAACCCACCCTCAGACAACTTGCAAATTCTCCTTATTCAATATCCAGAAACTCGAGCCACTAGGTAAGTGGTCTAGGCCAATCTTCTCTAGGGCTTCCCTGGTTACCTTCAGTCAGTCCACGATGGCTTCGAAAGACTGAAGGCTTCGGGCTACTTCTTGATGCTGTGGGTGGGGGTCTTTGATGCTGACTTTAGAGGTGCCTAGACCTTACAACTCGTCATGCAGTTCTTTCTCACATAGAAAAATCTACCTTTTTAGTTTTCAATGAAACTCGGTAGGTTCTTAGAAAAATAAAACCCCTGAGATCAAGGTTCTCTTGCTAAAGTAAAGCGAACTATCCGAGCATTTGCATGTAAAGAAATCTCAAAGGAATTTATGTCGAAGATGACCTGAATGACTCTAAGAAACAAAAAAAAAAAAAAAAAA
>AP025064.1:16722122-16841664 GCA_036186865.1 Eustoma russellianum | reverse complement strand
AAAAAAAAAAAAAAAAAAAAAAAACAACATGCAAGGCTTCTGAGTCTGCTAGGAGAAAAGGTGGCAAAACCTAGAATCAACTTGATGGGCAGAGGTATTGGAAGGATAAAACATATGTTTGAAATATTCTTCGTAAATTACTTCGTATCTCTTTGAGGGGTCGTAGGCCGTCCGACCTTTAGGGAGCAAGATTGACTCAAATTTTTTCCTGTCTATCCTATATACCTCACATATCCTATTCAACTTAGCTTGGCTTTGAGTGCAGTGACTACTCTGAGCTTTACTAGAACCTTACCCCTTATTTATGCTACCGAATTCTAACTGGAGAGGTCAGGAGGGGGCATAAAGCTCACGGTAGATTGTCGCCCAGGAGAGTACTTTAAATCCACCACTAGAGGCTCTATCGCCTGGCCAAGCTCCATTACGAGGCTTATCAGCAGGTCCCACGATCCGCATCCTCTTCGCAGGCAGAAACTGCCTTCTAAGGTGGTCCTTTCACGAAAAGGTTTCAGATCCTCCTTCTCTGCTGCCAAAGGAAGCTCTCTCGGAAATATTTACTGAATCAGAGGTAGAAGACATGATGAAACATGAGAAATAAGGTTGGAAAGGAAACTTACTTGATAAAGAAAGGACATAAAGCTGTCACCTGAAGAACTGACGGTAAAAAAGACCGAAGACGGAGGCGAAGAAGATGAACGGTTGCGAAGAATCAAGAGAGAAAGAATTTTCGAATTTTTCAAATATAAAATATAATGGAGAGAGACGGACCAAGGCCCACCTCATCTACTTAGGCCGAAATACACAGACAGGTCTTCATGATCCAGGGGATGTAGATAGCCTCCTCCGATTAGCATCAACCAATACGGACCAAGGCCGGTGTCCTCAGCAGGTCAAGCGTGCCCCCGGTGCTGATATGATCTTAGGTTAGTATCGGTAAGATCAGCCCAAGGCTAGCCGTTCCATCACCCCAGCCTCAGCTGACACCTATGTTGTGGCATGTTCCTCGGATCACTCAACAGGCCAGTCCAGGCCCGGGTGCCTGCAACCATCCTGGTCCGCTTGGCCAACGAGGCTCTTCTAGAGCAGACAACTGCTAGCGGGTAACTTTGTCATGCAACTCAATACGTGGCGTTACTTGGCAGCCATGCAAAAACAGGTTTGGACACTTCTCTCCCATAGCTCTTCGACATGCATTTGTTTCCCAGACCATGCAAAAGGAGCCATTGCCATCTAACAGAGATCAACTTCAATGAAAAGGAGCAAATATTCCAGCCAAAACACAAAAATGAGGCAGATTTTTCTGATATTCCAGCATACAAATATAGTAAAACTCATAACTGACTTGAGCGTCAGAGGATTTTTCCTGAAGCAATAGCTCCAAGACACTAACATTGTTCAACTTGTGAAGAGTTTTGATTCCGAACTTTCTGGAAACAAAATACGTCTGTGCAACGCTAAAATGACGTTTTCCGCTATTTGGATCATATCTGGTCTATGTGAAGATAAAAATAAGAAAAAGAGACACAACCAAATGAAACCCCAAAAAAAATCAAAGAAACCTTTACACGTGTCCATATATATATATATGTGTGTGTGTTTTTGATCAAGAGCTGAGACCATATATATTATTAATAAATCAACTCTCACTCAATGTAGAGGAGCACCATGATACAAATCAGTACTAAGATGCCGAAAAGAAGCTCACATCAGTAAGTACATAGCCACGGACATGCATGGGTAGTGAGGGAAAATCAGCGTGAAACACTGTGTAGGAACAGTGAAATGAGCTAGTAAATGGGCTGGCAAATTTGCCTCACGGAGCATATGAATCAGGGGAATCTGAAGTGTAGTCAACAACGTCTGAAGGCGACGCAAATTTGGAGCCAAAGTAGTCTGAGCGGATGAAAGAACACGGAGCAACTCTAAGTTGTCAACTTCAATCAAAAACTGGCCATACTGGAAAAAATAGAAGAGGAGGGAAATATAGACAACTTGGACTTCCACTCGGAGAGGTAAGTCAAGTCGTAGGGGGAAAGAAATGGCATGAATAAACTAACCATCCAAATATCTGAGAATCGCACCACCACTGGCCACCTGACGCCTGACAACATCAGTATTCAGCTTAAGACAACCAATAGGGGGAGGACTCCAACGGACTACTCTGGGGCGACATGAGCGTAAAGGAGGGGAGAGGCCCGTCTGAATAAGCCTTTGGATATTCTCAGCAACCTTCCTTCCAGACATGGAGGCTGCCCAAATATAAAGATTTGTCCGGACACATGGAATCACATGGCACGGAGACCACACCAAGTCATCGAAACAATCGAAGCATAGGCCTTCCAAACATTCCACAGAAGCACACCTAGGTATATAATATGCATATCACCCAAAGAAGTAGGAGGGGCACTACACCAAATGAGTAACAAGTAGGATCGCCAATTTCCATCACGCATAGGGGAACATCGAGCAATGCGCCAAAATAACTTCAAAGCACATAGATCTCACGACAAAAGAAAAACATGTGGGTGACAGTAGTAGAAGCAAGCCGACAGAAAGGACAACGTGACGGAATATGACAGAGAAATGCACCAAATTATCCATGATATGTAGAGAGCCATTATATAACTTCCATAAAAAAGCTGAACAGCTAGGCATTGTGTCTTTCTCCAAATGAAATCATAAGCCACAAGACCAGCCCTGGAAGGGCGGACCATGTCATAAGCATAACGTAGTGAAAAGTCACCAGAGGGCGTGGGCCAAACTGGTGTATCCAACTGCATATCAGCGACTCCATAACACACAGGGTGAATAGCACAGATGCACGCCAACCTGGAGAATCATATAATCGCGGCTGATAGTCATTGCGTGCAGAATAACGAGCGCGCATATACCGTCCCATAAGGTATCACTGCTGTGATACATATGCCACAACTTACAAGCAAATGTATCATGTACAGCCCTTAAATCTCGAAATTCAATCCCTCCTTCCGGAGTTGGGTAACATACCCTACGCCAGGAAGTCCAATGATGACGACCAGGACCCCAAACGAAACGAGCAAAACATTGCTCGATAGCCCAAAGAACTCCACTCGGAAGTCGCGCACCTGCCATGATATGAAGAGGTAACGAAGATAAAACAGACCGAATAAGAACCACACGGCCTACTGCACCCAAAAGTTTCAGCTGCCATCCCTCAAGCCTCGCATCAATGTGGTGCAATAAATCAATGCAATACTCCTTGCGAGTGATCCCCTTATGCAAATAAGAGCCCTAGTATTTCATAGGCAACGAGGATTGCCGCATGCCCAACAGTGCTGTCAACTCTTGTTTGTGCGATACATGAACATGCGTCGAGAAAACAATACTGCCCTTATGCCAATTGACATACTGGCCCGAGGTCTGCTCATACAAAGTGAGAAAATTCTTAAAGCGCTGAAGATTACGGCGATTAAAGACAAGGAAGACCAATAAATCATCAGCATAAGAAAGATGCGAGATGGCAAAGGGCATCCGTCCAAGGAAAAAGTAATAATGTGGCCACCTGAAACCATGGCATTAAGAGCACAGCTAAAGCCCTCGATGACAAGAACAAATAATAACGGGGATAAGGGACAATCACATCTTGATTGATTGATAATTAACATGTGTGATTTTGAGCATGTGTTTCAGATTTTATTGATGAATTTCCAGCTCATCTTATGAAGTGCCAAAGTGGAAAATGATGGCCTATCATGAAGCAACAACTAGGCGAAGGCACGTCATTCATCCAATCATTGTTGAGAAATATGTTTGGATAATTTTCAGAGTCATGATTTTAAGTGGTGAATACTTAAGAATATCATACATAGTGTTATATGTGATTAAAAGTTGAAAATATTGACATCGATCTCTCAGGTTGTTGCACTTTGATCGATCGATATACTTCGATCCCTCACATCGATCGATCTATGTAAGACAGCGAAAGTTCAAGACCATACGGTGAGACATCGATCTCTAAACCTGAGACACATCGATCGATCGATGTACATCAAACCCTCACTTCGATCGATCGATGTAGGCCAGAAACAAATTCTGAAGCTTACTGTGAGACATCGATCTCTGAAGCTGAGGCACTTCGATAGATCCATATCTAGGGTTTTTAGAAATATTTTTCTAAAATGTGATAAAATGGTTGTTTTTATTTGTATATGATTTATACATGTTCATTATGTGTATATTATGTGTTTTTGGTGATTATAAATGTCTTGTGACTAACGTGCCTTGGAAGTTTCTACAACTTACCAAAAAGGGCAAAATTGGAATTTTGAGTTTTGTAGGAACATCACATGGTAAAAATATTTCAAGGATGTATTTTTATATTATTTATCATGACCAAGGTGATGTTATGACTATTTCTGACCATCCCAGTCATTTCTGGAGTTTTCAAATACCAGGGGTATTTTGGTCATTTTACCCCCAAGGGTATTTTTGGTATTTTCACTCAAGGAATCCCTTGAGCATATTATTATCTTCATTCTGGAGTTGAGATATTATTATCTTGAAGATTATATGGTGATTCTTTATCTTATTCTCTCATATGATGATATTGGTGACTATAGCTAAATAGGTGACGATTTGAGATGTCACATTCTATTTATATCTTGAAGATTTTCTTATATTGTTATGAGAGCATATTTATCATCATTATCCAGAGATATTAAAGGTGTTCAAGGTGTGGAAAAGATCACAACATTCAAGAAGAAATATTAGGAATTTTGGTGTTACAAATTGACATAATCTTGTCAATTATTATTTGGTGATTTCCTCTTCAAAAATCTGAGTTGCTATACATATTTGCAAGCCTCCAAACGTGTATAAACAGGTGGAATTGATGGTGCAATTATTTTATGAGTTGATGACAAGTGGACCAACCAAAAAAGAGCTAGTTGGCAAAAGTGCCAACTTGGATATTTTGACTTGGTAGCCAATGGCTACTTGCCTTCTTGGAGATTAGTTTTGAGTTTGAATTCTTCTACATTCACATGCCTATTCTTGTGCTTGGAGTTGAGGTTATTTTGGTGGTATTATCCTTTCTTATTATCTTCAATTTACAAAGGATGATTAAGGATATTTTTAATGAAAAGTTGAATGTAGCCAACGACTACTTGTTTTTGGAGCTGATTTTTATTTGAACTTGTCAAATGTCCACATGCCTATTATCTTGCCAAAGAGTTGAGAAGATGATGGAGTTGTTATTGTCATATTATCTTCACATTTTTAAGATAATTCCAAGTCATTTTTGGAGACAAAAAATCGGCCAAATGGAGTTGCAAGGTGGACCAATTATATTTCTTAGTTTGCCAAGTGTACAAGGCGGACCAATGATGAGAAGACATTTGGACTTGATGATGAAGATGGTGACACATGTGCATTCTTATCTCCAAGGCTCAAATCACACTAGAAATAGGAGACAATGGTGAAGAAGATGAAACACATTTGAAGCTCACTTGAAAAGAATTGTTTATTTGTCTAGCTATCATTTTCTTGTTGTTGTTCTTGTTCCATTCTTTGTAGCAAAGGTGTTCTTGTTGTTTTTGTTGAGCTACAAGCCTCTTGAGCTTCATTTGTAATATTGATTAGCCATTTCTATAAGGCTATATCAATGGGTGGTAGAGGTGTTGCAACTAAGTGTTGCATAGAAGGTGATTATCCAAGTCTTGAATAGGGTTGGTATATAACCCAAGGATCAAGCTTGGTTCTTGTTTTAAAGTGATTCATTTTATAGTGAAATCCAAGGAAAGGTGTTCCTTGGGACTGGAGTAGGTCACATTGACTGAACCAAGATAAATCCTCGGTTTTCTTGTCTTGTTTCTTCATTTATGTTTTCTGCCCGTTTTTACTGCAGTTTTCACACAACTTCTCACAATTTGAAAAATAGCTAAACACTTTCAAAATTCGTGATTTTTGGTGGAGTTATACTTCAGATTGTTAGCTTTCATTTTCAACAAGCATCACTTGATTTGAGCAAGGAAAAGTTAGTATTTCGGTCTCTGCAAGATAACTGCTCCAATCTGGCTGCAATCTGATCAGTTTTGAGAAAACTCGAATTCTGTATTAATCAAGAATTGTTTAAGGTCAGAGCATTTTGTAATCATCATCTACACATCCTGATGAGTGTTTTGATATAAAGATCAAGCTTTTTGGTTGAGTATTCAAAGAGAAACACGTTTTTCAAAATCAGCAACATTCTGTCCAATTCTGTCCAGATTGACCATCTAAATCTTTTTATTTGTTTGAAGGGTCATGCGATCTTATTTTTGTCTAATTTTTGGATAGAGTCTTGTTAACACATTGAATTTAAATTTTGGAAATGTTCATAATTTTTGGAGTTGTGTACAATTATTTTTGAATTTTTCAAATACGGGTTCTGAATGTGAGGTGGTCTCAGATTCTGTTTTCAAAAGGGATTTTTACAAAGGGTTGTATTGTAATTTCCGCTAATCACTATTCACCCCCCCTCTAGTGGTGTTTATTGTAGATGGACGGTCCAACAATTGGTATCAAAGCGAGGTCTACACCACTCAAAGAAGCAAGATTCAACAACAATCAATACAAGGCCAAGAAACAATTACTCTTTGTAGCCTGCTAATCTCAGATTAAAGGTACATACAATGGCCATAGTTTCTCACAAAGGCGAGTTGGAAGGTATCTCCACTCAACGTCCTCCTCTTTTTGATGGCAATAATTTTGTTCATTGGAAACTAAGAATGAGACTATTCTTAATGGCTATAGACATTGATTTATGGTCTATAGTTGAAGATGGGTCGTACATTCCAATGAAGATTGTACAAGTCAGTGGAGTCACACAGGAAGTAGAAAAATATAAAAGTGAATGGTCTTCTGAAGATAAAAAGAAAATGTCTATGAATGCTAAAGCCATGCAATTGCTTTTAAATGGACTTACGAATTCTGAAGCAGTATATGTATCAAATTGCACTAGTGCACATGACATGTGGAAGTCATTAGAATTAAAGCATGAAGGTACAAGCGGTGTAAAAGAATCAAAAAATAAACATGCTTATGACTGAGTTAGAATCTTTCAAAATGTTGCCGAACGAATCTATAACATCTATAGATTTGAGGATTACTAACATTTTCAATGCTCTTGAAGCTTTAGGCAAATCATTCACGAACAACGAAAAGGTGCAAAAGGTGCTACGAAGCCTTCCTGCTGAATGGGATCCTAAGGTCACGGTAATTGAAGAAACAAAGTCACATGCCTAACACACATTATAAAATTCGGCCATCCTATAATAAATATCAACAATGGCTCAACATGTATAACAATGCATCCTCACTTATGTGGAATGATCATGTATATGCTAATCCTTTTTATTTTCTAAATTATAGCAATGCTAAAAATGTGCCTAGAAGGTATGTCCAAGTTTGGATACCTAAGGGATATCTAAACAAGGGTGGTGCTTATAACATTCAAGGACCCAAATAAAGGATACCTAAAACTTTGTCTCCATTGTAGGACAAACGCAAGGAATGCAAGAAAGACGCAAAGTCAAAGAATCTAAAAACCAAATGGTTTTTAGATAGTGGATGTTCGAGGCATATGACGGGAAACCCCAAACTATTCACCGAAATTGAACATATTGATGGTGGAAAGGTGACATTCGGTGACAACAACAAAGGAAAAGTTGTTGGAAAAGGAACAATCGGGGACACTAACACATTTGAAATACGAAATGTGTTGTTAGTAAGCAATCTCTCTTATAATTTACTTAGTATTTCTCAACTTATAGATTGCAGTTATAATGTCTCTTTTCTTCCCAATTCATGTGATACAATAAATGAAAAAGAGAAATAGTTTTAAAAGGAAATAGGGATGGTAACATTTATACTCTTACCTTAGATAATATGTTAGATGCTAAGGTTAAGTGTCTAATATCACATGACTTAGATGCTAATTTATGGCATAGAAGATTAGGCCAGATAGGAATTTCAACTATTAAAAAATTATCTAAAAAGAATTTAATTAGAGGTATGCCTAAGTTGAACTTAGATAATTTTCAAATGTGTGAAACATGTATTAAAGAAAAACACACTAAAGAAACATTAAAAACGAAACATAAAGTGAGTACTAGTCATGTTCTAGAATTGCTTCACTTAAACTTATTTGGTCCAAGTAGGACAATAAGTCTAGGTGGACACTACTATGTGTGTGTCATAGTAGATGATTACCCACCTTACACATGGACATTGTTCTTAACACACAAAGATGATGCTCCATTGGCAATCGAAACTCTTATCAAACAACTCGAAAACATCTACGAAGAAAATGTCAAGAGAATTAGAAGTGATAGAGGTGGAGAATTTAAAAACAAAGATGTAATCAAATTTTGTGAATTTTATGGAATTAAACACGAATTCTCACCACCTAGAACACCACAACTCAATGGAGTTGTTGAACGTAAAAATAGAACAATTCAAGAAGTTGCTAGAACAATGTTATGTGAAAATAAATTACCAAAATATTTATGGGCTGAAGCTGTTAGCTGTGCATGCTATATTATAAATAGACTCTCTATTAAAAATAAATTAAATAAAACACCTTATGAATTGTTAAATAATAGACAACCTAAAATAGATTATCTTAAAGTTTTTGGTGTAAATGTTTTGTTGAACATTAAGGATAATCTAGACAAATTTGAACAAAAGTCTATTGAATGCATATTTGTTGGTTATTCAACTAATTCAAGAGCATATAAGTGTTATAATCCTACATTTAGAAAAATAATTGAATCTATACATGTGAAATTCAATGAAAATGCATGCTTTGAAGTTAGTGATAAAACTCAACATAAACATGAGAATAATGTTGAAAATATGTTTGATGATGATGTATTGCTTGAGCCTGTACTTGATCATCTAGAACCAACTCCCTCTGAACAAGACATGCATAAACCCTTAGATGAAATAAATGAAGAAACTTTGCAATTGGAAGATAATACAACTAATGATCCAATTACATACGACAATGTTTACACTAATGAAACATTTGAACAAGATGAGGGTGAACCTAATAAATCTAGGAATTGGTGACACCCTAAAGAGTTAATCATTAGGGATCTAAGTGTTGGGGTTAGAACACGTAGAAACATAAGTCAACTTGAAGGACATAGCTTAATCTCACAATTAGAACCTAAGAATGTAAAAGAAGCCTTAGGTGATATATCTTGGATAGATGCTATGCATGAGGAATTAAATCAATTCACAAGGAACAATGTGTGGGACTTAGTACCTAAACCTGAAAACAAGTCTATAATAGGAACAAAATGGGTGTTTAGGAATAAAATGGATGAACAAGGAAATATTACAAGAAATAAGGCTAGGCTAGTCGCACAAGGTTATAATCAACAAGAAGGAACGATTATGAAGAAACCTTTGCACCCGTTGCACGACTAGAAGCAATTAGATTGTTGCTTGCTATTGCAAGTCTAAGCGACATAAAACTCTTCCAAATGGATGTCAAGAGTGTGTTCTTGAATGGATACATCCAAGAAGAGGTGTTTGTCAAACAACCCCCTGGATTCGAAGATCCAAAGAATCCTAACCATGTATACAAGCTTAAGAAAGCTTTATATGGTTTGAAACAAGTTCCAAGAGCTTGGTATGATAGATTTGCAAACTTTCTTATTGCAAATAATTATCAAAGGGGAACCATAGACAACACATTATTCCTAAGAAGAAAAGATAATGACTTATTAATAGTTCAAATCTATGTAGATGATATAATCTTTGGTTCAACCAACCCTACCTTAGTAAAAGACTTCGAATAGTGTATGAAGTCAGAATTTGAAATGTCAATGGTAGGAGAATTGAATTATTTCTTAGGACTTCAAATCAAACAAACCCCTCAAGGAATTCACATTAGCCAACTTAAGTATGTCAATGATATGATTAAGAAGTTTGGCTTTGAAGAGTTGAAATCAACAACTACCCCATGAGTGTTAGCACCAAACTAGACAAGGATGAAAATAGTAAACCTTTTGATGACACACTTTATAGGTCTATGATTGGATCACTGTTATACTTAACTGCATCAAGACCTGACATCGTGTTTAGCGTGTGTATGTGTGCTAGGTTTCAATCTTGTCCTAAGGTGTCTCATTACAATGCGGTGAAAAAGATCTTTAGATATCTTAAGCACACACCTCACTTAGGACTTTGGTATGATAGAAATGCTAAGTTGGAATTACACGCATATAGTGATGCTGATTATGGTGGTTGCAAATTAGATAGAAAATCCATTAGTGGTACGTGTCAATTCATAGGAACCAACTTGATCTCTTGGTTTTCTAAAAAGCAAGCTAGTGTAGCTCTTTCTACCACCGAAGTCGAGTATATAGCCTTAAGTTTATGTACTACCCAAATACTTTGACTTAAACAACAACTTAGTGATTTTGGATTAAAATGCATAAGATTCCAATTTTATGCGATAGCACAACTGCAATCAATCTTTCTCGGAATCCGGTGCTTCATTCAAAGGCCAAACACATTGAGGTGCGATACCACTTCCTTCGAGATCATGTTCAAAATGAGGATATAGTTATAAACCATATAAGAACTGATCACCAAATAGCTGATATCTTTACCAAACCCCTTAATCAAGCCACTTTTGAAAACTTACGAGCCAAGTTAGGTATGATGACTTACGATACCATTTCGTAGTTCTATCTTTTGCATGATTTGCAAAATAAATGGGGAGATAGAATAAGAACATGATTTTAGTTGGTAAGTCATGATTTGGTTGAATAGTATGCTAAGTTTCAATTGGTATGAGTTTTGGAGCATAGGTTAAGGGAGAGAGTATAAATTGAGAGGGAGCACATAAATACATGAGAATTGATGAAAACAATTGGTAATTGGTTGATAATTGGTTTCTAAAACAATTGGTACAGATTTGATGAAACAATTGGTAAATGGTGAGGTTTTCAAAAACAAATTAATTGGTTTAAATTGGTAGATTTATGATAAACAATCGGTTAAGAGTTGTGACATTAAAATCATGTAGGGCTATTTTGAAAATCATCCAAAATAGGGAGAATGTTGAGAAATATGTTTGGATAATTTTCAGAGTCATGATTTTAAGCGGTGAATACTTAAGAATATCATACATAGTGTTATATGTGATTAAAAGTTGAAAAAGTTGACATCGATATCTAAAGTTGTTGCACTTTGATCGATCGATGTACTTCAATCCCTCACATCGATCGATCCATGTAAGACAGTGAAAGTTCAAGACCTTACGGTGAGACATCGATCTCTGAACCTGAGACACATCGATCGATCAATTACATCGACCCCTCACTTCGATCGATTGATGTAGGTCAGAAACAAATTCTGAAGCTTACTGTGAGACATCGATCTCTGAAGCTGAGGCACTTCAATCGATCGATATCTAGGGTTTTTAGACATATTTTTCTAAAATGTGATAAATGTCTTGTGGCTAACGTGCCTTGGAAGTTTCTACAACTTACCAAAAAGGGCAAAATTGGAATTTTGAGTTTTGTAGGAACATCACATGGTAAAAATATTTCAAGGATGTATTTTTATATTATTTATCATGATCAAGGTGATGTTATGACTATTTCTGACCATCCAGGTAATTTCTGGAGTATTCAAATACTAGGAGTATTTTGGTCATTTTACCCCCAAGGGTATTTTTGGTATTTTCACTCAAGGAATCCCTTGAGCATATTATTATCTTCATTCTGGAGTTGAGATATTATTATCTTGAATATTATATGGTGATTCTTTATCTTATTCTCTCATATGATGATATTGGTGACTATAGCTAAATATGTGACGATTTGAGATGTCACATTCTATTTCTATCTTGAAGATTTTCTTATATTGTTATGAGAGCATATTTATCATCATTATCCAGAGATATTAAAGGTGTTCAAGGTGTGGAAAAGATCACAACATTCAAGAAGAAATATTAGGAATTTTGGTGTTACAAATTGACATAATCTTGTCAATTATTATTTGGTGATTTCCTCTTCAAAAATCTGAGTTGCTATACATATTTGCAAGCCTCCAAACGTGTATAAACAGGTGGAATTGATGGTGCAATTATTTTATGAGTTGATGACAAGTGGACCAACCAAAAAAGAGCTAGTTGGCAAAAGTGCCAACTTGGATATTTTGACTTGGTAGCCAATGGCTACTTGCCTTCTTGGAGATTAGTTTTGAGTTTGAATTCTTCTACATTCACATGCCTATTCTTGTGCTTGGAGTTGAGGTTATTTTGGTGGTATTATCCTTTCTTATTATCTTCAATTTACAAAGGATGATTAAGGATATTTTTAATGAAAAGTTGAATGTAGCCAACGACTACTTGTTTTTGGAGCTGATTTTTATTTGAACTTGTCAAATGTCCACATGCCTATTATCTTGCCAAAGAGTTGAGAAGATGATGGAGTTGTTATTGTCATATTATCTTCATATTTTTAAGATAATTCCAAGTCATTTTTGGAGACAAAAAATCGGCCAAATGGTGTTGCAAGGTGGACCAATTATATTTCTTAGTTTGCCAAGTGTACAAGGCGGACCAATGATGAGAAGACATTTGGACTTGATGATGAAGATGGTGACACATGTGCATTCTTATCTCCAAGGCTCAAATCACACTAGAAATATGAGACAATGGTGAAGAAGATGAAACACATTTGAAGCTCACTTGAAAAGAATTGTTTATTTGTCTAGCTATCATTTTCTTGTTGTTGTTCTTGTTCCATTCTTTGTAGCAAAGGTGTTCTTGTTGTTTTTGTTGAGCTACAAGCCTCTTGAGCTTCATTTGTAATATTGATTAGCCATTTCTATAAGGCTATATCAATGGGTGGTAGAGGTGTTGCAACTAAGTGTTGCATAGAAGGTGATTATCCAAGTCTTGAATAGGGTTGGTATATAACCCAAGGATCAAGCTTGGTTCTTGTTTTAAAGTGATTCATTTTATAGTGAAATCCAAGGAAAGGTGTTTCTTGGGACTGGAGTAGGTCACATTGACTGAACCAAGATAAATCCTCGGTTTTCTTGTCTTGTTTCTTCATTTATGTTTTCTGCCCGTTTTTACTGCAGTTTTCACACAACTTCTCACAATTTGAAAAATAGCTAAACACTTTCAAAATTCGTGATTTTTGGTGGAGTTATACTTCAGATTGTTAGCTTTCATTTGCAACAAGCATCACTTGATTTGAGCAAGGAAAAGTTAGTATTTCGGTCTCTGCAAGATAACTGCTCCAATCTGGCTGCAATCTGATCAGTTTTGAGAAAACTCGAATTCTGTATTAATCAAGAATTGTTTAAGGTCAGGGCATTTTGTAATCATCATCTACACATCCTGATGAGTGTTTTGATATAAAGATCAAGCTTTTTGGTTGAGTATTCAAAGAGAAACATGTTTTTCAAAATCAGCAACATTCTGTCCAATTCTGTCCAGATTGACCATCTAAATCTTTTTATTTGTTTGAAGGGTCATGCGATCTTATTTTTGTCTAATTTTTGGATAGAGTCTTGTTAACACATTGAATTTAAATTTTGGAAATGTTCATAATTTTTGGAGTTGTGTACAATTATTTTTGAATTTTTTAAATACGGGTTCTGAATGTGAGGTGGTCTCAGATTCTGTTTTCAAAGGGGATTTTTACAAAGGGTTGTATTGTAATTTCCGCTAATCACTATTCAACCCCCCTCTAGTGGTGTTTATTGTAGATGCACGGTCCAACAATTGGTATCAAAGCGAGGTCTACACCACTCAAAGAAGCAAGATTCAACAACAATCAATACAAGGCCAAGAAACAATTACTCTTTGTAGCCTGCTAATCTCAGATTAAAGGTACATACAATGGCCATGGTTTCTCACAAAGGCGAGTTGGAAGGTATCTCCACTCAACGTCCTCCTCTTTTTGATGGCAATAATTTTGTTCATTGGAAACTAAGAATGAAAAGTTGAATGTAGCCAACGGCTACTTGCCAACTTGGATATTTTGACTTGGTAGCCAACGGCTACTTGCCTTCTTGGAGATTAGTTTTGAGTTTGAATTCTTCTACATTCACATGCCTATTCTTGTGCTTGGAGTTGAGGTTATTTTGGTGGTATTATCCTTTCTTATTATCTTCAATTTACAAAGGATGATTAAGGATATTTTTAATGAAAAGTTGAATGTAGCCAACAGCTACTTGTTGTTGGAGCTGATTTTTATTTGAACTTGTCAAATGTCCACATGCCTATTATCTTGCCAAAGAGTTGAGAAGATGATGGAGTTGTTATTGTCATATTATCTTCACATTTTTAAGATAATTCCAAGTCATTTTTGGAGACAAAAAATCGGCCAAATGGTGTTGCAAGGTGGACCAATTATATTTCTTAGTTTGCCAAGTGTACAAGGCGGACCAATGATGAGAAGACATTTGGACTTGATGATGAAGATGGTGACACATGTGCATTCTTATCTCCAAGGCTCAAATCACACTAGAAATAGGAGGCAATGGTGAAGAAGATGAAACACACTTGAAGCTCACTTAAAAAGCATTGTTGATTTGTCTAGCTATCTTCTTCTTGTTGTTCTTGTTCCATTCTTTGTAGCAAAGGTGTTCTTGTTGTTTTTGTTGAGCTATAAGCCTCTTCAGCTTCATTTGTAATATTGATTAGCCATTTCTATAAGGCTATATCAATAGGTGGTAGAGGTGTTGCAACTAAGTGTTGCATAGAAGGTGATTATCCAAGTATTGAATAGGGTTAGTGTATAACCCAAGGATCAAGGTTGGTTCTTGTTGTAAAGTGATTCATTTCATAGTGAAATCCAAGGAAATGTGTTCCTTGGGACTGGAGTATGTCACATTGACCGAACTAGGATAAATCCGCGGTGTTCTTGTCTTGTTTCTTCATTTCTGTTTTCTGTCCATTTTTATTGTAGTTTTCACACAACTTCTCACAATTTGAAAAATAGCTAAACACTTTCAAAATTCGCGATAGCCATTTCTGTCCAGATTGACCATCTGAATCTGTTTATTTGTTTGAAGGGCCAAGAGATCTTATTTTTGTCTAAGTTTTGGATAGAGTCTTGTTAACACATTGAAGTTAAATTCTGGAAAGTTTCATAATTTTTGGAGTTGTGTACGATTATTTTTGAATTTTCCAAAAACGGGTTCTGAATCTGAGGTGGTCTCAGATTCTGTTTTTCAAAGGGGATTTTTACAAAGGGTTGTAGTGTAATTTTCGCTAACCACTGTTCACCCCCCTCTAGTGGTGTTTATTGCAGGGGCACGGTCTAACAACCATATGTCGCCAAGTAAGCAAGGGTGTGTCACCATATTATACAAGGCAATCTTGCAAGGTATTCAAGAAAAATTTGAGGGGAGTTCTCAGCCATATGGGCGGCCACACACCTATATAAAGCGGCAAGATGATTCAAGACAAAGCTAAGCCAAAAGTTCATATTCAAGAAAGTTCAAGCAAGACTATTCTTTTCTCTTGCTCATAGCCTCAAGCCTATCATTCTTACATTCTAAATTCTGTATAGGCTTTGATTTTACCACCCATATACATCCCATTCTTGTACAAGGTTGATCAAGGTGTGGCCATACCTTCATTTGTGCAGTGGTGGTAATTGTGTTGGTTGTTTTCGTTTGTTCATCGTAAAAAGGGTGGATTTTGAAGGAGTTGGTGTATAACTCAAGCCACCCTTGTGTCAAGGTGTTTTTTTGTTTAGTGAATACCGAAGAAGGTGTCTTCAAAGACTGGAGTAGGTCCACCTGTCCGAACCAATATAACAATCGCGATGTTATTACTTGTCAGCACTTTTACTTTCAGTTCTTGTTTTTCTGCATCGTTTTCATAGCCATGGTAAAAATAGAAAAAGTTTTTCAAAAATAACAAAACTTTTTAAAAATATAGGCAAAGGTCTTAGGTTTCATTTGGGATAAGTTTCATCGAATTTGGATAAGTATAAGTCATTCACACATTCATAGTTCTGAGACAAGTGCAATTTGATTCTCATATCTGCAAAGGTTGAAAACATCAACGTGGTTGATATACTTACCAAAGAAATTTTGAAAAACTGTTTCAAACAATTAAAGTATACATCCTAAGGGTCACTACATAAAATTTTCAGATCATTTAGAGCTTTCAAATAACAGGAATAAATTTTTCATTTTGAGGAACAATTTCTGGCTGATTGACACAATCTGAGTAAAAACGTTTTTTCAAAGGGTTAGACTTTGAATTTTAGTCTGAAATTTTTTTGAGACATTTATAACATCGAGAGCACATTGTCACCAAATTTCATGATTTTTTGAATTCTATAACCTGATCATCTAGTTAATCTAAAACATGATCTGAAAACATAATCTGTTTTCAGAAGTGAGTTAATTGGTAACAAAAGTTTTAAAAACCAATTTTTTCCGCACTCACTATTCAACCCTCCGGCTTCTAATGGTGCTATACATGTCCTACAAGTGGTATCAGATCCCAGTACACTCACTACAAGAAGATACAACAATCTTTCTGAGATGGCATCCACTAGTCATAAAACCAAGCAAGAACGTTTGTCAAGCCAAAGGCCTCCACTTTTTGATGGTGGGGGTAAACTGTGATTCTGATTCTGATTCTGAACCATACTATCATAATTTGTATGTTCAATATCTTGAGTTACATAAATTTGCTAAGACTCTTGCAAAAGAAAAGAAACGCTTAATTGAAGACAAGAAATTGTTAGAATCTTCTAACACAAATCTTGTATCTCAATTAAACGATTCAAAAGAAGAGTCGACTTGCATGATAAATTCATTAAAGTATGAAATTTCATCCTTGAAATCCAAGAATAATGAAATGAAAGTTGAGATTTCAAATTTGAAATCAAGAAATGCAGACTTAGAAAAGATGGAAAAATGATTCGATGCGGGTACTTGTATGTTAGATCGTCTTATTTCTTCTCAGAAGCATGAAAATGATAAAACCAGATTAGGGTATTTTGAAGATAATAAAGTACAAAACAATTCTACAAACTTTGTTCTATCTTTATCTAAGAAACCGCATGCATTCAAGACAAGTGTACCACCTAAGAAGAAGTCTAGTACACCACCTATTATATCTCATCGCACTCCTGCTTTTTCATCACAAGCAAAGTATAATCATGTACCATATAGATATGAAAGAAAGTCATTGATGCATATGTGACACTCATATCACACTAATGCGTCTAGATCACGAACTATTCATACAAACCGAAATGCATATCAAAACCAAAAATAACATTATGCTTACTATGATGATTTCGACCATGGGCCAAATAGAAATGCTCCTAACATATATTATATTGTTTCTTCATCATTCATCTCACCTTTTGTAAGACCAAGAAAGGTCACCCAAGTTTGGGTACCAAAAGGTACTCTTGCAAAGGGTTGAATCAATAACTCTTAAGAATGCATTAGAAATGAATGATTTCTATTGATATGGTATAAATTTCTCTTTATTCTTGTTGTTTCTAATGCTTTTGATGTGATTTTCAAAATAAAGGGGGAGAGAAAAACATGATCTAAGGGGGATAGAGAGATAAAGTTAAGGGGGAGCATGATAGCACGATATTATGAAATTCAAAATTTTCAACTTGTGCATAATTGTAGGGGGAGCGATCACATTTAAATCATGGATAAGGGTTATTTTGCAAATCATCAAAATGGGGAGATTGTTGAGAAACCGGAGTTTGAGTGATTTGAAAATGCATGATTTAAATGTTATGTGTTTACGAAATGCATGAATAAAATGTTACTTGACATGCTTATGTGATAAATATGCTTTACATGCTTATATATATTATTGTCGTACTAATGTACCATGAAGCGTTAAAGGTTACATCATATGGCAAACATTTGTTGTCTTTATACTATTTTTAGGTGCCATGATTAATGAACTAAACTAGTTCATTAAGTGAAGTGCTTAAGGAGATGAACTAACTAGTTCGTTAAATGAAGACATATTTAGAGAGAGCTATTTGACAACAAACTTGAAATGGAAAGTCTTTTCTCCACATCTTCACACACGCCATATGTACATATATACATACATATATATATATATATACATATAGATATATGTATATGTATATGTATATGTATATGTATATGTATATGTATATGTATATGTATATGTATATGTATATGTATATGTATATGTATATGTATATGTATATGTATATGTATATGTATATGTATATGTGTGTGTGTGTATACATATAATATCCGTATTTTTTATAACAACAAACTATATACTTATATTTCGACGTTCTACTGACATGTCATACATATCATAAACGTACGTTGACGTCACACCACCACATAGACGTCATATTTATGAGTATATACAGGTCTCATATCATACATTACAAGTCATATTGCTATCAAAATTATAACGACATGTCACGAGGTCATAAACCGAAAATTGTCGTATCGGGTGACTACCAAACCTTCACCGACGTGTTACGTACTTACCATATAAAGATCCAGCCTATATACAATCAAAATACTCAAACAATTCGTGCTCCACATGTCAAAATCAGCCCCAAAGTCATACCATGTTTACACACATCAATCACCCACATTTTGGCTTGAATTGTGGAGAATTCAAACTCAAGTTCTTTTTAGCACATGGCATTTTTTTCTTCAGCCATGGGAGATGAAAATAAAATTTATTTTATATATATTATGTGTGACATAATATATATTACATGTCTAAGAAGTTTGAGATTAATCGAAAAAAAATCGCGTAATCGACTAAAGTCGAAAATTCGGTTTTCTACACTTACGCATATGTGGAACGTTTTTGTTATTGATGTAACATGTATGTAGACACTTTTTACACATCCAATACATATTAGAGTATTCTAGAAAAACAAATTAAGGTTTGATTGAAATTTACCATATGTGTGAAGATTATACATCATCATTTGGAGCCTAAGGGGAGCTTGTTTGGCACTTTGATTGGTGGAGGATAAGCCACATGTGATTGGTGGCATTGAAGAAGGCAAGACATGCATGGAAAGGTTTCAAAATTGAACCAAGTGCTGAAGTTTTCAACACATAATGATATGGCCGAATTTTGCATGCCATTATGCTCCAAATTTCTTCTAAAATTGAGGGGCAATCACATCTTGATTGATTGATAATTAACATGTGTGATTTTGAGCATGTGTTTCAGATTTTATTGATGAATTTCCAGCTCATTTTATGAAGTACCAAGGTGAAAAATGGTGGCCTATCATGAAGTGACAACTAGGCGAAGACACGTCGTTCGTCCAATCATATGGCGCCAAGTAAGCAAGGGTGTGTCACCATATTATAAAGGCAATCTTTCAAGGCATTCAAGAAAAATTTGAGGGAAGTTCTCAGCCATATGGGCAGCCACACACCTATATAAAGCGGCTAGATGATTCAAGACAAAGCTAAGCCAAAAGTTCATATTCAAGAAATTTCAAGCAAGACTATTCTCTTCTCTTGCTCATAGCCTCAAGCCTATCATTATTACATTCTAAATTCTGTATAATTTGATTTTATCACCCATGTACATCCCATTCTTGTACAAGGTTGATCAAGGTGTGGTCATACCTTCATTTGCGCGGTGGTGGTAATTGTGTTGGTTGTTTTTGTTTGTTCATCATAAAAAGGGGTGGATTTTGAAGGAGTTGGTGTATAACTCCAGCCACACTTGTGTCAAGGTATTTTTTTTGTTTAGTGAATACCGAAGAAGGTGTCCTCAAAGACTGGAGTAGGTCCATTTGACCGAACCAATATAAAAATCGCAATGTTATTGCTTTTCAGCACTTTTATTTTCAGTTCCTGTTTTTCTGCATCGTTTTCATAGCCACGGTAGAAATAGCAAACGTTTTTCAAAAATAACGAAACTTTTTAAAAAAAACATTGTCAAAGGTCTTAGGTTTCATTTGGGACAAGTTTCATCGAATTTGGATAAGTATAAGTCATTCAAATGTTCATAGTTCTGAGACAAGTGCAATTTGATTCTCATATCTGCAAAGGTTGAGAACATCAACGTGGTTGATATACTTACCAAAGGAATTTTGAAAAACTGTTTCAAACCATTAAAGTATACATCCTAAGGGTCACTACATAAAATTTTCAGATCATTTAGATTTTTCAATTAATATGAATAAATTTTTCATTTTGAGGAACAATTTCTGGTAGATTGACACAATCTGAGTAACAACGTTTTTTCAAAGGGTTAGACTTTGAATTTTAGTCTGAAATTTTTTTAAGACACTTATAACATCGAGAGCACACTGTCACCAAATTTCACGATTTTTGAAAATCTATAACCTGATCATCTATTTAATCTAAAACAGGATCTAAAAACATAATCTGTTTTCAGAATTGAGTTAATTGGTAACAAAAGTTTTAAAAACCAATTTTTTCTGCACTCACTATTCAACCCCCCTCTTTTAATGGTGCTATACATGTCCTACAACGTGGACCATTAGTCTCAGGTATCCGACACTCAATCAACAGTGGACAATGATCAGATGTAGTGTGGTTCAAATGCATAAGCTTGATGTCCAGTAAAATATCATAAAATGCAGATGAGCAAAAGACCAAGTCTAATCTGCGCCATACCCGACCCAATCCACGACCTTCTTGCCACGTGAAACAGGTCCCTAGATGAGGTATAATATGCCATGCACAATCATCCACAACAGCATTAAAATCTGCTAAGGTAGACAAACTTGTGCGTGGTGCCCCTTAATGATCATGAAGAGATACAAAGGTGTTAAAATCACCAGACAGAATCCAGGGTTCTTGAACTGATGCCTCAAATAAATGCAACTCACTCCATAAATTCCGACGCTCCACTGGCGACCATACACACAAGAATGCCAAAACCGACAATTATTAGACATCAAACGCATATGTAAATGAGATGCCTGCTCCCCCAAGTTGGCACCCAACAATTCCAACTCATCCCGACACCAAAAACATCATACACAGCCCTCACAAACAGAAAAAGAAGCAAATAAACCAAGCTGAATTTGCGCACGCATAAGCTTATTATTAGGCTGTTGCGGCTTAATGATCACAAGCAACAAAACACGAAACTGTTATAATAACAAAAGCAAACAAGCTAAAGAAGTATGAAGTCCTCTAAATATTCCATGTTAAAATACGTATTAAGAAATCTGGGAGGAATAGAGTGAGGAGCTACCCAAATTGCGAGTTAACATTCTTCCCGGAAAACGTGGCATTTGAAGGGTAGTTTGACGGCCACGTTTCTTGACATATGGAACAAAACCTCGATCATTATCAGATGGATGAATAATTTGTTGCAGGAGGGTTTCATTCGAAATTTGCTTAGACAACCCCTCCATACGACGACCAACCACCTCCAAAGTAGTCCGGAAAGCATCCCAAAGTTCATGTCTTGGGAGAGGAGACGAAACAGCGAGTCTCGGGCTATACATCTTCGAGTCCGAATGACCATGAGACACATCAACAACCAAATCTGATCCTTTTTGAACATCCTTCATAACCCAACCAAGAATGTCTAAATTCTGTGAAAAGGATGGCTGAACCCAGGATGTTCCATCTCCTCAAGCACCTCAGATAATGCCACGGATGGAAGCACAGGAGAAGGCTCGGCTGGAACAGAAGCCTCATGACTTGTGGAAGGGGCTTGCTTCTCCTTCCGTACTTTAGGTTGATTAGCCGTGGGTTTGTCGACAGGAGCTGCATGTGGTTCTTAACCACCTTTTTTGTTCCCTAACACCCCGCATATTGAGCAATATGGTGGAATTCCCAGTATTTCTCAAAGTGTGATTTGGCTTGATAATGTAGTAGAAATATGGAATGACCTAAAGTTTAGGTATGGAAATATTGATTCGTTTAGATTGTCTGATTTGCAAGAAGAGTTTTATGGAATTAAACAAGAAGGTACAACTGTCACTGAATATTACACTAAACTAAAAGGTATATGGGAGAAGTTAGCTGTGTTGAAGTCCGTCCCAACTTGTACTTGTAAGAGGTGCATATGTAATCTTGGTAGTCCAATCAATAAATTCATTGAAGATAATTGTGTAATAAAGTTCCTTAAGGGACTTAATGATGAATTCGAGGCTGTGAAGTCTCAAGTCCTGTTGACAAGTCCCCTTCCGAATTTAAAAAGGTATTTGCAATGGCTGTAAAACTTGAGAGAAATCTGCAGTACTCTGTCGCTCTGATACCATGTGAAAAATCATTTAATCAACAAGAACTAACTGCAACTCAACAAGAAATCAACTAATCAAGACACAAAGTATAGCTCAAGAATCAAATTGAGAAGAATGAGCAGAATTAGGGAGAGCAAGGTAGAGGAGAATTCATGATCACATGATATCAGAGCCTTAGATGAATTTTGGTACATTCATGAATAATAATAGTGATTTGCCCTCTTCCTCCTCGAATCAAGGTTCCATGGCATTTGATCCGTCTGAGGATCCGTACTATATACACCCTAGTGATAATCCTTCTATCATTTTGGTTCAACCTTTGTTGGACAGCAACAATTGCCACGGATGGAGCAGATCCGTGAAAACAGCCTTGAAATCCAAGAACAAGATTGGATTCGTGGATGGCACGTACGTGAGACCAGCAGAATGAACGAGGAGATACAACGTGTGGATTAAAGCCAACAATATGGTGGCTGCATGGTTGGTAAACTCGCTAATTCCAGTATTTCTCAAAGTGTGATTTGGCTTGATAATGCAGTAGAAATATGGAATGACCTGAAGTTTAGGTATGGAAATAATGATTCGTTTAGACTGTCTGATTTGCAAGAAGAGTTTTATGGAATTAAACAAGAAGGTACAACTGTCACTGAATATTACACTAAACTAAAAGGTATATGGGAGGAGTTAGCTGTGTTGAAGTCCGTCCCAACTTGTACTTGTAAGAGGTGTACATGTAATCTTGGTAGTTCAATCAATAAATTCATTGAAGATGATTGTGTAATAAAGTTCCTTAAGGGACTTAATGATGAATTCGAGGCTGTGAAGTCTCAAGTCCTGTTGACAAGTCCCCTTCCGGATTTAAAAACGGTATTTGCAATGGCTGTAAAACTTGAGAGAAAGCTGCAGTACTCTGTCGCTCTGATACCATGTGAAAAATCGTTTAATCAACAAGAATTAACCGCAACTCAACAAGAAATCAACTAATCAAGACACAAAGTATAGCTCAAGAATCAAATTGAGAAGAATGAGCAGAATTAGGGAGAGCAAGATAGAGGAGAAAACGAACACTTGTATTGAAAAATGGAATAACTGTCAAAACTTCCAACTGAATAAGCTGCAGAATCGCAGCTTAAGTACAACAAGGAGAAAGGGCAAGAAATTACAAAGTTGCCCCTCTAACTAACTGTGTCCTCCAAGATTAAGTTGGGGCATAAGCGTTATTTCACCCTTATTTTAAACTTCCAGCGACTGTGCCTTCTTCTTCCCTGAGCTGCGTATGCTTCAGTGGTGTGCCTCTTCTGAATTTCTCGGGTTCACTACGTTACCTCCCTTCAATTAACTGCCTGTTATCATCCACGTAGTCATTAACCACTGAATTCTTGATTGCACGTGTTAATTGTCCATGACCATCATACATTCATGCGGATCACAGCCTCATCACCTATGCCATCCATGCCTTTAGTTTCACTATCTTCAACACCCCCCCTCACGCTGGGCTTGTATATGTTTCTTACACCAAGTAACCTGGTAATGTCACAAAGCTTCTTAGCGTCCACAGCTTTGGTGAAGATGTCTGCTAGCTGCATTTCAGTTCTGACGGGCATCAATTTCAACACTCCTGCTTGAACCTTCTCCCGTACAATATGGCAATCTATTTCAATATGCTTGGTTCTTTCGTGAAACACCGGGTTCTCAGCAATGTGAATAGCACTCTTACAGTCACATTCACACTTACAGTCACAAAACAATTCTACTGGCGGGCTAGCTTGTAAACCAAGATCCTTTGCTAGGTACATTAACCACTAAATTTCACAAGTAACCATGGCCATTGCCCTGTACTCTGCTTCAGCTGAGGATCTAGAAACAGTTGTCTGTTTCTTGGCTTTCCAAGATATAAGAGAATCACCTAGAAACACACAATAGCCAGTCACTGACCTCCTAGTCTCATGGCATCCCCCCTAATCTGCATCTACAAAGGCTTTCAATTTTAGATCTCCAGTCCTTGGGAACAATAATCCTTGTCCAACAGTTCCCTTCACATATCTGAGTACTCTATGTGCAGCTCTTAAGTGACACTCAGTTGGGTAGTCTAGGAACTGACTAAGCTGATGCACAGTGAAAGCAATGTCTGGCCTGCTGATTGTTAAGTAAATGAGTTTGCATATCAACCTTCTGTACATTGATGCATCATCCAACAGAGCTGAGTTATTATGAGTTAGAGAAGTATGCATCTCCATAGGACTCCTTACTGGCTTGACATCTAAGAACCCCGCTTGTTTCAGTAACTCAAAAGCATATTTTCTCTGGTTAATAACAATGCCCTCCTTAGCCTTCGCTACCTCTATTCCCAAGAAATATTTTAAGCTATCAAGATCTTTGATTTGAAATTCAGAATGTAATGCCTTCTTGATGTGAGTGATTGACTTCTCATTAGCACAGTTCACTATAATGTCGTCTACGTATACCAGCAGGATCAACAGGTCTCCACCAACTACTTTTGTGAATAGTGTGTAATCACACTTAGACTGAGCAAATCCTTGGCCTATCAGAAAAGAAGTAAGTGTAGCGTTCCACTCCCTGCTCGCTTGTTTCAGTCCATATAGGGACTTCTTCAACTTGTATACCAAATCTGGCCTAGGTAACAAAATACCATGAGGGGGTGTCATGTATATCTCCTCATGGAGCTCTCCATGTAAAAAGGCATTATTTACATCTAATTGATGCATAGCCCAATTGTGTCTAGCAGCCACAGCCAACAAGACCCTAACAATAGTCATCTTAGCAACTGGTGAAAATGTGTCTTGGGAGTCAATTCCATATTGTTGTGTGTATCCCTTGGCAACCAAACGGGCTTTATATCTTTCAACTGAGCCATCTGGTTTGAACTTCACCTTATACACCCACTTGCACCCTATGGGTTTCTTGCCATTTGGGATTGACACCAGTTCCCAAGTCTGATTTGCCTCCAGAGCCGCCAAATCCTTGGCCATAGCCTCCTACCATTCAGATGATCTAGATGCCTCTGCATAAGTGTTAAGCTTCACATATTTATCAATACTCAATGCATATGCCTTATACTCAGGAGCTAATGATGCATATGAAATGAAATTATGAATTGAATGGGGAGATGTACAAACGGGTAATGCTTTCACTTGATTGCAATGATAGTCTTTGAGGTATGAAGGTGGCTGCCTGGGCCTCTGTGAACATATGGGAGCATGTGATGTCAATGGGGATGGTGTATTATCCACTTCTGTGTTGATGATGGGAAGATCTATGGACAAAGTGCCAGGAAGTGTAGAGGGAGATGGAGAATTTGTGTGTATCTCAACAGGGTAATCATGAGGTAAAATAGCTGGTGGAAAGGAGGAAGGAGAGTGGAAAAGGGAAGGAGATGGAGATGGTGGTGCCTCATGCAGTGGAGGTGAGAAGGTTTCTGAATGTGTATATGTAGATGGTTGAGGTCCTGAAGGGGAGACAGTAGGATGACATTGGATAGAAGAATTCTCTGAAGATGGCATCAAGGTAGTGGGAAGGATTTGTGAAGAAAAAGGGAATGTAGTCTCATGAAAAGTCACATCTCTTGATATGTATACGTCTTTGGTATTGAGGTCTTGCAGTATATAGCCCTTTGTGGTATGTGAGAATCCCAGGAATACACTTTTCTTGGCCCTTGGTGCAAACTTGTCCTTGTGAGGCTGCACATTGGTGCCATAAGCTAGGCATCCAAAGACTTTAAGGTCTGAATAAGAAGGTAGGTTATGATATAGTAGCTCATATGAAGTTTTGTGGTTCAGGATAGGAGAGGGGGTAATGTTTATAAGGTACACAGAATGTTGAATGCAAAAACCCCAGTAGGTAAGAGGAAGGCTGGATTGAAATCTTAATGCTCTTGCCACCATAAGGATGTGTTGGTGTTTTCTCTCAACAATACCATTTTGTTGAGGGGTGTACACGCAACTAGTTTGGTGGACTATCATGCGAAGCAAAGAAATTCGACGTTGAATTCTTGTCCATTATCAGTTCGGATCACCTTTATATTTACATCAAATTGCACCTTAGCATAATGGTAGAAGCTTTGGAGTATAGTCCTTGCTTCTGCTTTTGTTCTCATCAAGTAAACCTAACAGAATCTAGAGAAATCATCCACGATGGTGAGAAAATATTGTTGCTTATACAATGTTTGATGTTTATATGGACCCCAAATGTCAACATGTACAAGATTGAAAGAAGCAGAAGATATGGATGTAGAGATGGGAAAGGGCTGTCTTTTTTGTTTAGCTAGGGGGCAAACATCACACTGTTTTATTACATCTGACACAGCAATATATGGATGATTCTTCTCTATTTCCTTCATCCTTGCACCTAGCATGTGCTCAATCCTTGAGTGCCATAGAATAGCATTTGAATGCTGGACCTGTAGTGTTTTAGGACTATATGGCTTAGACAGACTTGTAAGTGTTGCTTCCGTGCCTTTTTGAAGTCCATGAAGATAGTAGAGGCCTTGCACCACATCAGCTGAACCAATCCTCATCTTGGTCCTTAAGTCCTGGATCAGGCATTTGTTTGAATAGAAGATGACTTGGATCACATTATCTTGAGTCAACTTACTAAGTGACAGCAGATTAAAGGCAAACGTAGGCACGTAAAACACATCAGTCAACCACAGTTTATCATTTATTCTGACTGTGCCAATATGAGTGGCTGGTGCAAGTGATTTGTCAGGCAGTTGGACGGATAAAGAGTTTACGGAATGGTAAGTGTCAAAGAGGTAAAGGCATGAGAAAATATGATCACTAGCTCCAAAGTCTAAGATCCATATGTTTGAGTTTTGAGAAATAGAGTTACCTGACTTCTTACCAGATTCAGTAGACATCTGAGCTGACATTACAGCATGACCAGTACCAACACCAACCTGATCTTGCTCCTTTCTCCCATTCCTGTCATTGTGGTCCTGCAACAAGTTCACAAGCTGCATATTGTTCCTGAGTAAGAACATGCCCTGATTGCGAAACATCTTGGTACTGTTCAATTCCATCTGGTTGATAGTATACACATGGATCAAAATCACTTTGATCAACAGATCCTTCTTGGACATGGCTATTGTCATCAACGTTTACAAAGTTAGCCTGAGGTTTTGGTTTGAAACCAGGTGGATACCCATGCTTTTTATAGCATCTGTCCACTGTATGCCCTTGCATCTTACAAAATGTGCAGAACAGCACCTTGGCACTACTCTGCCCAAATTTTGGTCTGAATGCTCTCCCCATCATCTTATTCATCCCAAAACCTCCACCAAGTACTTCAGATGATTTCCCACCAAATGTATTAAACCTAGGAGCTCCATTAACATTCATGACTACTGAAGAATTATTCAGAAACTGATTCTGAGCGACAGAGTACTGCAGCTTTCTCTCAAGTTTTACAGCCATTGCAAATACCATTTTTAAATCCGGAAGGGGACTTGTCAACAGGACTTGAGACTTCACAGCCTCGAATTAAGGAACTTTATTACACGATCATCTTCAATGAATTTATTGATTGAACTACCAAGATTACATATACACCTCTTACAAGTGCAAGTTGGGATGGACTTCAACACAACTAACTCCTCCTATATACCTTTTAGTTTAGTGTAATATTCAGTGATAGTTGTACCTTCTTGTTTAATTCCATAAAACTCTTCTTGCAAATCAGACAGTCTAAACGAATCAATATTTCCATACCTAAACTTCAGGTCATTCCATATTTCTACTGCATTATCAAGCCAAATCACACTTTGAGAAATACTGGGAATTAGCGAGTTTACCAACCATGCTGCCACCATATTGTTGGCTTTAATCCACGCGTTGTATCTCTTCGCTCCTTCTGCTGGTCTCACGTACGTGCCATCCACGAATCCAAGCTTATTCTTGGATTACAAGGCTCTCTTCACGGATCTGCTCCATCCGTGGTAATTGTTGTCGTCCAACAAAGGTTGAACCAAAATCATAGAAGGATTATCACTAGGGTGTATATAGTACGGATCCTCAGACGGATCAAATGCCATGGAACCTTGATTCGAGGAGGAAGAGGGCAAATCACTATTATTATTCATGAATATACCAAAATTCATCTAAGGCTCTGATACCATGTGAAAAATCGTTTAATCAACAAGAACTAACCGCAACTCAACAAGAAATCAACTAATCAAGACACAAAGTATAGCTCAAGAATCAAATTGAGAAGAATGAGCAGAATTAGGGAGAGCAAGGTAGAGGAGAAAACGAACACTTGTATTGAAAAATGGAATAATTGTCAAAACTTCCAACTGAATAAGCTGCAGAATCGTAGCTTAAGTACAACAAGGAGAAAGAGTGCGAAATTACAAAGTTGCCCCTCTAACTAACTGTGTCCTCCAAGATTAAGTTGGGGCATAAGCGTCATTTCACCCTTATTTTAAACTTCCCGCAACTGTGCCTTCTTCTTCCCTGAGCTGCGTATGCTTCAGTGGTGTGCCTCTTCCGGATTTCTCGGGTTCACTACGTTACCTCCCTTCAATTAACTGCCTGTTATCATCCACGTAGTCATTAACCACTGAATTTTTCATTGCACGTGTTAATTGTCCATAACCATCATACATTCATGCGGATCACAGCCACATCACCTATGCCATCCATGCCTTTAGTTTTGCTATCTTCAACATATATCACAGATTGGAAGAATTCATGATCACGGCTCTGAATATGAACTTTTGATGGTGATTCTTTGGAAACATCAATCTCCACACAAACCCTAGCCACCGATGAATGTAGTACTCGTTGGGTGGCGGCATCCAAATGAGTAGGTGATCCGATCATATTCGCAATTGCAAACAGGGCGGAGTGATCATGGAGATAAACTGCCAACCATGGCAAAAAGATCCATACTGTAATCATGCTCCAGTTTAGTTACCCGCAATTGGAGCATCATAACATGGATCAAAATCATATGTGTATTTAGTTACCCATATTGGATATCCAAGGATCGACCAAGAACGACGGCAAAAGAATCTACTATAATCATGCTCCTATTCGAAACAAATGAGGATATATATTTTGTCCAATAAGCTGATATGTACAGCACCGTTCAAGCCAATGCATTCGAAAGCCTTCTTGAGGGTAGCCATGGTAGGCCGTCCATGCCAAAACAAACCAACGGGAGTGAGTTTATATAGAGCGATTAAAGCGTCGACCTCGGCGTTGGCAAATTTGATGGAAGGGTAGCCTTTGAATCGAGAGGGTACCTTTGTGCTGATTATTGGCGAAGCATCTCCCCATAGAACAACAACAAAAGAAGCTGAAGAAGATGAGTAAAGCAGCGACTGTGGTTTTCGAAATCGCTGAAGCAAGGTTCTAGCAGTTTTTCTCTTGAAGATATATTGTACTACACCCATGTCCGTCTGTATGCGATGGTCGTGCATGGTATTTTTGACAGGGACATGTTATGGAATCATTGGAATCTATTGATACCAATCAGGTTACTCATTTACGTTTCCATTTACAATCTAATAATCTGGTTGCGCTCCTGTATTTATGGTCGACACACGGTGGTGGATAGATATGAGCTTTTGGCTGATTTACGTCGGCATTATGACAATATTCAGGATCAATGGGTGCTTTCGGGGGATTTTAATATATTCTTGTCTCTTACTAATCACAAAGGGGCCTCACACCCTTCTTTATCGACGCTGTCCGATTTTGCTGACATGTTAGACTGCAGGGCTTGGCATATTGTGCCTCATCTTGGCACACGGTTTACATGGTAGGGTGGCCGAGGCTTGGGCCGTGTTTGGAGGCGTTTGGATTGGGTCTTCTGCAATGATGCTTTCTATGATTTGTTCCCCGAGGGACACTTGATGCATCTCAGCCACACTACATCCGATCATTGTCCTTTATTGCTACAATGCGGGATGAATACTTCCGTAGGGCCTCGTTAATTTTGTTTTCTGACAGTTTGGACCACACATCCAGATTTTTATGCATTCATGCGTGCTATTTGGGAGTCTTACCCCACTGTTGGAGGCATGCGTGGTTTATGTGCCAAACTGCGCATATTTAAGAATGATGTCTCTCGGTGGAATAAAGATGTTTTTAGCAATATTTTTCATCGTCTTGCAGATGGGGAACAACAGACTCGGTCGTTAGAAGTGGTGTATGATCTTAGCCCATCTGAGGAGAATCGGGCAGCATATTACCAGCCCACGCCGAGCTACAATTGGCTTTAGGACAAGAGATGGAATTTTGGAAGCAGAAAGCCCGGGTTAAGTGGCTTAGGGAGGGAGAGTCCAACACGTGGTTTTATCATGCGATTGTCAAAAGATAAAAGACGGCGTCAGGGTATCTATCGCATACAGATGGACACGGGTGTAGTATATGACACTCCGAATAGCATAAGTGCAGCTACAGCTGATCATTTCACCAAAATGTTTGCCAGTCAGCCTGTTGAGGACAGCACGGACTTTTTACAGTGTATTCCACATGTAATGACTGAGTCGGATAATGTCTTTTTGACTCACATGCCATCAGCTGATGAGGTGAAGCAAGCAGTTTAGGCATTAGATCCCCATAGTGTGGTTGGCCCTGATTGTTATAATGGTTGGTTCTTTTGGTACTGTTGGGATGCGATTCATATGGATGTGTATAAGGCAGTGCAGGAGTTTTTCTTGGGCTTTCTGTTCCCTAGAGCAATGGCTCAATCTAAGATTGTTCTTCTTCCGAAAGGCTCTACTCAGTGTAATTTCAGTGATTATCGCCCCATTGCTTTATCCAATTTTATGAGTAAGATTCAAACTCGTATTCTAGCTACCTGACTGATTAGCATTCTCTCGAGGGTCATATCACCAGAGCAGGCTGGCTTTCAGAAGGGTCGTGGTATATTGGAGTAGGTATTACTTGTCAATGAGATGGTCTATTAGTTTGACAAGGGTCCACGGTCCGGTAATTCATTATTAAACTTGATATGGCGAACGCATTCGATCGTGTCAGTTGGTAGTTTCTCCGCGCAGTCCTCCTCAGATTTGGCTTTTCTGCCCTTTTTATATCACATGTGCTCAATCATTTAGAAAGTACACATATTTCTATATTGATTAACAGGGTTCCTCAGGGGTTCTTTAGACCTACACGTGGTGTTAAGCAGGGGGATCCTTTATTGCCCTCCTCTTTATATTGCTGCGGAGGGCTTTAGTCGAGGTCTAAAGCAGTTGGTTGCTCAGGAATATATTACTCCTTTCTCTGTGGGCCGCATGCCATTAGTCATATCTCATTTATCATATGCTGATGATCTACTGATCTTTAGACATTTTCCTGTGGTCCTGCCATCTATATGTCCATTCTGTCAGATGGCCTCTGCCTCGACCAACCATTTATTTTTCCACTGTCCTAAGACCTTGGTTGTTTGGGATGATTTTGATGCGTTGTTGAATATTGGAGCACCTTGGCAGGGGGTTGACGTTCACACTTACTGGCTATCTGGTTTGCTGCACCTCACTTATTCTTAGGTGAGATGTAGAAAATATACTCTGGCATCTTGCTTTGGAACATTTGGAAGATGTATGCTGCTATTGTGTTTGATGATGCTCAATAGTCGAAACATCTTCTTCTTCGATCTATCTGGAGTGATATATTTTTCTGGGTGAATTCTAGGACCAGGACTAAGCTTACAGTATCAGACCCTAGGCTTATTCCGTTGGGCCTTTTCCTTCCTCTTTGGTCTAGCTGATTACAGATCCTGCGTTGGACTCCTCCCCCGTCAGGTCGCTTGAAACTTAACACTGATGCTGCAGTTGGTCGTCATTCGGTTGGTGGGGGTGTTATTGTACGTAACTCATCTGCATGTTTGTTCATGCCTTCTCCTTCCCACTACGACATGATTTCCCACTTCATGTTGAGGCACAGGCTGTACTTATGGCGCTGATCTATTACCTACCATTTTTCGGCCATTTAATTATTGAGGTGGATTGTATGGAGTTGGTTTCTACCCTTGCTACTTCCGACGCCTATATTGCACCTGATTTATATCATCTTCGATCTTTCCTCGCTGACTCTTCTCTTCGGTATGCCACGCCCCTCGTGAGCTCAATCAGGCAGCTCATTTTCTGGCCCAGGCAGCTATGCTCTTATCTACAGTGAAGTATTATGGCTCACTTTCATCGCTTCCATCGCACATCCGAGGCTTTGTCCTTATTGATGCATCTCTACCTTTGTTTCGTTGTACATCATGGGGCTCATCCAGCTTGACATTTAGTTTTCTGCACCTGTCTTCCTGTTACTACAACTATATCGGCCATTCTTTTTTTGCATTTTACATTTGATTGTTTCCCGCATTGTATCACAACATCTCAGCTTTCCTTCGTCAAAGGTTTTTACACAAGGGTGGTTTTACTTGGCTAGGTTTTAATGCGGCATATCATATGCATTTGAATGTTGGCTTCAGTTATAGGCCCATTTCCTTTTGTACCACGGTATTCCTCCGCCATATATGAGGGTATTTAATAAACTTTTCTTTTTTCCTCCTCTCATTGATCATCTCCTATTCCACACCTGCTTCTGATCGCGACCAAGTATGGATCTTCCCGTGGCCAAGCGGCCGCCGCAACCGACTGCCATTCTGCAGCCTTCAGGGAAACTTTCGTTTGCTTCGCTCTTCTCTCAATCATCCGCCACCTCTATTGCTCTGAAGCCAATTCAGAAATGCAAAGGCAGACCTATGATTGTCTTTATGGAGTATGAGATCACATCTCTAGTGGCTCCCTATCGATTTACGTTGGTGGACACTTTTTGGTATGGCCACCCACCGATGGCCACTATTCGGACTACTCTCGATCGCATAGGATTCGCGGGACATGTACGTGTTGGTCTCCTTGATTCAATATATGTATTGTTGTATTTTGAGCAGGAAGCGGACTACTTGAGCTGCTTTGTGGTCCTAAAGTGGATGTGCCGATTGTTCCAATATGGATTTCACTACCGGGATTGCCAGTTCATTTTCATCAGAAGGAGGCATTATTTCAAATTGGCCACATGTTGGGGACACCGATGAAATTGGATGCAGCCACTGCTGAGGTTATACGTCCTTCAGTAGCACGATTGTGTGTCGAGGTTGATATCTCACAGGAACTTCCAACTTGAGTTTACATTCAGGTATCCACTCGTTTAATTTTTCAGCCTGTAATTTATGAAGATCTTCCATTGTACTGCACGTCATGTTGTCGACTAGGACATAAGGCATCTACTTATGGAAAGCAAGAACCAATAGAGAAGCATCCTCGTGATGGAGATTCGTTGGACAAGCGAGTCCAGTGTGCAGAAAAGGAGCCCTCCCAACATTGGACACCTAAGAAGCCTCGACCAGGGCACACGGATACACAACAGCCCTTGAAGGCCCCTATACTGGAGGCACAACCATCGAATATACTATCTCCCGATATGAATCGTCTTCCCTCAGTTTCCTATCTTCAGGATCTTTCGTGATTGAAAGGAACTCATGATAGTATGCTCACTGATTTTCCTGCTAATCCAGAATCTTTTTCTTTATCTGATGGTGAGGTTGGTCAGCACATTGTCGTACACAGTTGTCTGAAACACCTTCGGATGATGTTATTGCTAATTTTATATGTGAGCAAGTCCAGGCGGTTTTCATTGATATTGCACATCATGATACTTTGGGGGTCTCTTAGGGGCCTCCCGCCACGCCCTCAGTCTTGGGCGTTGGGGTTTTTTGGGTTCCACCAAAATTATTGCGGCACCAACATAAACAACTTCAGCCGCTTCCTCCACCATTTACGTGATTGCGAGCAGCTCTCTGTAACTCATTTGATATTTTGTCATCTCAATGAAGATTATGGTTTGGAATGTCATAGGTATTCGTACTTCTGTGGATCGTCTCTTATCATTAATTCGCTGTTATCATCTACATCTTCTTGTTGTTATTGAGTTCAAGGCTAGGGCTTCTACATTGATATCGTATCGACTCAAGTTTGGTTTTTCTAGCACCGTATCTGTTCGTAATAATCACATTTGGATCTTTTGGAAGGATACAGTATTTCACTTGGAAGCCAAACGTCGTGGTGTTCAAAATCGTTCTTTACGACTTTTTTGGTTGCCTTCGGGGGATTCTTTTTTGTGTACTCTTGTTTATGGTCTTCATTCAACTATTGCTTACCGTCCTTTATGGGAGGATCATATTTCTTTCCATGGCACCTTAGACGCCCCTTGGCTTGTTGGAGGGGACTTTAATATCTTTTTGACACTTGATGAGCATAAGGGGCGATGTACTCTCATGATTCGGTCTCTTAAGGATTTTAATGATTGCATTTCTGTCTGCTCACTCCGGTCGATTAATTACCAAGGCTCTCCTTATATTTGGTGTGATTGTCGCGGGTTAGGGCATGTTTGGCGCTGTTTAGACCGATTTATTTTCTCTCAGACTTTCTTTGATTTATTCGTTGCAGTACATTATCAGCATCTTAATCGGACTACATCAGATCATTCACCTCTTTACGGCTGCGGCTGCATCCTTCAGATATTTGGATGTTTGGACTACTCACCCAGACTTTGACAGCTTTGTTCATCATCATCGGCAATCATTTCTCACAGTGGGAGGAATGTGCGGATTCCATGATAAACTGCATAAGCTTAAGAACCATTAAGGTGGTGGAATAAGTATGTTTTCGGAAATATTTTTGATGCGGTGGTTGCAGCTGAGACTGAGACAACGCAAACGAGAAAGGGAGTTTGATGCTGACCCATCGGATTGCACACAGACTGAGTACCACTGGAGTATGGCTACCTTGCGGCTTGCGCAATCTAGGGTACTATTGTTTTGGAAGCAAAACGCCAATGTTAAATGGCTGCAGGAAGGGGATGCAAACACTAGTTTTTATCATCAGACTGTTAAGGATCAGCGCTGGCGTCAGGCAATCCATCGGATTATACGTGATGATAGGGTGGAGTGCGACACTGCGCATGATATTAAGTTGGAGGCGGTCCGATATTATCAAAATTTATTTTCGGTTGGCACTACTTCCCAGCCTATGTCTGTTCTGCAGTATATTCCCCAGCTAGTAGCCGTTGATGATAATCACTTTTTGTTGTCTATACCGACTTTACCAGGAAGTGAAGCAGGCAGTGTGGGACCTTGGTCCAACGAGTGTGGCTGATCCTGATGGATTTCCAAGAACATTTTGTTGTCGCTTTTGGCAGCTAATATCTCTGGATGTTCTTAGGGCAGTACATGATTTTTTCTTGGGTATTCGTCTGCCTAGTCAGGTTGCGTCAGCGCATATTACACTTATTCCAAAGGTGACGAATCCTCAATCTTTTTGGAATTTTGGCCTATCTGTCTGACAAATTTTATATCCAAGGTGATTACTCGATTGTTAGCCACACGTTTTTCTTCTTTGCTTCCTAATTAATCTACCCAGGGCAGACTGGCTTTATGAAAGGTCGCGATATTATAGAGGAGATTCTTTTGGCCCAAGCAATGGTGCATGTTCTAGATCAGCCAGTCAGAGGAGGACATGTTATTATTAAATTAGATATGGCCAAAGCTTTTGACAGGGTGTGCTGGACTTATCTTGGCCAGCTTATGCTTAAAATGGGATTCGACTCACGGTTGGTGCGAATTATTTTGAATAACTTGTCAGCCACTCAATGTTCTATCTTGATAAATGAAAAGCCAGTGGGCTATTTCCCGGTGGCACGTGGGGTAAAACAGGGCGATCCTTTGTCTCTACTACTATTTATCTTAGCCTCCGAAGGTTTCTCTTGCGGCATTAAAGCACTTATGGAGACTAGTTATATTCGTGGATTCCAGGCAGGCCGTGTGCCAAGGGTTTCACATCTGGGATTCGTAGGTGATTTGGTTATATTTCTGAATGGTTCCATTCAGAACTTGCGGCGTTTTAGACAATTTCTGGATTCTTGTCAACAAGCTTTGGGTCAATTGGACAATTACCAAAAAAGCCAAGTTGTAGTTGGTTCGAGTGTCTCGGGGCTGCGGGTTGCTCAGGAACTAGGTATGCGCTTAACTACTTTTCCTATTAAGTATCTTGGGTCATTTCTGTATAAGGGTATCAATAGAGCCGATTATTGTGTTTCATTACTTGCTCATTTTGATGCCAAGTTGAATTCGTGGTCTTAAAAGCTTCTATTTACATCTGGTCGCATGATCTTGGTTCATCATGTTCTTTGTTCAATGCCTCTTCATATTATTGCCAGTTCATGAATCCCAAAGAGCGTACCAGATGCCTTAAATTGTAAGATGTCAAATTTTCTGTGGAATGGCTGCCACCATTGGCAGTTCTGAGATAGTATTTGTCGGCCCATAGAAGCAGGGGTTTGGGTATTCGTAATCTTATCACTGTTCAGCGGGCATATGATTGTCTCATGTGGTGAAATACCATAACTCTGACTCTTTTTGGGCGTCCTTCTATTGGGTAAAATATGGTCGCAGGGGAATGGTGTATGCACATATCTATGATTCAGCCATTTGGAAGCTTCTTTGTAGAATACATGATTTCATGCTTCCATGAGTCCAGTACACCCCGGACGGATTTAATTGGAGGATAGACTCTTCAGGTTAGTTTACTCTCAAATCAGCATATAACATGCTTTCCTCATTGGAAACATCTTTGGATTGCTCGCAATATATTTGGTCGAGCACTCATCCGAGAGGTCGCCTTTTCCTATGGAAACTTTGGACGTGCTCGTTGCCTTTGGTTGATAATCTCCGCACTTGGCAGTCCATCTTTCCATCACAATGTGTTTTTTTGCAGGATCCATTCAGATATGCAAGATCATATTTTCCTGCGTTGTCCAGAGATTTAGCCTCTTTGGCAAGAGATATCCATCCTGTTCTCTGGTCCAATGTCGCGCCAATCGACCATCCACGCACACCTACTTCGTTGGTGACGAATTTCCTCATCTCTTTCAATGCTTGGTCAGTTGAGAGCTGTTGTTCCTTTGCTAGTAGTCTGGGTTATTTGGAAGGAATATACATCAATCAGATTTGGAGAAAATACATTCTCTTGTAGGCGGTTGTTCGAGCTGGTTCGCAATCATATCTGTACTTGGTGTGCATCCACGCAAGACCGTAAATACTCACAACCGCTCCAACATTTGATTGCCCGATACTTTTCTCCGCCTTTATGTACCCACCGCCTAAGGGTAGTGCAATGGGAGCTGCCCCCATCAGGCAGCTTCAAATTGAATGTTGATGTAGCGGTGGGTCGGTTTGCTGCAGCGGTTGGAGCGGTTTTGCAGAATGCGTAAGGAGATTTCGTCTCGGCTATCTGTTTCACTTTGCCTAATACTATCCCATTGCATGCTGAATTAATGGAAATAATATATACATTAATATTTTATGCCAGACTATGATCAACTCATACTTGAGACGGATTGTCGAGTGCTGCTTCGTTATCTCTCTCTGATCCTGATCGTTATAGGGCTCTTTATTTGTGGACCTGTGACGCGCTATCACTTTCTTGAGTCTTAATGCTTCATCGCTGCAATATTTCCCTCGTGAGTCCAACACTGCAGCACATAATCATTCGACGGGCGTGACTATCTATTCATCTTTCCTTGCCTTGCCATGTGAAGTTCATGGGGCCATATCTTTAGATGTTAGCGCTCCAAATCTATGGCTCTGAGATCCTTTGTCTCCCAATGGGTTGGCTCACTCATCTTGTGGTTGCATGTGTCATGGATTGACACAGGCAATGTTGGTATGTCATCATTCTTTTTATTTGCCTGCTTTATTCAGTTCACCACATGATATTTACTGTCAGGTTAACTATGTTTTTCTCCCTGAGCTTACTACTGGATATCGTTGTCTATCTTCGGGATGCTGTGGCTTATTTCATCCATGGCAGATGAAGAATCGTATAATTTGATTCATTGAATAAACAGTTGACATCGTATGCGTACATATAGGCTAATACAACAACTTTCCTAAGATCAAGTGATAAGGCTATGATAACTATCCTACCACAACTACAATGCTATCCACAAGTTAGTAAGATACTAACAACTATACAAACTAATATATCAAAGATGGCTACAATAATATCTACAACCAATAATAACAACCATATCTTCCAAGACTCCTGCTCAAGTTGGCGCATGAATGTTGAGAAGGCCCAACTTGCTTAAAAAATGACAGAACTTGTCAGGACCAAGTGCTTTGGTGAGACCGTCCGCTAATTGATGAAGGCTAGAAACTTTTGACGGACGAATGAGACCATGAAGATAATGCTGTCGAACAAAATGACAATCAATCTCAATGTGTTTGGTACGCTCATGGAAGACAGGATTCAGGACAATATGTAAAGCTGCTTGATTGTCACAATGAAGTGGGACGGGAGATGTAATGGGGACGCCGAGATCACTAAGGAGGGTACGAAGCCACACAAGTTCACTGGCGGCATGAGCCATAGCCCGATATTCTGCCTCAGCCGATGAACGAGAAACAACAGGCTGTTTCTTAGAGCACCAAGAGATCAATGCAGAACCAAGAAAAACCATATACCCAGAAGTAGAGCGACGAGTAAGGGAACATCCTGCACAGTCAGCATCACAATATGCTTGAAGAGACAACGACGACGCGGCTGGAAAGAAAAGACCTTGACCCGGAGCACGCTTAAGATAACGTAGTAAATAGAAGACAGCATCTAAATGACATTTGCGTGGAGTATGCATGTGCTGACTGAGTGTGTTAACCGCAAAACAAATATCAGGACGCGTAACTGTGAGATAAAGTAAGCAGCCAACAATACGACGATAAAACGCAGGATCAGCTAAAGGAGGGTCAGAGTCCGAAAACACACCCTTTTGATCCATGGGTGTGGAAGTAGGACGACTACCAAGTAGACCACACTCTTTGATAATGTCAAGAACATACTTACGCTGATTTAAAACCAATCCAGCAGGCGAACGAGCCACCTCAATTCCAAGAAAGTATTTGAGGGGACCCAAATTCTTGATCTTAAACTGCTGATCAAGATAGACTTTCAAGGCCGAGATACGCTCAAGATCATTACCAGCCACAATGACATCATCAACATATATCAAAACAAATACAACTGAAGCCGATGCAGATAAAAGAAATAAGGACGGATCAGCGTGAGACTGCTTATAACCCAAAGCAAGTAAAGAGGTAGTAAACTTGGCATACCAATTACGAGACGCTTGACGCAAGCCATACAATGATTTACACAACTTAAACACATTATTCTCCCCCTGACGAGAAAAACCCGGCGGAATGCGCATGTAAACATCCTCATTAAGATCACCATGCAAGAAGGCATTATTCACATCCAACTGATGAACATGCCAACGACGTACCATTGCGACGGCTAACAAACATCGAACAGTGACAAGTTTAGCGACAGGGGCAAACGTTTCATGGAAATCAACACCCTCAACCTGTGTATAGCCACGCGCCACTAATCGAGCTTTATATCGCTCAACAGAACCATCAGGATTGTATTTGATTTTATAAACCCACTTAGAATCAATAGTACGCTTACCGGGAGGTAATGGGACGACTTTCCAAGTGTTATTGGCTTCTAGGGCTGTAATCTCACGTTGCATGGCCTCGCGCCAATGAGGATGTTTAACCGCCTGCTTAAAAGAAACCGGCTCATCACAAGCAGTGATGGCGGCCACTAAACCATAGTAAGCAGTCGATAAGCGCGCATACGAAAGATAATCAGATAAGGGAAATACCGTGGAGTTCGCTGTAGGAGGGGTTGGCACAGCAGATGGCACAAGAGAGGGTGGCAACTCGATATCAAAATCTGTAAGGCGACGAGACAAATGACGAGACCTCAAAGGACGCGGAGGAGGACAAATACCTGCAGAAGCCAGCGGCGAAGAACTAGCCGCTGGCGGGAGAACAGTGGATGACTCATCTGATGACGACGGGATGCCAGCCGAAGGTTGCTGGGCAGCAGCCGAAGGCTGCGGAAGATCAACCAAGGGCTGCAAGGGGTCAGCCAATGGCGAGACAAAACCAGTGGAGGGCAAAGGCAATTCAACTGAAGGCACCAAAGCTGTAGGAATGCAAGAATCCAGTGCCGAGACCTCATACCCGGACGAACTGGGTGAAAATGGCACAAATGCGGAAGATGGAGCAGGTATGGAAAAAGGAAATATGTGCTCATAGAAAACGACATCACGACTAACATAGATTTTGCGACTGGATAAATCATAAAGTTTGTATCCTTTCTGAGAGTGTGGATAACCAAGAAAAAGACCAGGAGCAGAACGGGAAGCAAACTTATCATGCATGCCATGATACATATTAGCATAACATAAACAACCAAACACACGAAGGTGAACATAAGAAGGTAAGTGGCCCATTAAAACTTCATATGGTGTTTTATGCTTAAGAATAGTAGCAGGCATACGGTTAATAAGATAAACAGCAGTGAGTACACACTCCCCCCAAAAGGTGATAGGCAGATGAGCATGAAAACGAAGAGCACGCGCAACCTCTAAAATATGTCGATGTTTACGCTCAACAACGCCGTTTTGTTGTGGGGTATAAACACAAGAAGTTTGAGCATCAATCCCATGTTCATCATAATAACGAAAAAGTGTAGTACTGGCAAACTCTAACCCATTGTCACTACAAACACGTTTGACAGGATGGCCAAACTGTGTGTGAACCCAACGAAGGAAATGCAACAAGAAACGACTAGTGTCAGATTTAGACGGCATTAAATAAACCCAAGTGCTACGACTATAATCATCAACAATGGTTAAAAAATAACGTGCACCAGATAAACTTGATGTTTTATAAGGCCCCCAAATGTCACAATGAATAAGATCAAATATTCGACTAGTGACACTAGTACGAACAGGAAATGGTAAACGAGTTTGTTTGGCCCGATTACAAGCATCACAAAACAAATCTTTATTGGAGACTACGATAGATGGAAGAAAACGAAACTTGGATAAAGGTAGATGACCCATACGACGATGCCAAAGAGACTCATCAGTCTTGATGGCCGCATGAACTAGGCCGATGGGATGAACCAGGAGACTGTAGAGTCCATTATGCTGTCTACCCACTCCAATCAGTTTCCTCGAGGGTATCTCATGCACAACACAAAAATCCGGTCCAAAAGTCAGTGAACAACGCAGGTCTTTCACCAAACGACTAACGGAAATCAAATTAAAAGCAAACTATGGAACACCCAATACATCACGAAGGACTAAAGAGTCAGACAGCTTGACAGTACCAACCGCACGAACGGCCACATGTGTGCCATCCGGAATCTGAACAGTGGCTGTGATAGTGTCATTATGAACAGATGTGAACAAAGATAAATCGTTGACAATATGAGCATTAGCACCACTATCCAAAAGCCAACGAGATGACAAAGCGGATACATAAGAAACAGTACCCGAATCTTTCCGACTAGCAAGTTGCGGGTGTGAGCCGAAAGCACCACCATTCAAATGCTCAACAAACTGCGCTAACTGATGTTGTTGAGCAAGAGTGAGACCGGCGAACACGGGCGGCGCAGCTGAAGGCTCAGAAGCGGTTTCAGCCTGAGCCGCCAAACCTTTTGCGACATCAGCAGTATGAGGCTTACCAGAACCTGCAGAAAACTTGCTGCGACGACTTCTATTCACATTCCAATCAGCAGGATACCCAACAATGTCATAACAAGTTTCACAAAAATGACCAACCTTACCACAATGACTACATCGAGGCCGCTCCCCCTTACCTCTGGATCTAAGGTTTCGGTCAGCTGAGGGAGACTGCCATGCGGCAGCCATTGCAGCGGCCTCAAACTGAGGCAAAAGATTCTGAGCAACCGTGTGCTGCTTTTCCTCCTGTGCGACAATAGCATACGCACGCCCGAGAGAAGGTAAAGGATCTATGCTTAAAATATGGGAACGTGCCGTATTGAAAGCTTCATCCAAACCCATTAAGAAATTGAACACCATCTCCTTGTCACGAACCTTTTCCATAGCTTTAGACAAACCACAAGTGCATTGTCCACAGCTGCAAAGGGGTATCTCATCGAACGACTGAAGCTCTCCCCATAAGACTTTAAGCCGTCCATAATAAACGGAGACTGTGGTCCGGTCCTGTCGAAGCGACGCAAGTGCTCGGCGTAACTCATACACCCGAGCATCAACACCTTGGGTAAATCGTTCATCAAGATCAACCCAAACATCTCTCGCAGAGTCCGCATGGGCAGCCGAACCCTGGAGATCTTTGGCCAAAGAATTGGACAGCCAAGCTAACACCAGTGCATTACACTGCTGCCAGATAGGATAATTAACAGAAGCAGTATCTGGACGACTAATAGTCCCATCGACAAAACCAGCTTTATTTTTAGAACGCAAAGCGTTGATGAACGCTTTACGCCAGACAAAATAGTTCTCACCATTTTCACCTAATGGTTGAGTAACGAAAAGCAGACCAGGATGATCAGACGGATGAAGATAATAGGCGGACTTTGGATCAGTGGTGGACAGAAGTGTTTCGGCGGTGAGTGGTGTTGGTGTTGCGGCGGTATGTGGTGTGTCGGCCATTGTCAGGATGACGAAGGAAGCAAACGTGAAGGTAAAAAAACGGCAACAAAATAGGAAAAAAAATGGAGCCAAAGGAGAACAATTTGTTCAACTACTGAAGGATACAAATTTGATCGACTTTAGGAAACAAATTTGATCGACGACTGAATTCAAATGCTCAACAAACTGCGCTAACTGATGTTGTTGAGCAAGAGTGAGACCAGCGAACACGGGCGGCGCAGTTGAAGGCTCAGAAGCGGTTTCAGCCTGAGCCGCCAAACCTTTTGCGACATCAGCAGTATGAGGCTTACCAGAACCTGCAGAAAACTTGCTGCGACGACTTCTATTCACATTCCAATCAGCAGGATACCCAACAATGTCATAACAAGTTTCACGAAAATGACCAACCTTACCACAATGACTACATCGAGGCCGCTCCCCCTTACCTCTGGATCTAAGGTTTCGGTCAGCTGAGGGAGACTGCCAAGCGGCAGCCATTGCAGCGGCCTCAAACTGAGGCAAAAGATTCTGAGCAACCGTGCGCTGCTTTTCCTCCTGTGCGACAATAGCATACGCACGTCCGAGAGAAGGTAAAGGATCTATGCTTAAAATATGGGAACGTACCGTATTGAAAGCTTCATCCAAACCCATTAAGAAATTGAACACCATCTCCTTGTCACGAACCTTTTCCATAGCTTTAGACAAACCACAAGTGCATTGTCCACAGCGGCAAAGGGGTATCTCATCGAACGACTGAAGCTCTCCCCATAAGACTTTAAGCCGTCCATAATAAACGGAGACAGTGGTCCGGTCCTGTCGAAGCGACGCAAGTGCTCGGCGTAACTCATACACCCGAGCATCAACACCTTGGGTAAATCGTTCATCAAGATCAACCCAAACATCTCTCGCAGAGTCCGCATGGGCAGCCGAACCCTGGAGATCTTTGGCCAAAGAATTGGACAGCCAAGCTAACACCAGTGCATTACACTGCTGCCAGATAGGATAATTAACAGAAGCAGTATCTGGACGACTAATAGTCCCATCGACAAAACCAGCTTTATTTTTAGAACGCAAAGCGTTGATGAACGCTTTACGCCAGACAAAATAGTTCTCACCATTTTCACCTAATGGTTGAGTAACGAAAAGCAGACCAGGATGATCAGACGGATGAAGATAATAGGCGGACTTTGGATCAGTGGTGGACAGAAGTGTTTCGGCGGTGAGTGGTGTTGGTGTTGCGGCGGTATGTGGTGTGTCGGCCATTGTCAGGATGACGAAGGAAGCAAACGTGAAGGTAAAAAAACGGCAACAAAATAGGGAAAAAAATGGAGCCAAAGGAGAACAATTTGTTCAACTACTGAAGGATACAAATTTGATCGACTTTAGGAAACAAATTTGATCGACGACTGAATTCAAAACCGTGTTTTCTCTGATACCATGAAGAATCGTATAATTTGATTCATTGAATAAACAGTTTACATCGTATGCGTACATATAGGCTAATACAACAACTTTCCTAAGATCAAGTGATAAGGCTATGATAACTATCCTACCACAACTACAATGCTATCCACAAGTTAGTAAGATACTAACAACTATACAAACTAATATATCAAAGATGGCTACAATAATATCTACAACCAATAATAACAACCATATCTTCCAAGAGCAGAGACGCATTTTTGGCTGGTTTCTTCATTCGGTTGCCTATGTTCAATGTGAATACATGCAACGTCGGTATGTTCATGGCCTATTTCTTACTGGTTTTATCCCGTCTCATTTGTGCTCCATTAACCATTACATTTGTGTGGCATATGCAGATGGTGGGTGGCTTTCTGCTGGATGTTCTGCGGATACTCACGGATTTGCGACATACTGAGTGCTTCGTCTAGAGCATGACACGGATAGTATTAGCATCACATGATTACATGTATAGTTTAGGATGTGCTTTCATTTGTCCTTTTTTGGCGTAAGTTTATATGCAGGATATTGTATTCATTTTATGCTTTCTTGTGGAAGAGTCTTACACATCATATGTAACCTTGGTATTCCTCCGTCACAAGTGAGGGTTTTTTATCAATAAAATCTCGGATGGTACCGTCCGTCCTTATTAAAAACAAAATACACAGACGCACACGTAGGCTTGTAGACTGAATATAGAAATAACCATTAAAAGAATGTTAAGGATTATCTAAGCAGAAATATAAGAAAAAAATATTATTCTGAAACCTACATCGCAAAATTAACATCCTAGGATCTTCATTCCAGCAGTCAGTTGAAGCACAAGTAACACTGTAGTGATGAAGAGAAGGGCAAGCACACAGAAGAATATAATTAAGTGTGATAAAGGCTTACAAGTGGCTAAAACTATTATCTAAGCAAGGGTAGAGGATAATGATTGTTCTATATTGGGTGTTATACCATCTAATACTCTACACTGAACCAAACATTAAGCCCCAAAACAAATCAATGATCTGACAGTATAACCTTAGTTCTATTTTGGTTTTATGATAAAAAACAAGTTTGAATGCCTCTGTTTGTTCACCAATATGGACGATCTATTAGGTATGTGACAATCATTCTAGAGGAGGAGGGGTGAATACAGTGTTGAGCGATTTTGTGGAATTTTCTTGTTTTTAGCTATCTCCAACGCAAATGAAATTCAAAATCAAAGTAAAGAATAGAAGATGAGGGACAATGAATGAGTACACTGGATATAGAGTGGTTCGAATCATAAATGATTCTACTCCACTACCACTTTGTTTTCAAAGTGGATTTTCAACAACTACTCTTCTTATTATTCTTAATAAGAATAACCACAGCAATACTTACACTAACAACTTAGTGTAAGTAACCACATCAACAACTTCTTGCACAAAACAACTTTGTACAACTACAACAGCTTCAGCTCTAAGTAAGAACAACTTCTTGCTACCTCACAACTTCAACAAAGTTCTCTCAAGGAACTTTATCACAGTGGGTTTAAGGAAGTAATGGGGTTTACACTTTCTCACTAGTCTAAACACAAGCAAGAGATCAAATATTTATGGTTCCTCTTGTGTTAGACTTACAATCTCTCAATTTACAACAATGAAGGTAAGAGCTTAAGTAGCTTTAATCACTTTTACACAAATGAGAGAAATTTACAACAATGAAGAATGAAGCTTGAAGATGGTGAAAGTGTATGAATGTCTCATCTGAGCTTCTTCTATTTATAGGAGGTGTAATCCACGTTTTTGGAACCTCCCCTATGTCTTCAAGTCAATCTGAAGTCTTGACAATTTGAAAATAGCATTTAGCCACTCTACGGACTGATTTGATCCTCCAAAGCCACCTTAGAGAATCTTAGACATAGATACAATAGTCAAGGAAGCATGTTTAATGTTAGAGAAAAGTCCACAAGAAATTTGAGCAAGACTGAAAAGATAAAACACCATGAATCTCTCCTTGATTTTGTTCCAACGGTCAAAAAAATTAAATTCTGGATGACATCGATCGATCGATATGTCTGCATTGAGAGATCGATGTCCTCTAGTGAGGTTCCAGTTTTGAACCTATCATACATTGATCGATCGATATCTCTCCTTGAGGGACTGATGTGACATCGATCGATTGATGTCCCAAAGCTAAGAGATCGATGTCCTCATGAGAGGTTCCAACTTTGAACCTTCACTACATCAATCGATCGATGTCTCTATCCTTATAGACTGATATCACATTGATCGATCGATGTCCCTCAGTTTGAGTGATCGATGTTGGACAGAAATGTCCAAACCTTGAACCTTTCCAACATAGATCAATCGATGCCTCTCCTTGAGAGACTGATGTATACATCGATCAATCTATGTGAAAGATCGATGTCTCACAGTTTGTTTTTCTCATTTTGCTTCAAATTCCTATTGTGAGTTTCCTTTTTAACTCTTTCAAAACATCTTTTCACATCATCAAAACATTTCATATTCTAACATCATCGATGCATAGTGTGTGTGTATGCGTATGTTTGATAAAAACAAAATATGTAGATGATAGGAATAGCTCATATTCCTGTTTTATGGATTTGGTTCGAGGAGCTCATTTTAGCTCATGGGGTCACTTCCACTTTGGAGTGATCTTGGGTCAATTTCTTTTTTTTTTGATGAAAGACGGGCGGTACCGTCCTGGTGTTTTATTACTAATATAACCCTCACTTGTGGCGGAGGAATATCGTGGTTACATTAGTATCCTAGCTATGGCAGGAGACTCTCCCAAATTAAACAGCATAGTATTAAGAAAATGTACATTGTGCGCAAATAATTAGCGAAGGAAATGACAAGTTTAGTGAAAAAAAAATGAGCTATAAAATGCGTAAATAACCACAAATGAGTCGAGAAAATTTGCCCCTGTTTCCACCGCTGACAATCATTTGCGTAGGGTCCATGATCGTCGAAAAAAATCCATTGATGCTTTGCATGTTGCCAACTCCAGTGTGACTCCCAAGAAACATAGAAAAACCAACGCGTAAGCCATATAATATACGAATCGGATATATTGATGTTATTGCAAGCTTGATACATATCAAAGTTGCCTGCATTCATCCAGAATACATGCAACCAAAAATGCGAACGCTTTGAGTGTGCATGGAGCTGAAATGTGTCCATATGCGTAGTATTCCCCTCAGCAAAAACACACAACAGATAGTTATAAGATATATAGATCAGTATGAAGATAAAAGAAATTAAAGAATATGCCATCAGATTAAAATCATACCAACGTTGCCTATGCCATAGGAAGACATAGGCAACCATATGCATAGCGTGCCAACCCATTGGGAGACATATAATCAAAATCGAAAGGATGGCAACATAGCGTCCAACACAATAGCGCCTCTGACCTCAGCTGGCAAGAATGCCAAGGAGGAATAAAGCTTAGCTCCTGAAGATCGAAACCCGTATGTTGCTAAGTGATGAGCTGCCATATTCGTTTCGCGAAAACAATGCTGAACTGTAGCACCATTTAATCTGAGAAACATGATTGTACGATTTAAGTATGCAGCATATGATCCCGTGAATCTGGACGGAGATGAGAGATTCTGAACAAGATGTTTACAGTTTGTTTCTATCATTATTTGACTATGACGCATCGCATAATATATAATGGCATATTGTAACGCCATGAGTTCTGCACGGAGTGGTGTCACCACAGGCAAACCAAAACACATCGCCGATACCAGGTTACCATTATGATCACGCAAAATCGCACCTCCTGCGGCCGCTGTATTAGATACTGCGGCATCTACATTTAGCTTTAATTTACCTGTAGGTGGATTTTCCCAACGAACCAATTGAGGCAGCCTCCTCGCAATCTTTGGAGAAAAATAGCGCATTGCTAAGTGGGGAAGTGGCTGAGAAAATTTGCGATGTTGTGTGGCATCACACCAAGTGTAGACATGGTTCCGAGCTCTTTCAAACAAACGATGATAGGAGAAAGTATCACCACCGAACTTGATACAAGCATATTCTTTCCAAATGACCCAAACCACTAGGGATGGCACCACAGCTCGCAACTGGCCTAGCATAGTATGCGTCGAAGATTCACTCCACCACCGCGCCAAATACGCTTGGATGGAGGGAGAAGATGGGATGGGACCAGAGAAAAGGATTGAAGTTTCTCGCCACAATGAAATAATTCCGGCGTATTTTAAAAATAAGTGATTCACATCTTCGGTGCGTTGCTTGCAAAAAACACATTGAGTAGGGAATATAGTTTGCCAAAGCCGCATGTTTTCTGGTATTGGAAGGGATCGTCTCCATAATTTCCATAAAAATAAGCGACATCCTAGAGGCAAGGTTTTCCATCAAAGTTGCTTCGAATATGAAACTGTGGACACCGTAGATAATACCAAGCATGCTGATTTAAGCGTGATCTGTCCGTTGCTATCCCAGTCCAGAGATAACCATCTTGGGAGTCCTGGACGTGCTGTGTCATAAAGGAATCAATACGGCAGATGCGCTTCCAAGTAGGAGTCATATATATGGGCATACATGGATGATCTTCTCCCATATTTTGAACGGCTAAATGTAGCCCACAATGTGGACGAGTGATGAAAATTCCACCATAATCGACAATCATAAGCTTGCTGTAAGGTACTTAAATGTCGTATGTCTAACCCACCATATTCCTTTGGCTGGCAAATGGAATCCCACGATTTCCAGTGATGCCCACCATGCCATAAAAAATTTGCCATTTTGCACGATAGCATATCAAGCACATTCTTTGGAATCCGAGAGCTTGCCATTATATGTAATGGCATTGAACACCAAACATGCCACACCAAAATTAGCCTGCCTGCCATGGATAAGAGCTTCGACGACCAAGAGTTAAGTATACTGTCAAAATGTTGGATTAAAGAAGAACAATATGCAGCTCGATTGATGCTCTTATGTAAGTATGATCCCAGATATTTAATAGGGAAAGCCGCTAACCTCATGCCTAGAACTTGTGATACTCTAGGACCCGGGACTCCCGCATCCACTACTACCTGACTCTTATGCAAGTTAACCAATTGGCCTGAGGCAGTCTGATAAGAGTCCAAAAAACGGCGAAAGCGCTGTAGATTCCTCAAACTGCCATTCAAAAATATCACCAAGTCATCAGCAAAACCAGATGTGTGATTCTGGGTACCCTGCCCGCTTGAAAGCCAAGAATAGTTCCATTACCCATTAGCGCATTTATCCCTCGTGAGAAACCTTCCGAGGCAAGAATGAATAACAGTGGCGAGAGTGGATCACCCTGCTTAACTCCACGTGTAATAGAAAAAAATCCGGCTGGTCTCCCATTAATAAGAACTGAGCACCTTGTGGCCGCTAGATTGTTAATAATCATTCGAATAAATCGCTCATGAAAGCCCATTCGTTCTAGCAGTAGGCTCCTGCGTTTGCGCAGGGATCATAAAGAGGCTGGATCGTTTTGTGATCTGATGTATGCGGACTTATCCTACAGTTGGTGCAAGAGGCTGTTTCTGCAGCTCGAACCCATGAAGTAAGGGTCACAAAGCAGCAACCTTATCAGTTGCTTTGACGAACATCCTCTATATACATATATGTATACAGTTATATAACATTCATTAGCAGCACATATAAATCTCTGATTTATTTGGTATGATATACTGTATAACTGTATACATTACATAATACTATTGGAATTCAAATGATTGAAGATCCAATTCTTGGAAGAAAAAAAAAAACAGAGATAAGTTTTGGTTGATAACCTATATCTGGCTGAATAAGTCCACAAAGGTCAAAAAAAAAAAAGTCCACAAAGGTTATACTATGAATAACACCTTATATTTTGGGTCACATGGTTCATGATGGATTTAAAATCAGGAATGTTGAATTCTCTGGGTCAATTTGTTATGGCAGCTTTTTTATTTAAAGAAAGCAATATGTACGCGTTATCTTTTCGCCACTTCACCATTTCGTCAGATGTTATGCCTTTCCTTTCGGAATACAAATAACACAATGGCGAGAAGGTACGGAATAACCCAGCTTGTAAATAAACACAAAATGGCTGGGTTGCATGCGCTCCCAACTTTAAGTCGAATTTGCATTTTTTTGTTTTGTCTTTGTCTTTCTCTTTCATTATTTATCTTTCATTATTTGTTTATAAAGATACATATAGAGCCGATGATCAAGCTAGAAACAAATTCTTTATCTTTTGGAATAGAGGTATTGTTTGTCTGCCTCCCACCCTCTCCATATCTTAGCATAAGCTTTTGCTGTCGTTGGGACATACTGGATATATGTTGTTATTGTTGTATGTCATGTCCCGATTAATTAATAACTCTATCTTTATATATCTACGAATCATCTTAAGTTTGAATGATCTATTATATGTGGGGAAGGTGTTAGACACCCTACACCGCCTAAGGGCTTACATAAAATCACTAATTGAGTTTTTTTTTTCCTTTGTCACATTAATTTACAAATAAACCTTCTTTGTTTATGATAAAATAATAGTGTTCCATTCTTGGAAAGTCTAATATAACAATTCTATGTATGTTCGGACAGAAAATTTCAAGGATGTGTTTATTTATTATTTAATTTTTTTAGCATGCCCTAAACGTTAATTTTGTTAAACTTTATATGGAAATGACTATGTTGAAAGTTGTGATATTTCATTTGAGGGTACGCACGTGTCAAAAATTATCGATTCTGTTTATGAGATGTTCTACCATTTTAAGTTTCTATTTGCTTTATAAATAAATACATGGGTATGCTGAATTTCTATTTTGTATTCACAAAATGAATCAGTATGCGAAGTTGATTGTTTGTATTATTGTTGATGTCTATTTTTTATTTACAACGATTGTAAGCGCGCAGAATGTCTGTATTCATACTATATAGATATTTTTTAATTTTTTTTATAAAAGATGGATGGTATCATCGGTATTTTTATTAATGAATGCCCTTACTTATGACAGAAGAATACTGTTGTTACATTAGCTGTGAGAGACTCTCTCGAGAAAGAAAAGTTGTAAGACAAAAAATATCAACATGAATACACACGCCTGCATGAAAGAAATATCTATCCAGGGTATAATGAAATCAAACAGTTAAATAGCTAGTTTTAATGCCAAGTCGTGTGTTCCCTGTGAGGTGATGCCAAAATATCATGATGCGCCAATCCCATGTGCAGCTCGAACAGTCAAAACAGACACAAAATATTAACACAGTGTAAAATTAAATTTAGAGATGAAACAAAGACCAGAAAACAAATCATACTAGGTTGCCTGCATCCGTAGGTACAGACAATATCAAATTTGCTGAGCGGATGTCAACCAAAACGAAGATGGCCCGTAGTGACATCAAGAGCAACACATCCATGAATGAGTGACGGGAGAGTGTTCGTAGTGTAATATTCTGTCAATGCGATCGACATTCCCTGTTGTGCTAATGTGCTGCCGGATTTGATTCCCAATATGTGTGCAAAACCTGTATCTGCGTCAACTGTATAAAGTAAGAAAGACGACGTAAATATGGAGCATGTGGAGAGACACTGAACAACTCATAACAATCGTTCTCCAAAAGAAGACAGGGATAACACGGAACGAAATATAAGAGGGCAAAAAGAGAAGTCTGCGTCTCCACGATAAGTGGCGGCACAAGCGGAACACGAAATGAAATAGCGCCAATGCAATCTCCCGATGAATTCCGTGAGATGGCTCCTCCCGCCGCAAATCTACGACCCACCGCTGTGTCAGTATTAAGTTTCATACAGCCAGAAGGGGGGACTAGCCAATGTACAATCTTGACTCGCTTCGTGCGCAGTGTAGGTAATATTCTCGCCTGATGAAGTGGTAAAAAGTCCGCTGCCAACTTAGTTCCATCGATGGACTTACCCCACAAATATATGTCTGTCCGAATCGCCGGTAGAGTGGTGGATATAGTCCACCTAGTCTCATCACCATGAATAAGAGAGGTATAAGTGTAGAGAAAAAGGGTTTGAGTGATTTACAAATGCATGATTTAAATGCTACGTGCTTACCAAATGCATGAATGAATTATTACTTGACACGTTTGTGATAAACATGCTTTATATGCTTATATATATTCTTGCCATACTAACAAGCCATAAAGGATTAAAGCTTACATCATATGGCAAACATTTGTTGTCTTTGTACTATTTTCAGGTGTCATAATTAATGAACTAAACTAGTTCATTAAGTGAAGTGCTTAAGTTAATGAACTAACTAGTTCATTAAATGAAGACATATTTGGAGAAAGCTATATGGCAACAAATTTGAAAATGGAAATTCTTCTCCCCATTCCATTTACACGCCTAATATATATATATATATATATATATATATATATATATATATATATATATATATATATAATATCCATAATTTTTAAAAAGGCACAATACACATATATTCCGACATACCACCGACACGTCACATATATTATAAACGTATGTCGACGTCACACCACCATATACACCTCATATTTATGAGTATATTCAGGTCTTATATCATATGATATAAGTCATGGTGACGTCAAAATTATAACGACATATGATAAGGTTATAAACCGAAAATTGTCGTATTGGGTGACTACCGAAACTTCACCGACATGTTACACACTTGCCATATAAAGATGGCCAGCCCGTATACATCAAAAGTGCTCAAACCTTTCGTGGCTCACATGTTACATTCAGCCACTAAGTCATACAATGTTGACACACACAAATCACCTATAATTTAGGCTAGATTTGTGGAGAATTCAAACTCAACTTCATTTTAGCACATGTGCGTTTTCTACTCGCCACTATAGCTGAATATACATCTTATTTTATGCATATTATGTGTGACATAATATATATTACATGTGTAAGAAGTTTGAATTTAATCGGAGAAAAATCGCGTAATCGACGAAAGTCGAAAATTTGGTTTTCTACGAACATATACACATCAAACGTTTTTGGCATATGTGTAACATGTATCTAGGCACTTTTTACACATTCAAGACATGTTAAAGTGTTCTAGAAAATTAAAGATAGGGCTGATTATTATTTACCATATATGCGTAAATATTGTGCATTATTTGACAAAGCTTGCCAAAATAAAATTCCAGCACATGTGCAGCCGATTCACACGCCTACTACATCCATGTCGGAGCCATGGTGGAGCTTATTTGACACTTCAATTGGTGGAGGATATGCCACATAAGATTGATTACATTGAAGAGGACATCACACTAGGAAAGAATTCAAAAGAGACACATGCTGAAAATTTCAGCACATACTACTATAGTGGGCGATTTTTTCCCCATGATTGCACTTCAATTGTCTTCCAAAATTGAAGGGGGATTAATGTGTGATTGTATGGTAATGATTTGACTAGAATTTGAGCACATGTTTTCAGTTTTTTTTAGAATTTACAGCTCATTACAAAGGTGCCAAGGTGGACCAATCAACAAGTGACAACTAAGCAAGGTCAAGTCATCCTTCCAATCATATTGCACCAAGTAAGCAAGATTGTGTCATCTTCTATACAAGACAATCTTCCAAGGACATTAAAAAAAATTCTCAAGAAGGAAGAGAGCCCTATGGGGGCGGCCAAAGTGAAATAAAAAGGAGAAGATAATGCAAGACAAGGCCAAGGAACAATTCATATTCTCTCAAGTGCAAAAAGTTAGGCTACTCTCTTCTTCTTTCTTTCTTTCTTTCTACTTCTTAGTCTCGAGCCTATTGTTCATATATTCTACATATTATATAGGCTTTGAATATACCACCCATACATGTTCAATTATTGTAAAAGGTTGATCAAGGTGTGATCAAACCTTCATTCGATTGGTGGTGGTGTTCGTGATCGGTTTGTTTGGTTGTTTCAATTGTAAAAGGATGGAGTTAGTGTTTAAATCCAGACATCTTTGTGGAAAGGTACTTTTGTGATTGGTGATAACCGAGGAAGATGTACTCAAAAACTGGAGTAGGTTGATTTAACCGAACCAGTATAAAATTCTTGGTGTTCTTACTTTACTGCATTTTGCTTTCAGTTTCTAGCTTTCTGCATCAATTTCATTGCAAAGGTAAAAATAGCAAAAGATTTTCAAAAATCATAAAATTTTGTAGAAACATAGCCACACGTCCTAGTTTCCATTTGGCACAAGTTTCACCTTATTTGAATAAGTATAAGTCACTCAAACATTAATAGTTCAGAGACTAATGCAATCTGATTTTAAGACTTGCAAAGGTTGAGAACATCAACATATTTGACTTACTTACCAAACGAATATTGAAAAACTGTTTCAATATATTAAATTACATATCTTGAGGGTATCACCATAAAATTTTCAGGCTATTTAGAGTTCTCAATTAATAGGAATACAATTTTTAATTCGGAGTACAGTTTCTGGCAGATTTGCGCAATCTGTTTAAAAACGTGTTTTCAAGGGTTAGGGTTTGAATTTTAATTTGAAATTTTTGTGAGACACAACATCTGAAAATACATTCTCACCAAATTTCATAATTTTTAGAGGTCTATAACCAGTTCATCTAGATTAATCAAATCAGAATCTGAAAACAGAAATTGTTTTCAGACGTGAGGTCTTTGGTCCAAAAGTTTTTCCGCACCCACTATTCAACCCCCTTCCCCTTCTAGTGGTGCTATACAGGTTCTACAATAAGAGCGCCATATATTATAAACAATAATACCTGGTGCGACAATACGCAGCACACCCTGAAGAGTATGTGATGAAGATGACAGCCACCATGCCATTAAATATGTCCAGAGAAATGAAGAGGTCATAAAAACGCCATCCAAGCAAGAGCCATGAAATATCCAGATAGGTCGAATATTTGGACACTAAAGAAACATATGAGAAACCGTTGCAGATGCTGATTTACAGAAATGACATTATGTTCGTTTAATGGGCAAAAATCTGCATGGATAATCCTCCAAGGATAAAGCATGATGATATAAACGCCAAAGTAATAAACTAATAGCTGGTTTCTGACGCCTATGCCAAATAAATTGATGCATGAAAATCATAGGGCGAGAGACGTGTCAAAGTTCAAAATCCGAGTGCAACGTAAAAACACCAGAGGCTGTAAGTGTCCAGATCAGAGTATCTCCATCCCAAACACAGTGTGATATACTGAAAGAATGAGCACGGCAGATACGCTTCCAGATTGGTGAGTCAGGTAGGGGGGATATAATCTCCCCGAGAACCATACCTAGCATGCATATATCGACTCCATAATGTAGTGGACTGATGATATTGCCACCAGATACGACAATGATAAGCCACCTGTATCGTACTCAAGTCTCGGATGCCTAAGCCTCTTTCTTCGTGTGGTGTAGCAATTTGCGACCATGATAGTCAGTGACGTCGATGACCCCAACAGAATTGTGCCATTTTCCTCTCTATTATCCTTATAACTGACTGGGGCAAGCCACCCATAGCCAAAATGTGCAATGGTAAGGAGGAGATCACATAACGTAAGAGGACCAAACGGCCAGCCTGCGATAATAACTTGTTCTGCCAACCATTGAGACGGTTATCAATATGCTGCTACAGGGTAGTACAATAGCGTGCCTGAGTAATACCTTTATGCAGAAAAGATCCCAAATATCCAACGGCAGTACGGTAAATGACATTGCAAGCACTGACTTAATACGATTTCGACACGACAGTGACAGATTTGAAGAGGCAATAAATCGGCCCTTATGAAAATTAACCTTTTGGCCCGAGACATATTCATATCTATTTAAAAATTCTTTAAAAACTTTGAGATTAGGAATCTCACCTCGTAAAAACAAAAATAAATCATCTGCATAGTCCAGGTGTCTAATCGCTAATGGTACCCGTCCCAGACTGAATGAATGCAAACGACCGGCCGCAACAGTATCCTTCAATCCCCGACTGAATTCCTACGAGGCCAAGATGAAAAACAAGGGTGACAATGGGTCACCCTATTTAACTCCACGAGTTGGAATAAAGAAACCGCATGGTACACCATTTATCAAGACCGAAAAGCATGTGCTCCATAAATGATTAAGAATCAGTCAAATACAAAAGGCAGAAAAACTGAAGGCCGCTAGTAATTGCTTCAAGTACTCCCAGCTAACTCAATCAAATGCTTTCATCATATCCAATTTTAAACATAGCTGACCGCCCCTTCCCCCATGGTCAAGCATATGAATCATCTCCCTTGCTAATAAGACTTGGGAGGAGATACCATAGCCTTTTAAGAAACATGTTTGTTCCAGAGAAATCAAATTTGGAAGTAAGACATTCAATCTCGTCACAAGGATACGTGTGCAATTTTTGCTCATGAGATTCGACAAACAAATCGGCCGATAATCGACAAAGGTGCGAGGTGAATGACCTTTAGTTAGCAAAGTGGTCAATGCACTAGCCATAATTTTTGGCTGAGGAATGCCTAAGAAAAATTCCTGCACAGCTTTAACCACATCAGAATGTATAATATTCAATAGGAACGGAAGAAAGTACCATGAAAACCATTAGGTCCTGCTGCACTCTGTGGATCCAAATGCCATACCGCCTGCTTAATCTCAGGCTCTAGGGGAATACGTGTCAAATATAAATTATCATCCTGTGTCACCAGGCTGGGAATATGCTGAAGAATATGATTATAATCACCAGTATCCTATCTGCTAAATAATGATGTATGAAAAGAAACCGTCTCTGCCTGAATAGAATCCTGGGTATCGCATAAGATACCGGTGGATGTTCAGACTTGTTGAATACGGAGCTGACTACGTCGTCCCTTCACCACCGAGTGAAATATATTTTGTGTTGACATCTCCATCCTGTAACCAACGAAGACGCGCTTTCTGTTTCCAGAAACCAAACTCATACTTGGCAGCTAGTAAATATTTATCTTCCGCTTGATGATAGGCGATCCGATTCGTTGGAGTGGGGTCATCATCAAATTTTGATTCCTCCCGACAAACCGTGACCTCTGCTTGTGCTAAACGGTCAAAAATATTGCCAAAGACGTTCTTGTTCCAACACTGTAAATCATGTTTAAGACGAGCCAGCTCTCTGTAAAAACCATACATACCACCAATCGTTGGATAAGAGCCCCAAGCATCTTCAACATATGACATGAAGTCCGAATGGTCTAGCCATGCATCTAAAAACCGAAATGACTTCGAACCAACCACCCGAGATATATCACAAACAAACAATAGCGGAGAATGGTCTAATGAGATACGTGTGAGATGTGTTAAAACCGTATCAATAAAGGCATCCTGAAATAATGAATTTATAAAAACCCAATCAAGACGTCGCTCCACACGGCCCAAGCATCGCCCATCTGCCCAAGTATAACGCATACCATGGAAAGAAGAATCCACCAAACCACAATCCTCAACACATTCATTAAAATCCTGCAATGATGCAAGACTCATGGTCTTCCAAGGAACGAATGTATTAAAACCGTGCTTAAGAAACACGTCAATGCAATTGCCTGAGAATGCGCCCTCAAAGATTGTGATAATGGTCAACAAAGAGCAATAGTATGCTTAACATAAACAACTGTCCACAAGAAATCCATATTTATAGTAGTAAAAGAAAACCGAAGGTGCAATAGTTGATCTTCTTCCTGAATGTCTACTAAGCGAAAAATAGCATCTCGCCAGAAAAACCATATAGTAACTTTGGATGAACATACAGAATTCAAAAAACCCAATTCCATGCAAAAACGTGTGAGTCTACTAGGAGGATGTTTCGGCTCTATTAATGCATGAAGATTAATTTTATGCTGATGTATTAAACTACGCAATCGTGGTAATGAAGGCCGCAAGCCTCTAATATTCCATGTAATAATATTCATTGAGTAAAAGGAAGGGTACCACTCAAGTGAGAGGAGCATGTAGCACTGCGGGTAAGCGAGGGAGGCAAAGGAGGCAATTCCTTACGTGTACGTCTGTGATGTTTAGAAACCACTGGAATGAAATCCGATTCTTCTTGCGGGACAACTAGGCGAGCTAACAATTTATCATCTGGAAGGGAAGGCCTTAAATGCTCAACACGGCGCGCAATATCCTCTGATACTGCAGGAAGAGAAGTCTGAGCCTGACTATCAGTGTGCTGTAATTCCGTATCTGAACAATGTCCAACGTCACCATCATCCTGAACCTCGATAGGCTGATGACACTCTGCATCCTGTCCAAGGCGAGAGAGATCTTGCACATGACTAGGCTGAGGCAAAACTTCTTCACCGGATTACTCTCCAAAGGGTTAGAAACCTGCTTCTCGGATGACAATAGCTTAGGCTGTCAAACCTTCTTCGAATGATCAGTTTTGCGATGGATCTCAGCGGTTGATTCATTGCGTGGGGCACAATTTCTGTTCTTATGACCAAAGGTCCGACATGCAATATAAAGGAAGATCCTCGTAAAGCACCGATTGGAAAAATGAAGCCTCACCACAGTCGATGTATACCTTAGAGGGAAGTTGTTGCGTGACATCCACTTCAATGCAAACCCGTGCAACAGAAGGACGGTTGAAATTGAGGATTGTTGTGTCCACTTTGCTTGGTCGGCCGATGATGCGTGCGATAGCATATAGGGCCCTCTGATCATGCAGATGGAGGGGTAAACCGGCGAAGCAAATCCACATTGTTACCACCGGTGTTTCAAAATGGGGATTGAAGGCCGGTGTCCATTTCGTGACACACATTTCATAACCCAATTTCCGCCATATTTCACGATAAAAACAACGCGTGTAATCTTCGTCTTTATCTAAATTTAGCAATATATGACTATCATTTAATAAGTCAATGGAGAAATTACATGTGAATCTAATGTCATCCATGGCCCTGCGGATTTCTGCCATTGCCGGCCGACCGAGCCAGAAAGTTCCAACCAAAGCATACCGAAAACGACCGGCCAGAAAGTCAATTTCGTCCGAGGTGAAGGTGACCGATGGAGCACCTTTGTAATGTCCAATCTCACGATGATGAAAAGCATCAGGAGAAGAAGAGACGATAGATGCGAAAGATTTGGTACGGGGAGGGGCGCCGGCCATCACTGGCGAGGATGTTGGGCGATCGTTCGCCAGTGCGCCGCAAGGGGAGGCCGCAGGGCTTGTATTGTTCATACTATGTGTGTGTGTGTGTTTGTGTTTGTGTTGAATATCCATTTGAAAACAAATTGAATTCGACTTGTTATAATTTATCCAGAATGAAAGTACAAATTATCGAGAATAATTACAATGATTTAGCCAATTACACAATAGAACTTATACAAAAGCACTGTCTACGAATATGAATAAACTATTTTATTACAATCTTTAGGTCTTAGGTTTTCAGACCTTTGAGCCTTCAACAGTAGGCCTTCGGATTAACAATGCTAGATCTCACCTTCGAGGTCGTTTACATACATGCAAAATGATGATACGATGCATGTGTTTGATATGGATTAAACTTCTAGACTTTGCAACGAATGCAGTTTTAACTGTCAGCCCAACATTCTTAGAGGATTCACTAACGCCGTCTTGAGATTTGATATAGCCTAAACCGATAGTGATTACCGGAGGCTTTTTACGAGTCCCGTCTCCTTTTCCAATTCAGAATATGATAGAAATAAAAACAAAATGACTTATTAAATTGCTGCGCTTCTTATATCGTGAAGTAGCAGTTTATCGACACAGCTTGACGCAATTTTTATTATGGGCCTTTGGAAAACAACCTGTTTATGATTCTAACACATGAATATGGTTGCGTACATCCAACCCTCCATATCTCGCCATAGGCTGGAGCTTTCAGGCAATGAGGTAATGTTGTTATTTTTTGTTGTTCTTAAAAGTCCCGTTTGTGCAGGATCCGGAGAGAGGACGGATCGCTTTACTATCTGATATACGCAGCCTTACCCTACACTTTGTGCAAGAGGCTGCTTGCGCGGCACGAACCCATGACCTCAATGTAACAAAATATCAGCCTTACCAGTTGCTCCAAAGACTATAATCTAATAAAATTCAGAAATTCAGTTTGATTAGAAGCCAATGTATAGTCGAACACTTCAATATGAACTACTGTTTGTCTACTAAATGGTCCACTTAAAGCAAAACAATTAGCTTGGAAAATTGAGTCTCAGGGTCATGCTTTGCTTCAGGTTCAGAAAAATCTTCAACATAATAATAGCCAATTTCAAAATCGAAAGTGATCATGGCATGTTTCTTTCATAACCAATCTTATGGTGAATCACAAAAGATTAGTTCTCAAAGATTCCTGCCTATCCTCACTACCCTCTCATAAGAATAAAATCAAGCAATGGGCAACCAAAACTACCAATTTCTCAAGCAAACGTAGCATGACTAGATTAGAACGATTTACAATCATGTTGCAAATGATGAAAACTATAACTTCTTTTATGATCAAATAGATATAAGAATAGAACTCAATTTCAGACAACACAGCCAAGTAAAACTATATCACAAAATCACACAGCATAATTCATCATATAGATGATCAGAAACAATAGTAGATATTAGTGTAAGGAAAGTAAATGATATGGATTAAAGATAGAATCAATCAAGAATAGGATTGATTGATAGGGGAATAATGTTGATTGATTTGTTACCTTTAGTACTCAGTTCCTGTAACTATATCTATGGGTGTAAACGAAAGAATTCATCAATCAATAAAAAAACAAAACCATTCTTGATACAATATTTTTAATATGGTATTAGAGTCACCTTTGAGCTAAGGCTCAAACGATAAACGGCAATCATCACCTACCACGACTTACTTGAGGCAATGGGACATCAGACACCAACGTCTTCCGGCACCTCTGGAACAGCCGAAGCCACAGCCCACCAGAATCAGACATACAGCCTGTCTAAAATCTTGGAATTATTCCAAAATCTTCCATCCAAAACTGAGGCAATCGAAACCATCTCCAGTCAGCCATCAAACCTGACTGAGAAACTCAATGATCGCAACTATACAGTCTAGGCCAGAAAATTAAGTCAGGCTCTCGATGGCAGGGGCAGACTCAATCATATCACTGTCCCCCTGCCATATTCTGATGACCCACGATACATCAAATGACATCAAGCAGACTCAACAATGATCACTTGGATCCTGGAGAACATTGACGCAGAACTGGTCAACGAGTATATTGATTACCCAACTTCGTGGGATTTATGGAAGGGAATTAATCAACGTTTGGATCATAAAGAGATCCACTGCAGATCTACGATCTGACAGTGAAAGCCAACACTCCGCGACAGGGGACTCAACCACTGGAAAAAATATACAGTCAACTGCAAGCGGTATGGAAGGAGATAGACCGGAGACAGCCAAATCCGATGGAATGCCCATCGGACATGACTAAATACAATCAACTCTAGCAACAAAACCTTCTATACCAGTTCTTGCAGGCTTTCAATGATGAGTTTGATGCATAAAAGAGAGACTTACTGAAACAAGAACCCTTACCCACGGTGGAGGAGGCCTACTCTCAGATCCGACGGGAGGTGGCCAAAAGAGGCATCATGAAGGGGGAAGGGGGACTATCATCGGGAGATTTTCCCTTAGGTGTTGGAAGCGGCCTAGCGGTGGCCAGGGGAGGCACACGCTCAGACCCTTCGAACAGATCTGACATCGGAGGGACACAGGCACAGCGATCAGAGACCAAAGAAGCCTCTTCATCTCGCATGGAGGATGAAAAGGCACATCTAAAATGCACCTTCTTTGGAGGCACAAGACATACCGCAGAAGGCTGCTTCAAGAAGATAGGCTACCCAGATTGGTAGCTAGACAGCACCGATGGAGCAAGCACCGACGGAGCAAGCACCAGGAATAGCGGGAATGACGGTGAGTGATCAAGAGGCCACAGCACCGACGGAGCAAGCAAGGAAGGGGCTGCTGCAGATTTCTTTGCAAGAATAGCGAGGAAAGAGAAGGAAAAGGAAGCACCAGAAAATGAAGGTAGTACGTCTAGGGAAAGGGGGAAAAGGATTTCCCTTCCCCAGGCGAAATCTTTTCTTTTTCCAAATGATGGTGCAACTTTCAATAATGCAGGCAGTAATAACGGCTCCCAAAGAAGACTGCCCGCGGTCAAGACTCCAGAGTGGGTCTTTGATTGCAAGGCGATATATACTATGTCGTATGACCTATCAGATTTTCACAGTCTCACGCAATCTCCGAAATCACTCATTAAAACCGCCAATGGATGATGTTCACCTGTCCGAGTCTCGGGCACCATTCATCTTACTCCATCTATTAAACTTAATAATTGCCTCTATGTTCCCACTTTGTCACATAAATTATTGTATATCAGTCACCTGATCAAGGAACTGAACTATACTATACTAATATATCCATCATTTTGCCTATTGCAAGATATTCAGACAGGGAAGATTCTTGGGCATGGTTCTGAGTGTCACGGGCTCTACTTTGTCGATGAAGTGGACCAATATGGGGCAGTAGTGCTTTCTTATAGGATAGTTGACAAGCAGGTCTGACTGTGTCACCGTCAGCTGGGACATCCATCTTGGGGGGTATATGAAACAGCTGTTCCCTAACTTATTCCCTAAATCATACAATTTCTCTTGTGACACATGTATCTTAGCCAAAAGTCATAGACAATCGTTTGCTTTAAATAATACTAGAAGTCCATATCCATTTTCATTAATACACTTCGATCTTTGGGGACCATCATCAGTCCCTAGTCCCAATGGTTACTCTTATTTTGTATTATTCATGATGACTGCACGCGCATGACCTGGGTATATTTTCTCAAATATAAATCAGAAGTGCTTGAGAAATTAACCTCGTTCTATTCTCGTGTACAAACTCAGTTCCAAAAACAGATCTGAATCCTACGCTCCGATAATGGCAGTGAATATGTCAATAAACACATGCAAAACTTCTTCCAAGCCAACGGCTTAATCCACCGGACCACATGCCCAGGCACCCCGCAACAAAATCGGGTGGCTGAACAGAAAAATCGGTTCATTCTTGAAATTACTCGAGCCCTCCTTCTTGAATCATGTGTTCCTAAGTCGTATTGGCCTGAAGGTGTGGCAACAAAAGTCTATCTAATGAATCGTCTCCCTACCAAAATACTAAACTTCCAGACTCCTATATCCACCCTCACCAAACAAGTACCTGTCCCTAACACTCTCACTCTCACTCCCAGAATATTTAGATGCACCGTCTTTGTCCATGTCCCCAAATCTCATTGACACAAACTTGAACCATGTGCAGTTAAATGTGTCTTCGTTGGTTATGGTGTTAATAAGAAGTGCTACCGGTGTTATGATCCAGTTAACCACCGCATGTACAAAACCATGGACTGTGCCTTCTTGGAATTCAAATGCTATTTTCACTCACCAATCAGTGGTCAGGGGGAGAAAAGGACAAGTGACTCAATCGATTGGTTATTCAGCCCGGTTCTACCTGACACAACTATCCCAACAGAGTAAGTAGACCAAACTGCAGGTCCGCATTCTGAAAACAAAGGACAGTCCGACACCTCAGGACCACCTCCAGACTCAACTCTGCTCTAATCTCCTGAGGTAGGTACCCCTGATCAGCTGTTTGATCCTGTCAAGGTTTTTAATCATCAAAATGCACAGGATCAGTCACTCACTAACAGGTACAATCTTCTGCCAAGAAGCAACCATGGAGTACCGCCTGTATGTTACAAGCTAGAGTATCGGCCTCGGAACTCTAGATATCCAGTAGCAAATATGGCCAGGGGGAGATTATCTCGTTCAGCAAAGGTATTATCCAGGTCCATACACAACACCAACATTCCGAGGACTGTGGAGGAGGCACTAGGAGTTTCAGAATGGAGACAGGCCATGCAGGAGGAGATGAACGCATTAGAAAAATAGGGACATGGGAGAAGTGTAAGCTAAAGCCCAGAAAAAAGCCTATAGGGTACTGATGGATATTCTAGATCAAGTACCGATCAGACGGGACAATTGAAAGAACAAGGCAAGGTTGGTAGCAAAGGGATATACACAGACGTACATGGTAGATCACTCTGAGACATTCTCACCTGTGGCCAAGATGGATACCATTCGAGTTCTTTTCTCAGTAGCAGCAAATCAGAATCGGCCATTATATCAGTTCGATGTAAAGAATGTATTTCTGCATGGAGACCTGAGGAAGAGGTATATATGAAAGCTCAGTCAGGCTTCTCGTTATAATTTGAAGCAGGAGAAGGATGCAGGCTGAAAAAGGCACTATATGGGTTAAAGCAATCCTAAAAGCATGGTTTGGCAGGTTTACCAAAGCAATGAAGGAAAGCGGTTATCGGCAGAATAATTCAGATCACACCCTATTTTTCAAAAAAAGAGGAAGCTTAATAACATGCCTTATAATATATGTAGATGACATGGTCATCACCAGAAGCGACAAAGAACAGATGGACAGGCTTCCTGACAAGTTATTCCAAGAGTTTGAAATGAAGGATCTTGGGCAACTCAAATATTTCTTGGGAATTGAAGTGTTTAGGTCCAAGACAGGCATCTTTATCTACCAACGGAAGTACATATTGGATCTACTGGTCGAGACAGGACTGATGGATTGTAAACCTGCAACCACTCCAATGATCATAAATCATAGCCTACAAACCAATAAAGGTAAACCAGAGGTTGATCAAGGGCAGTACTAGAGGCTAGTGGGAAAACTCATATATCTAGCGCACACCCGACCAGATATCGCATATGCAGTGGGAGTAGTCAGCCAGTTCATGCACTGTCCTCAAAAGGTTCACATGGAAGCTGCGCTGAGGATAGTCAGGTATCTGAAAGGGTCAGTTGGACGAGGAGTACTGTTTCAACCATAAGGACATTTAGAGATTGAAGCATATACTGATACGGACTGGGCGGGTAATGCAAATGACTGAAGATCCACAATAGGTTAGTTCACTCTTATTGGAGGCAACCTCGTTACCTGGAAAAGTAAGAAGCAAAAGGTGGTGGCGCTGTCTAGCGCCGAGGCTGAGTTTCGAGGAATTGTGCTAGGACTGGCGGAGGTACTAGGTTACAAGAATTGTTGATCGAAATGGGCTTCTCACCTAAGAGGGTGTGTCAAATCAGGTGTGATAATAAAGCAGCAGTCAGTATCTCTGAAAATCCGGTACAGCACGATCGTATGAAGCATGTGGAAGTAGACACATACTTTATCAAAGAAAAGTTGGAATGAGGGATCATTAAGCTTCGGTACACGCGATCGGAAGACCAGTTAGCTGACATCTTAACTAAAGTAGTATTAGGAGGAGCTTTCTATTCTGCATTGGACAAGTTGAACATTGGCAATCCGCTTGTCCAACTTGAGGGGGAGTGTAAGGAAAGTAAATGATATGGATTAAAGATAGAATCAATCAAGAATAGGATTGATTGATAGGGGGAATAATGTTGATTGATTTGTTACCTTTAATACTCAGTTCCTGTAACTATATATGTGGGTGTAAACCAAAGAATTTAATCAATCAATAAAAAATCAAACCCATTCTTGGTGTTATAAACTCGAACAATAATATAAAGAGAACAACAAGAAGATTGTATGATATATATATTCTTCAAAAGGTGTATCAAATCTTACAAGAAGTTGTCTTATTTATAGGACATGAAAATTGTAACCTATTCCTAAGATTAATACCCACTATCACCATGATCCTTAATGGGTGTTAATGGCTTTAGTGGGTGTTAATGTTTGGACATCCACTTCCTTAGTGGGTGTAAATATTTGGTATCCACTATTCCCACTAACACCATAATAATTCACAATACTCCCCCTTCGATGTCCAAATTTTATAGAATATGCCTCGTTAAAACCTTGCCAAGAAAAACCCAGTGGGATAAAAAACTTGGACGAAGGAAAAAAAGTACACATTCCTAAAATTGGTAAGTGTGATATACTGCCTCGTTAAAATCTTGCCAAGAAAAACCCTGTGGGATAAAAACTTGGACGAAGGAAAAAGAGTACAGTATGTATAGTAATCACACTCCCCCTGATGCTGACAAAAGGTCTTTCAGTTGACGCATTCCAATGCTGTAGACCATCTTTCTAAATGTAGTTGCTGGTAGTGCTTTGGTGAACAAATCAGCAAAATTCTTGTTTGATTGTATCTGCTGGATATCAATGTCGCCATTCTTCTCAAGATCGTGACTGTATAAAAATTTTGGCGATATATGCTTTGTTCTGTCTCCTTTGATGTAGCCATTCTTAATTTGAGCAATACATGCAGCATTATCTTCAAACAAAATCGTCGGAGTCTTTCTTAGTGAAGATAATCCACATGATTCTTGAATATGTTGAATCATCGACCTTAACCATACGCATTCACGACTCGTTTCATGTAATGCTAAAATCTCAGAATGGTTGGAAGATGTGGCTGTTAATGTCTGCTTCACTGATCTCCATGATATAGCTGTACCTCCACAAGTAAAAACATATCCACTCTGTGATCTTCCCTTATGAGGGTCAGATAGATAGCCCGCATCAGCATATCTCACCAATTGTGACTCAGAATTCTTTGAATAGAATAAACCCATATCTATTGTTCCACGAAGATAGCATAAAATATGCTTGACACCATTCCAGTGTCTTCGTGTTGGTGTAGAGTTATATCTCGCCAATAAATTCACTGAGAATCCTATATCTGGTCTCGAGCAATTTGCAAGATACATTAAAGCACCAATAGCACTAAGATAAGGTACTTCTGGACCTAATAATTCCTCATTATCTTCTAGTGGTCGGAATGGATCTTTCTTTACATCTATGATCGTACCACCATAGGGCTACTCAATGGATGAGCTTTATCCATATAAGATCTCTTCAAGATCTTCTCCATATACGTAGATTGATGAAGAAAGATTCCATTAGGCAAATGCTCGATCTGCAGGCCGAGACAAAATTTTGTTTTTCCGAGATCTTTCATCTCAAACTCTTTCATGAGATAATTAGCAGTTTTGGTAAGCTCTTCTGGAGTTCCAACAAGATTCAAATCATCAACGTATACAGCAATTATAGAAAACCCATTTTCAGATCTCTTGATAAATACACATGGACAAATTGGATTATTTACATATCCTTCTTTAATGAGGTACTCACTGAGACGATTATACCACATTCTGCCAGATTGTTTTAGTCCATACAAGGATCTCTGTAATTTGATTAAGTATAATCCATGTGTCTTTTGATCACATGTTTTAGGCAATTTTAATCCTTCAGGGATCTTCATATAAATATCATAATCTAAAAAACCATATAAGTATGCGGTAAACACATCCATTAACCGCATATCAAGGTTTTTAACAACTGCCAGGCTGATTAGATATCGTAATGTTATGACATCAATTACTGGGGAATATGTTTCATCATAATCAAGCCCAGGTCTTTGTGAAAAACCTTGCACAACAAGACGTGCCTTGTACCGCACAATCTCATTTTTCTCATTGCGTTTTTGTACAAAAACCCATTTATATCCAATAGGTTTTATCCCTTCAGGGGTTTGAACTGCAGGTCCAAATACTTTGCGACTTTCTAATGATTTTAGTTCTGCTTGGATTGCATCTTTCCACTTTGGCCAATCATTTTTTTGTCGACATTGTTTAATGGATCTCGGTTCAGGATCCTCATTCACAATTTCACATGCAATACCATAAGCAAAAACATGATCAATAATAACTTTTTGTTCTATCCCAATTTTCTCCTGAACTTACATAATTCAAAGAGATTTCTTCAAAATTTTGTTCACTTGCTTCTTCAGGAGCAACTTGTTTATCAATTTTAGACTGATCAGTTTCAATTTCTATAGCGCTTTCAGGTTGTGAACTTCTTTGCTCTTCTGGAGTTTTCTCTTCGGGAGCATTAACTTGTACCCTTCTCTTTCGAGGGTTTTTATCTTTTGCACTGACAGGGCGCCCACGTTTTAGGCTTGTTCTTGGTATACCATTATCATGTCTTTCAGAGACATCAAGCCGAATTGGCGTATTCGTCGCCGGAACGTGGGATTTTGTTATCTTTTGACTATCAGTAAATGCGTCAGGCAACTGATTTGCAATATTTTGTAAATGAATTATCCTTCTTACTTCTTGCTCGCATTGAGTTGTTCGTGGGTCAAGATGAGAAAGTGAAGGAACGTTCCATGTAATTTCACGTCGTTCTTCGGGAAATGGTACTTTGTCTCCCCCTAACGGCGGGAAAACTTTCTCATCAAAATGACAATCAACATATCTTGTCTTAAATAAATCACCCGTCAGGGGCTCAACATATCTCACAATAGATGGATAATCAAAACCCACATATATTCCTAGACGTCTTTGAGGACCCAGTTTTGTCTGTTATGGTGGAGCAATCGGAACATAAATTGCACAACCAAAAATCTTTAAGTGTGAAATATCAGGCTGCTGGCCAGATACCATTTGCAATGGCGAATATGGTTGAAACGAACTGGGTCTAAGCCGTATTAATGCAGATGCATGCAGAATTGCATGTCTCCAAGCTGTCATGGGTAAATTAGATCTTAAGAGCATAAGTCTAGCAATCAGTTGTAAACGTTTTATAAATGACTCTGCCAGGCCATTTTGAGTATGCACATGTGCCACTTAATGCTCAACATCAATCACAATCGACATGCAATAATCATTAAAAACTTGGGAAGTAAATTCACCAGCATTATCAAGACGAATAGATTTAATTGGATAATCCGGAAATTGTGCTCTTAAGCGTATAATCTGAGCAAGAAGCTTGGAAAATGCTACTGTTCTTGTCGAAAGCAAACTCACATGAGACCATCGTGAAGAGACATCCAATAAGACCATAAAATATCAAAATGGTCCACAGGGGGATCAATAGGTCCACAAATATCTCCTTGTATTCTTTGTAAAAATATAGGAGATTCAACATGAACCTTCATTGGTGATGGCCTCTTGATTAATTTCCCCCGTGAACAAGCAACGCACACACAATCACGAGGTAAAAGAACCTTCTGGTTCTTTAAAGGATGTCCATGTGAGTTTTGTACAATTCTACGCATCATTACCGATCCCGGATGGCCAAGTCGATCATGCCATAACATGAATAATGTTGGATCATTGAACTTCTGGTTCATCACAATATTAGATTCTACTGGATGTATAGTCGCATAATACAATCCAGATGAGAAAATTGGGAATTGTTCTTTTACAAGCTTCTGGCATGATTCATCGTATGTAATACATAAAAATTCCATATTCCCTTTATTCATGGTTTCAATATGAAAACCATTAAGACGTATGTCTTTGAAACTCAACAAGTTTCGTTTCGACTTGGTAGAAAATAATGTCATATCTATCAATATAGGTGTACCACCCGGTAGTATAATAGTTGCTCTTCCAGAGCACTCAATCAATGATGTAGTACCCGAAATTGTACTAACATTTGCTTTTGTCAATTGCAATGTCGAAAAATATTTTCGATCACGAAGAATTGTGTGTGTCGTTCCACTGTCAACAAGACATATATCCCCACCATTCATCTTGAATATATGTCTAGCATAACATATACAATTTTCATAATCAAATTCAATTCCAAAGAATCAATACATAAATGGAAATGTAAATGACAAATAAATTTTATTTATGCAAATATATAAGTGTAAATTGAAACAAACTTACATGCTAAGACGTTATAAACTAAATGAAATCTTATCCAAAGTAAACATGACTAATAACTAGATATCATACATAATTATGCTTGACCATTGTTGTTTGTAACATCATCCACAAACTGGATTCCATTGTCATCCATACTCGGGCCCATAAGATAATCTTCAAGATCTAAATCATCAAAATGATTGGGGATTGTGTCATCATTATCTACTATGTTTCCAAAGTCTGCAAAATTACTTTGTTTTCCCTTGTCTTTATCCTTCTGGGATGCCTGATAAAGATCAACCAAATGTTTTGGTGTACGGCAAGTACGAGACCAATGCCCGTGAGATCCGCATCGATAACATGTCTCATCATGATGCTTAGCCTTTGCACCATCGTTTGCAGCTTTTGCCTTTTCATGTGGCTTTTCATTATTTTCTCACTTCTGGTGGTATGGTGCAAAGCTTCTACCACGGCCACGACCTCTACCGCGGCCACGGCCACGACCACGACCACGTCCTCTACCACAACCATTAAAAGTTGCATTCGCTTCAGGGAATGGTTTTGACCCGGTCAGGTGAGAAGTGTGATTTTTCATTAACAGTTCATTATTTTGTTCAGCAACTAAGAGACATGAAATGAGCTGGGATTATTTTTCAAAATTTCGTTCCCTGTATTGCTGCTGCAGGAGCATATTCGATGCATGAAAAGTAGTGAATGTTTTTTCTAACATGTCAGCATCAGTAACTTTATCTCCACACAACCTCAATTGGGAGACAATAGAAAACATAGCAGAATTATATTCATTGACTGTTTTATAATCTTGCAACCTCAGGTGCAACCAGTCATATCGAGCCTTTGGAAGGATAACACTTTTATAATGATCATGTCGTTCCTCCAGATTTTTCCACAATTCTCGAGGCTCTTTCACCCCAAGATATTCGGATTTCAGCCCGTCGTGTAAATGATGGCGAATGAATATCATGGCTTTAGCCTTATCTTGCTCACTAGCCACAACATCATCCTTAATTGTATGCCCGAGGTTCATGGCCATCAAATGGATTTCAGCATCAAGAACCCATGCCATGTAATTTCTGCCGGAAATATCAAGGGCAACAAATTTCAATTTGGTGATGTTCGCCATTGGTCTGATTTATACATAAAGAAAATATATCAGAAAATGATATATTCACTCAAAACTACAGGTTTAAGTAAATATTATATGCTTCAGGCATAAGAAATAGATCATGATAAATCATCCTAATAAAATTTAATTAACTAGATAACGTGCTAAGGATACACCCAAAAAGTAAGAACAGAACAACTATACACATACGCATACATGAAAATATATAGGTCATCTAACACAAATGATTATTATTTATAATGCATGCTGCAGCAGTGGCCGAATGGCCACTGGCCTCCACGTTTGAAACTACATTCACAGCACACATATGCACAAACTATTTATCACATGAATATATATAAAAAAAATAAAATCACACACAAATGAGTTGCTGCCAATTCCCATGGAACATACTATTCTTGAATTTAAATTTCCTTATGGCAGTTTATAATCTTATTTTTACTAGAGTTGGCTTGGTATATCCTGCTAACATTTTTGGATATAAAATGTAACTCTCTTTATTTGATAAAATGCAGCTACATTACCCCAAGAAAAATAAACAAAAACCAAAACCAAAAGCTAAACAAGATGGCAACAAAAACAGTAATTACCAAAAACATTTCCTCATTTGAAACTTTCATGCATTTGAAGTAGGTTGGAGCAAAGTGAGAATCATACCCGAATATAATTCTTGGAAGCAACAACAAAAAAATAAACCCAACAAAAAAATGTGTGATGTAAATTCATTGTTAAAGCACAATGAAAGACCATTAACAAGTTTTAGTAGAAACAGTGTCAATGCATTGGAAAAAAAAATAACACACCAAAACTGTATACGTATAACAATGCAAACACCATTTTGGCTTGGTTTTTTGCAATTTTGTCAGAAGATCGGTAATAGATATATGATTCTCTTACCACGATGGATCTTCTATAGCAGGTAAAGCGTCGTGCTGATAACGTGTTATAAACTCGAACAATAATATAAAGAGAACAACAAGAAGAATTGTATGATATATATATTCTTCAAAAGGTGTATCAAATCTTACAAGAAGTTGTCCTATTTATAGGACATGAAAATTGTAACATATTCTTAAGATTAATACTCACTATCACCATGATCCTTAGTGGGTGTTAATGGCCTTAGTGGGTGTTAATGTTTGGACATCCACTTCCTTAGTGGGTGTAAATATTTGGTATCCACTATCCCCACTAACACCATAAGAATTCACAATACTTGGTACAATATTTCTAATAATTGGTCCAATGACAGTCCTGAACTATTCCCAAGAAAGAGGACGGCAACTTATTCAGTCATGGCATTTTAAACAAAGTGCAGGCAATCAATATCCTCTAGCTTCGCACTCTACCTGACAATGGCAGTCAAATGGACAAGGATAGGCTCAGCAAAACCAATTCTTAGCTAACTTCATATTTTCATAACCACCACCTTAAGTCTGGGCGAAGGCATGGGCTAAAATTGATATGGTCATCGCCCAAGACCGAAACAAACACATTTCAGTCTCATCTATCTAAAGTACATGGGGGCAGCCATGGATACTCATCAACACGGCCCAAGACAGTGTAACTTTTACCTCAAACAATCCATCATCGTGATTTTGAAAGAAAACTTATAAGCAACTCTCTATTTTCAGCACAATAAGTTTCAAGCTATTATGGCATGAATTATAAAGCAGAAGCCGCAGCTCTATTGATTCCGCCGCTTGCTGCCAGATAACTTCGGTTCAGCCTCCAAACTCATAAAATGATTATTGCAATCCCAAATTGAATATTCTCTCTTGTCTCTCCTCTCCGATTGTCGTGATTTTCACTCAGATTTTTGTCTTTACTCTGTGTAGCGATGGTTCGGAGGCCTAATATTCAAAACGACTCACCCGTTGTATTTTGCTAAAGAAAATACAAGCCGTCGATACAAAACAATTACACGTCAGCAAAGTGACATAAACTGATACCGGCGAAAGTCATAAAGTAAAAAATTCTTGAAATTATCATTAATCAATAAAATATAATGCCTAGGGAAACCGAAGTAATACAACGTCATAACCTGACTAGTAAATACTAAGTCTTCAAAATACATAAACCTCGAATATCAAAACAATTGTCTCAACTAAATCCTCATTAAATATTATCAGAATATCCTCGAGCCTCATAATCTCCACTCTTGATTATCCTCAAGGTATACTAACTCATATTCATGCTTGTCTGCAAAACATTAGGTATAGTATGAGTGACAAAACATCGCTCAGTAAGTAGTTTCACCGTACTTACCATAGGACCATACACGAGGAAACAAGAGTTATTAAACAATTATCAATATTAGTGGCATGTTTTGCATTCGCAAATAAGATTACGATAATACCCTTATAACAATCAACAATTTTAACGATTACAAGTCAACTAATAGATAACTAATCAAGTGTTAGTACAATTAAAATCGATAATGCAGTATCCAAATCGGTGCAATGCAAATCAAACCAATTTTTGATTTTCCAAAATATCAATTTTTTTGGATGCGATGCGATGCGATGTTCGATACAATACGATACCATATTTCGATGTTTGAAAAACGATACCAAATACGATTTTGATGCGATGACCATGACACTTTTCCTTACTAGTGACTTATATCGTAAGACTTACAAATTGATCCCATAATGGTCAAATGTGTCTAGGCGGCCTATCAAAGTATTCAAATGTGCCTAGACGTTGTTGAGAAAAATGTTTGGATAATTTTCAAAGTCATGATTTTAAGTGATGAATACTTAAAAATGTCACACATGGTGTTATATGTGACTAAAAGTTGAAAAGGTTGAACAAGTTGACATCGATCTCTCAGGTTGTTGCACATCGATCGATCTATGTACATAGATCTCTCACATCGATCGATCTATGTAAGGCAGAAAAATTTAAGACCTTTATGTGAGACATCGATCTCTAAACCTGAGACACATCGATCGACCAATGTACATCGAACTCTCACTTTGATCGATCGATGTAGGTCAGAGACAAAACCTGAATCTTATGTGAGGCATCGATCTATGAAGCTGAGGCACTTCGATCGATCGATGTCTAGGTTTTTAGAAATAATTTTCTAAAATTTGTTAAAATGATTTTTTTTCATTTGTATATGAATTATACATGTTCATTATGTGCTTATTATGTGTTTTTGGTGATTATTATTGTCTTGTGACTAACGTGCCTTGGAAGTTTCTATAACTTACCAAAAAGGGTAAAATTGGTATTTTGAGTTTTGTAGGAACATCATATGGTGAAAATATGTCAAGTGCATATTATTATCTTATTTATCATAACAAAGGTGGAATTGTGATTATTTCTGACCATCGGGGTCATTTCTGGAGTTTTCTCACACAAGGTGTATTTTGGTCATTTTACCCCCAAGGGTATTTTTGGTATTTTCACTCAAGGAATCTCTTGAGCATATTATTATCTTCATTCTGGAGCTGTGTTATTATTATTTTGAAGATTATATGGTGATCTTATATCTTATTCTCTCAACCGATGATATTATTGACTATAGCTGGATATGTGACGATTTGAGATGTCACATTCTATTTTTTCTTGAAGACCCTCTTATATATGTTATAAGAGGATATTAATCATCATCTTTTAGAGATTACAAGGTGTCCTTGGTGCAAGATTCATCACAATATGTAAAGGAGAAGAAAGTATGAATTTTGGTGTTATATGTTGACATAATCTTGTCAACACTTATTCATTATTTTTTATTCACAAAATTTGAGTTGGTATACATACATACAACATCAAAAACGTCCATAAATAGGTGGAGAAGGTGGTGTACACATTTTATGACTTTTAGACAAGTGGAAAATTCAAAAACAAGCTAGTTGGCAAAAGTTGCCAACTTGAAATTTCAAATTTGAATGTAATGGAGACAAGGTTGTTGGAGATGATTATGGAGGTGCTTTAATTCAAAATTCTTAGCCATCACATGGTCTAAAATTTGGAGAGAATATTCCATCTATTCACACTATAAATAGGAGGCAAGGTGAAGAAGAGAAGACACACACTTGAAAGCAAAATTGAAGATTGTTGTCTTGCTATTCTCTTCTCATATTTTCGTTCATACTTTGTGTAGCTAAGGTGTTCCAATTTTTTTGTTGTCCAGCTACACTATACACGCCTTCTTGAGTTGGATTTGTATGATTGATTAGCCAAATTTATAAGGCTACATTAATAGGTGGTAGAGGTGTTGTAACCAAGAGTTACATAGAAGTGATTATCCAAGTCTTGAATAGGGTTGGTGTATAACCCAAGGATCAAGCTTGGCTCTTGTTGTAAGGTGTTCATTTGATAGTGAAATCCAAGGAAAGGTGTTCCTTGGGACTGGAGTAGGTCACATTGACCGAACCAGGATAAATTCTCGGTGTTCTTCTCTTGTTTCTTTATTTCTGTTTTCTGCCCGTTTTTTACTGCAGCTTTCACACAACTTCTCACAATTTGAAAAAATAACTAAACATTTTCAAAATTCGTAATTTTTGGTGGAGTTATACTTCAGACTGTTAGCTTTCATTTTCATCAAGAATCACTTGATTTGAATAAGGGAAAGTTAGTCTTTCAGTCTTTGCAAGATAACTGCTCCAATCTGGCTGCAATCTGACCAGTTTTGAGAAAACTTAAATTCTGTATTTTTCAAGAATTTTTTAAAGTCAAGTCTTTTGGAAACTTCATCTACACATCCTAAGGAGTGTTTTGATATAAATATCAACCTTTTTGGTTGAGTATTCAAAGAGAAACACGTTTTGCAAAATCAGCAACATTCTGTCCAATTCTGTCCAGATTGACCATCTGAATCTTTTTATTTGTTTAAAGGGCCAAACGATCTTATTTTTGTCTGATTTTTGGATAGATTCTTTTTAACTCATTGAAGTTAAATTCTGAAAAGTTTCATAATTTTTAGAGTTGTGTACAATTATTTGTGAATTTTTGAAAAACGGGTTCTGAATCTGAGGTGGTTTCAGATTCTGTTTTCAAAGGGGATTTTAACAAAGGGTTGTAGTGTAATTTCCGCAAACCACTATTCACCCCCCCCCCCCTCTAGTGGTGTTTATTGCAGGTGCACGGTCCAACATTTGGTATCAGAGCCAGACCAACCCCACTCAAAAGAAGCAAGATTCAACACCATACGAACAATACAAGGCCAAGAAACAACGATTCATTATATACTGCTTGTCTCAAATCCAAGGTACATACTATGGCTATTGTTTCTCACAAAGGTGAGTTGGAAGGTATGTCTACACAACGCCCTCCTCTTTTTGATGGCAATAATTTTGTTTATTGGAAACTAAGAATGAGGATATTCTTAATGGCTATAGACATCGATTTATGGTCTATAGTTGAAGATGGGCCGTACATTCCAAAGAAAGTTACACAAGTTAGTGGAGTAACTCAAGAGGTTGAAAAATATAAAAGTGAATGGTCATCAGATGATAAAAAGAAAATGTTCATGAATGCTAAAGCTATGCAATTACTTTTGAATGGACTTACAACCTCTGAAGCAGGATATGTGTCAAATTGCACAAGCGCACACGACATGTGGAAATCACTTGTATTAAAGCATGAAGGTACTAGTGGTGTTAAAGAGTCAAAAATAAACATGCTTATGACTGAATTAGAGACTTTCAAAATGTTGCCAAACGAATCCATAACATCTATGGATTTGAGGATTACTAATATTTTCAATACCCTTGAAGCTTTAGGGAAATCATTTTTGAATAGTGAAAAAGTTCAAAAGGTGCTACGAAGCCTCCCTGCTGAATGGGATCCAAAGGTGACTACAATCGAGGAGACAAAGTCAATCACTAAAATGGATGAATTGATCGGGTCTCTTAAAGTCTATGAGGTAAAACTGAACCAACGAAAGTCTGAATCGTCTAAGTCATCCGGTAAGTCAATAGCTTTCAAAACAATCGAAACACATGCTAGTAACGATGATAGTAATAGTGATACTGAATTAGATGATGACTTGATATTGATAGCTAGAAAACTAAGAAAATTTTTCAAACGTCCAAATAGGAATATACAACGTAATTCTTCTTCTTCTTCTTCTCAACCTAGGAAGAATAACACAAACAAATGGTATAATAAAGAATTAAAGTGTTATGAATGCGGTCAAAAAGGACATATTTTATACGACTGTCCCACGAAGAAAAATAATAATAACAACAACAATAATAAACAAGCCAAGGACAAGGAGGCTCAAACGACAAAGACAAAGGAGTCTAAGACAAGAAAAGGGAAACAAGCAATGAAGGTGAGCACATGGAGCGACTCATCCGACTCAGAATCCGAAACTGAGGAAGCTCAAGTCTGCTTCGTATCCAACGAGGTATGTTTTTCTTCTGATAGTGATTCTGATAGTGACATGACATTTGATGAAATGTATGAAGAATTCCTAAGAATGCATGCTCACTGTAAGAGGCTCTCTAAAGAAAAGAAGAAACTAGTTGAAGAAAATGACAAGTTGAAGACATCCAACTTGGAATTTTCCGATCAACTAGAATCTCTTAAACAAGAGTCTACTAATACTCTTGATTCTTTAGAGAATAAAATTGAATCATATAGGAAAGATGAACATAAGATAAAAATGAAAAATAAGATGTTAAAATCTAAGATAGAAAGTTGTGAGCATGAAATAACACAACTTAAGTCGTCTAAACTTAACTTAGAAAAAATGTTAGAACAATTTAAATCGGGTGCAAATATGTTAGATACACTTATCTCATCACAAAAGTATGGTAATGATAAAACTGGCTTAGGCTATAAAGAAGAAAATGAAAAAGTAAATAAAAGACTAAGTTTGTTTCATCTAGTACAAAGTTGCCATATAATACAACAAAATCAACTTTGCCTGCTTCTACACCTTCGTCTACTTATATCAAGGCAAAAATACAACACACACACACCAATATACACACGCATAAACATACATCTAGGCCTAACTTTGCATCTAGACAACCTAGAAATTATGCCTACTTGTATACAAATACAATTAGACCGAATAAAATGCATACAACTTATTTTGAACCTAAGTATAAACAACACTCATATAAATCTTTTAGAAATACATATGAACACACTTATATAGCGCCATATAAGAAACAAAGTCATATGCCTTATACAATTCGACCATCCTATAATAATTATCAACCATGGCACAACATGTATAACAATGCATCTTCTTTTATGTGGAATAATCATGTATATGCTAATTCTTCTTATTTTCCAAATTATAACAATGCTAAAAATGTGCCTAGAAGGTATATTCAAGTTTGGATACCTAAGAGATATCTAAACAAGAATAATGCCCCTAACATTCAAGGACCCAAATAAAGGGTACTTAAAACTTTGTCTCCATTGTAGGATAAACGCAAGGAATGCAAGAAGGAGGCAAAGTCAAAGAATCTAAAAACCAAATGGTTTTTAGATAGTGGATGTTCGAGGCATATGACGGGAAACCCCAAACTATTCATCGAATTGGAACATATCAAGAATGGAGGAAAAGTAACATTCGGTGACAACAACAAAGGACAAGTTGTTGGAAAAGGAACAATTGGGGACCCTAACACATTTCAAATACGAAATGTTTTATTAGTAAGCAATCTATCTTATAATTTACTTAGTATTTCTCAACTTATAGATTGTGGTTATAATGTCTCCTTTCTTCCCAATTCTTGTGATATAATAAATGAAAAAGGAGAAACGGTTTTAAAAAGAAATAGAGATAGAAATATTTATACTCTTACCTTAGATAACATGTTAGATGCTAAGGTTAAGTGTCTAATATCACATGACTTAGATGTAAATTTATGGCATAGAAGATTAGGCCATATAGGAATTTCAACTATTAAGAAATTGTCTAAGAAGAATTTAATTAGAGGAATGCCTAAGTTAGACTTAGATAATTTTCAAATGTGTGAAACATGTATTAAGGGAAAACACATTAAAGAAACCTTAAAACCGAAACATGAAGTGAGTACTAGTCATGTACTAGAATTGCTTCACTTAGACTTATTTGGTCCAAGTAGGACAAGAAGTCTAGGTGGACACTACTATGTGTGTGTCATAGTAGATGATTACTCACGCTACACATGGACATTGTTCTTAACACACAAAGACGATGCTCCGTTAGCAATCGAAACCCTTATTAAGCAACTTGAAAACATTTATGAAGAAAATGTTAAAAGGATTAGAAGTAATAGAGGTGGAGAATTTAAAAACAAAGACGTAATCAAATTTTGCGAACTATATGGAATCAAACATGAATTCTCACCACCTAGAACACCACAACTCAATGGAGTTGTTGAACATAAAAATAGAACAATTCAAGAAGTTGCTAGGACAATGTTGTGTGAAAATAAATTACCTAAATATTTATGGGCTGAAGCTGTTAGTTGTGCATGCTATATTATAAATAGGCTTACTATTAGAAAGAAATTAAATAAAATGCCTTATGAATTGCTAAACAATAGAAAACCTAAAATAGATTATCTTAAAGTATTTGGATGTAAATGTTTTGTGCTAAACACTAAGGATAATCTAGATAAGTTTGAACAAAAGTCTATTGAATGCATATTTGTTGGTTATTCTACTAACTCAAGAGCATATAGGTGTTATAATCCTGCATCTAGAAAGATAATTGAATCCATACTTGTGAAATTCAATGAAAATGCATACTTTGAAGTTAGTGATAAACATCAACATAAACAAGAAACAAATGTTGAAAATATATTTGATGATGATGTATTACTTGAGCCTGTACTTGATGATCTAGAACCAACTCCCCCTGAACAAGACAAACATGAACCCTTAGCTGAAATAAATCAAGAGACTCTGCAATTAGAAGATACAACTAATGATCCAATTACATATGATAACGTTCACACTAATGAAGCATTTGAACAAGATGAGGGTGAACCTAGTCAATCTAGGAATTGGTGGCACCCTAGAGAACTAATCATTGGGGATCTAAGTGTTGGGGTTAAAACACGTAGAAATATAAGTCAACTTGAAGGACATAGCTTAATCTCACAATTAGAACCTAAGAACGTAAAGGAAGCCTTAGGTGACATATCATGGATAGATGCTATGCATGAGGAATTAAATCAATTCACAAGGAACAACGTGTGGGACTTAGTACCTAAACCTGAAGACAAGTCTATCATAGGAACTAAATGGGTCTTTAGGAATAAAATGGATGAACAAGGAAATATTACAAGGAATAAGGCTAGACTAGTCGCACAAGGTTATAATCAACAAGAAGGAATAGATTATGAAGAAACCTTTGCACCCGTTGCACGACTAGAAGCAATTAGATTGTTACTTGTGATTGCAAGTATAAGAAAAATTAAGCTCTTCCAAATGGATGTCAAGAGTGTGTTCTTGAATGGATACATCCAAGAAGAAGTGTTTGTCAAACAACCTCTTGGATTCGAAGATCCAAAGAATCCGAACCATGTTTATAAGCTTAAGAAAGCTCTATATGGTTTAAAACAAGCTCCAAAAGCTTGGTATGATAGATTTGCAAACTTTCTTATTGCAAATAATTATCAAAGGGGGACCATCGACAACACATTATTCCTAAGAAGAAAAGGTAATGATTTGTTAATAGTTCAAATATACGTAGATGATATAATCTTTGGTTCAACCAACCCTACTTTAGTAAAATATTTCGAAGAATGTATGAAGTCAGAGTTTGAAATGTCAATGGTAGGAGAGTTGAATTATTTCTTAGGACTTCAAATCAAACAAACCCCTCAAGGAATTCACATTAGCCAACTTAAGTATGTCAATGATATGATTAAGAAGTTTGGCTTTGAAGAGTTGAAACCTACAACTACGCCTATGAGTGTTAGTACCAAACTTGATAAGGATGAAAATGGTAAACCTTTTGATGACACACTTTATAGGTCTATGATTGGATCATTGTTATACTTAATTGCATCAAGACCTGATATTATGTTTAGTGTTGTGTATGTGTGCTAGGTTTCAATCTTGTCCTAAGGTATCACATTACAATGCAGTGAAAAAGATCTTTAGATATCTTAAGCATACACCTCACTTAGGACTGTGGTATGATAGAAACGCTAAGTTGGAATTACACGCATATAGTGATGCTGATTATGGTGGTTGCAAGTTAGATAGAAAATCCACTAGCGATACATGTCAATTCATAGGAACCAATTTGATCTCTTGGTTTTCTAAAAAGCAAGCTAGTGGAGCTCTTTCTACCACTGAAGACGAGTATATCGCTTTGAGTTTATGTACCACCCAAATACTTTGGCTTAAACAGCAACTTAGTGATTTTGGCATTAAAATGAATAAGATTCCAATTTTCTGCGATAGCACAAGTGCAATCAATCTTTCCCGGAATCCGGTGCTTCATTCTAAGGCCAAACACATTGAGGTGCGATACCACTTTCTTCGCGATCATGCTCAAAATGAGGACATAGTGATAAACCATATAAGAACTGATCACCAAATCGCTGACATCTTCACCAAACCCCTTAATCAAGCCACTTTTGAAAACTTACGAGCCAAATTAGGAATGATGACTTACGATACCATTGTATAGTTCTATCTTTTGCATGATTTGCAAAATAAAGGGGGAGATAGAATAAGAACATGATTTTAGTTGGTAAGTCATGTTTTAGTTGGTAAGTCATGATGAATCATATGCTAAGTTTTTATTGGTATAAATTTTGGAGCATAGGTTAAGGGGGAGAGTATGAGTTGAGGGGGAGCAGCATACTATTTAAAAGTTGAAAACATAGTTGAAAACATTTGGTTAACTTTTTGGTTAAACATTTGGTTAAGCTTTTGCTTATAAGTTGTGACATTAAAATCATGTTAGGTTATTTTGAAAATCATCCAAAAGGGGGAGAATGTTGAGAAATATGTTTGGATAATTTTCAAAGTCATGATTTTAAGTGTGAATACTTAAAAATGTCACACATGGTGTTATATGTGATTAAAAGTTGAAAAAGTTGAACAAGTTGACATCGATTTCTCAGGTTGTTGCACATCGATCGATCTATGTACATAGATCTCTCACATCGATCGATCTATGTAAGGCATAAAGGTTTAAGACCTTTATGTGAGACATCGATCTCTAAACCTGAGACACATCGATCGACCAATGTACATCGAACTCTCACTTTGATCGATCGATGTAGGTCAGAGACAAAACCTGAATATTATGTGAGACATCGATCTATGAAGCTGCGCACTTCGATCGATCGATGTCTAGGTTTTTAGAAATAATTTTCTAAAATGTGTTAAAATGATTTTTTTCATTTGTATATGAATTATACATGTCCATTATGTGCTTATTATGTGTTTTTGGTGATTATTATTGTCTTGTGACTAACGTGCCTTGGAAGTTTCTACAACTTACCAAAAAGGGCAAAATTGGTATTTTGAGTTTTGTAGGAACATCATATGGTGAAAATATTTCAAGTGCATATTATTATCTTATTTATCATAACAAAGGTGGAATTGTGATTATTTCTGACCATCGGGGTCATTTCTGGAGTTTTCTCACACAAGGGGTATTTTGGTCATTTTACCCCCAAGGGTATTTTTGGTATTTTCACTCAAGGAATCTCTTGAAAATATTATTATCTTCATTTTGGATCTGTGTTATTATTATTTTGAAGATTATATGGTGATCTTATATCTTATTCTCTCAACCGATGATATTATTGACTATAGCTGGATATGTGACGATTTGAGATGTCAAATTCTATTTTTTCTTGAAGACCCTCTTATATATGTTATAAGAGGATATTAATCATCATCTTTTAGAGATTACAAGGTGTCCTTGGTGCAAGATTCATCACAATATGTAAAGGAGAAGAAAGTATGAATTTTGGTGTTATATGTTGACATAATCTTGTCAACACTTATTCATTATTTTTTTATTCACCAAAATTTGAGTTGGTATACATACATACAACATCAAAAACGTCCATAAACAGGTGGAGAAGGTGGTGTACTCATTTTATGACTTTTGGACAAGTGGAAAATTCAAAAACAAGCTAGTTGGCAAAAGTTGCCAACTTGAAATTTCAAATTTGAATGTAATGGAGACAAGGTTGTTGGAGATGATTATGGAGGTGCTTTAATTCAAAATTCTCAGTCATCACATGGTCTAAAAGTTGGAGAGAATATGCCATCTATTCACACTATAAATAGGAGGCAAGGTGAAGAAGAGAAGACACACACTTGAAAGCAAAATTGGAGATTGTTGTCGTGCTATTCTCTTCTCATATTTTCGTTCATACTTTGTGTAGCTAAGGTGTTCCAATTTTTTTGTTGTCCAGCTACACTATACACACCTTCTTGAGTTGCATTTGTATGATTGATTAGCCAAATTTATAAGGCTACATCAATAGGTGGTAGATGTGTTGTAACCAAGAGTTGCATAGAAGTGATTATCCAAGTCTTGAATAAGGTTGGTGTATAACCCAAGGATCAAGCTTGGCTCTTGTTGTAAGGTGTTCATTTGATAGTGCAATCCAAGAAAAGGTGTTCCTTGGGACTGGAGTAGGTCACATTTGTTATAATCCTATTTTTAATTAAGGGTAAAAAGGTCAATTGGGCCTAATTAATTAGAAAACCTAATTTGATTAGGAAAATTTTCCCTAAACCCTAATCAAATTTCTATTTAAATCACTCTTAGGCTTCTCCCTTCCCTCACTAAAGCGTGCGCCGCATATACAGAGAGAGGCAATGACGCTTTCTTGCTTCCAAACGTCGCCTCTTTTAGGGAGAAATACCACCACTTGATTACGCTCTTCAACGCGTATCCAGTACCAGGTAGGTTCCCCCTTAACATCTGTTGAATGTAATAGCTGTAATCCTTTAATTTCTTAATGAAAACGAGATCGTGCATTAGTATTTGTGATTGTATAGATGCTTGATTATTAATTTATATGTATATGTGATGAATTGTATGTCCGTATATATGATCGTATATGTATATATATGTGTGATGCTATTTTCGTATGAAAACTCGAAAAAGATTTTATTTTCGATGTGCGTGTGAATACCGGAATCGTAGGAAGAAGTGTTTGTGCCAGCGGCGCGTGGCCGGTGGTGGTGGGCTATGACCACGTGCTGCCGGATGGAGGAATAAGGGTGGGGAAGCGTCTGAGAGGGTTGCTGAGGGTGGGTTGGTGCGGCTGCCTGGGGTTACTGGGGGGCTCTGTTTGGGGTGAGCGGGGGGCGGCCTGGTCAGGTGAGGGTTAGGGTTGAGCGGGGTGCGGTTGGAGAGGGGGTGCAGCTGGAGGGGGTGATGCGCTGGGGGTGTGGGTGCACTGGGGGTGGGAAGCCAGGTGAGGTAGGGGGTGGGGTGAGGGAGAGGGGCCGAAGGGGAAAGAGGGGGACGAAATCAAAACTGGGGGATTAGGAATCGCACGAAGAAGCTGAGGGTGGGTAAGGAAAAAGAATAAAGAAAAGATAAAAAAAAATGAAAAAAAAGGAAAATAGGGAAGTAATCTGAGAGTGGAAAAGGGAAAAGAAAAAGAAAAGAAAAATGTAAAGGAAAAAGGAAAAGAAAAGGAAGAAGGAAAGTAAAGGAAGATTCCGAATGTGATTTCTGTGCATTCATGCATCACGATATTGCACATATGATATGTTATGTTCTGTTCCGTTCTGTTCCGTTAGGATATGCGAGACGTAAGTCGCATATCTGATCTGTTCTGTTCCGTTCCGTTCCGTTCCGTTCTGTTAGGACCCGGGGTCATGCATTGCACGATTAGATGAATGTTTCTGAGAAGGTAGGTTTATCATGCATCACGTATGTGGCATTGCATTTCACGCTCATTTGGCACGATTATGTGTTTTGATTGTTTTAATAAGTTATGACCGTTATATGTGTTTGCGAAAACGTGGACAGACTATTTTCGTATCGACGTACTTATATGTATTTCACTACTGTCCTAGCGTGTATGATCTCACAGGGCCGATGCAGGCAGGGTACCTACTGAGTGACGTTTTTGTCGCTCACACCGTTCGTTTTGTTTTCTTGCAGACGATTCAGGGTATGATTACATATGGGTTGGAGAAGATTCTGAGTGGGCCCAGTGGGACTCGTAGAGACTGTTGGGAGATTGAGGAACAAGAAATGAGGAAGTTTTATTTTATTTATTATTTCATTTGAGGACTTAGCTTAGGAATTTTATTTTATGAACTTTACGATGTCGTTTAGGGGATTTTGACTTGATGTTGATTATATATGATTTGGGGATTTTACTTTTGATTTAGGTTTCTGAATTGATTTATTTCGCTTCCGCAATTGAATACTCTGTCGTTTTGATAAGTGCAGGGATTCGTACAGACGCCTTATATATCCCTCAGTGGAATACGGCGGGCGTACCGGCTCTGACCCTAAGGTTCGGGACGGGGCGCTACAGGTGGTATCAGAGACGAGGCTCTATATCTACTGCGGAAAACGTAGAACTATGAAATGATCTTAGACTTAAGAGATGACTATAGACTTAAGTTTCGATCGTAGATGTAAGTTTCGATCGTAGATGTAAGTTTGATCTTAGACTAAGTACGATTCTAGACATAAGCTGTGATCTGAGACTAAGTTTGATTCTAGACGTAAGCTATGATCCGATACTAAGTTTGATCTTAGAATAGGTTTGATTTAGACTAAGTGATGATCGGACTGGGGGCACGGTTGGTTTTTTTTATTTTTGTTTTTATTTGTCTGTATTTGACTGTTTTCTGTTTCTTAAATTTATATATTTCCTGAAATGCCCTTGACAAAAAAGAAACTGAAATTTCCTTGTCGTAGCAAACACACCGTCGAGAAGAGAACGGTAAGAACGGCAAGGGGAACCACTCTGAGAATAGGGTCCCACCGCAGGTTGTGCTTCCCCAAGCCCTGACCTACGCACTACGGGTCACGGCCCAAGCTGTGGCGCAACAACATCAGCAACCACAGGCTCCACCACCACCGCACTCGTACTTGAGATTCTTCTATAAGTGGATGCAGAGGATGGCGACGCAGCACAACTGACATCGCCGATTATTTGGATCAAATTTCAGAATGAGTTCAGGAGGTATTACGTGATGACAGTACGATCTTCAGAGTATGGCTCTAGATCCACGGGCGGAAATATAGAATTAGGCCATGATATTAGAAAATAGGTTACGATTTTGCCTCTAAGTTTCAATTTTTGACATAAGTGATGATTTGAACATAAGCGATGATCATGGGCATAGGTACTGATCTCAGTTATAAGTAATGATCCTGAACATAAGTTACGATCTTAGACATAAGTAACGATCTCGATTAAGAGTTGACTCTAGACATGAGTACTGATGTAGTAACAAGTGTTGATTATGTACTAGTTACGATTTGGAAATAAGACGTGATCTTAGACTTAAGAAATGATGATGCTAAGAACGATCCTAGAGATAAGTTATTATCTTAAACTTAAGAAGTCGATCGGTTCTGAAACACGTATACCTAGGATATCCCATACAATTCACCCTTATCTAAGGTTGATCATAACTCTCTAAGCTGTGATCTTAGTAACCCTAGTTGAATACTATATAATTGGTTTGAATGGATTACAATGTTAACTAGAATACCCTACTATAGACGTTAGTTGACATATTAATGGGTCAGACGGTAACTCGGGTTGCCTTACCATAACTACAACATGGCACTTAGTACCATTAGGGTAAAGTAAAGCGGGTCCACATCTCTACTTGTACGGTAACTTCAGAGCGGGATTAGGTCTAAGTTGGGACCATAGCTGCTAAGAGATGAATTATAGTAGTATGATAAATACTAAGAGATGATTTATAGTTGAATAATGGAAACTAAATAGTGATTAGCGTTATAATCAGTAGAGTTTAGTTAATGATATTGTACAAAGGAATTTATAGTGTAGGGTTAAGATGTTGAATGTAGGGTAATCAAAATAGGTGGACGACATTAGTTTTATTAGAGGTATTGAACAATAGCGACATGTGAGAATCGACTATAGTATATACCTTGGAATACTATATCATTACAAATTGTGGGTTAAATGCAGACATCGGAACATTTGGTTGAATCTAGTAGGCTTGAATTGAAATAGAGTAACCATAGACCAGTAGTGGTTGTTTGTTCGGGTGAGATTTAACTAGGATAATTAGCGGTTCAAATAACCAAGTAAAGAAATACAGTGGATCAGTATGGCGTACGGAAGCATGGTAAATTAGAACAGCTTAAGTCAATAAATATTTAGTATGCCATACTAGGATTGGATAAATTAAGACAAGGATTTTATCATAGTAGGTGAGGGTTAAACTTATAAGAAACGATACATAGACGGATTGTTCTTTTGAAAATAAGGATGAATTATAGAAATTATACGAAATATTGGACTATTATTTCTTTAGCAGATAAATATTTTATAAGCACGTACACTGAGTTATACCTATATTTTACAGGGACTTCAAAAGACATTTTATTTTGAAAATACCTTGCTAAGTCATATTTCTTTATATAGGCTACTAAACTTTACGAGGCTAATTTTTTCTCTGTACTTGTAAATCAGTATTAAAAAAATTCAATTCTTTTGACGACCTTGAAAAGGGGAAAACTAAAAAAATATTGATGTTCTTGCAAAAACAATGTGTTTATATATATTTCTTACGGAATATTTCAAATTTCTGTTTTTGTTACATCTATTTTTTTGTCAAAATTAATTTAATTTGACGACTATCAATATCGCAAGCAGTGTAAACGTTTAAATGTTTTTGAAGTTATTTACCCGTTTGTGATGAACTTACTTAACTTTTGTGAAGCCAAAAGGAAAAAAAAGGTAGCTTTCAAAATATATACCTGTTTTTGAAAGCGGAAGTTACCGTATTCAAATCGTTTCATAAAACCTTACATTATTAAGTTTTCAACTGTTTTGACGTAATTTTACCAAAATGCCTTGTGAACAAGTTATATCAACGTTTTTAAAATGGTCATTTGAGATATCGTGTTACGAAAACAAATCTATGATACTTGAGTTTTGTATTTACAAAAATTAGAAGGTTCAGTATTTTAAAAAGTTAAAGCTATATTCAAAATTATAGCTACATAAGCTACTTTCCTTTTAACTTGAAGAAAGATATGTCCATACACATATTTCGTATACTAGGCTGTTGACGATATCTTAGAGAAATTAAGAGCATGATCATAGAGCTAGTTCGTAAGTATATAAGAACTGATTTTGAAGACTTGATTGTGTTAGGGAAGGGTAACGGTTACCGTAGTGGCACACAAAGGATGTTAATATGGTTAATTATCTAGGAGATGGATCGTATGTGATAAGTTTAAGAATCCGGCAGTGTAGATTGCAATAAGTTGAATGACACATGTCAAGTGGCATAAGTAGAAGTTTGCAAGCATTGATTATAGAGAATTAAGTAAGGATTGAACCCTATAAGGACTAGATCATCTTGTGAGATGCTAGTGACCGTAGACATAAGTGCGTTAGAGATTGACGACTGGGGCATGGAACCCCAGTAGGGTGACAATACCCTTAAGACTGATTGTGTAGTTATAAAAGGTTAGGTTATGATTATAATATGCGGAAAGAAATGAATTTAGAAGTGTAATGGTTGACATATCGGAATACGCAATGGATATTCAATAGTCATGACCTAGGTAAATGAATCAAGTAGAACTACACTAAGATATTGATTGCGTAATACACAAGTTTCAAGGACGAAACTTTTTGTAAGGGGAGGAGAATGTTATAATCCTATTTTTAATTAAGGGTGAAAAGGTCAATTGGGCCTAATTAATTAGAAAACCTAATTTGATTAGGAAAATTTTCCCTAAACCCTAATCAAATTTCTATTTAAATCACGCTTAGGCTTCTCCCTTCCCTCACTAAAGCATGCGCCGCATATACAGAGAGAGGCAATGACGCTTTCTTGCTTCCAAACGTCGCCTCTTTTAGGGAGAAATACCACCACTCGATTACGCTCTTCAATGCGTATCCAGTACCAGGTAGGTGCCCCCTTAACATCTGTTGAATGTAATAGCAGTAATCCTTTAATTTCTTTATGAAAACGAGATCGTGCATTAGTATTTGTGATTGTATAGATGCTTGATTATTAATTTATATGTATATGTGATAAATTGTATGTCCGTATATATGATCATATATGTATATATATGTGTGATGCTATTTTCGTATGAAAACTCGAAAAAGATTTGATTTTCGATGTGCGTGTGAATACCGGAATCGTAGGAAGAAGTGTTTGTGCCGGCGGCGCGTGGCCGGTGGTGGTGGACTATGACCACGTGCTGCCGGATGGAGGAATAAGGGTGGGGAAGCGTCTGAGAGGGTTGCTAAGGGTGGGTTGGTGCGGCTGCCTTGGGTTACTGGGGGGCTCTGTTCGGGGTGAGCGGGGGGGCGGCCTGGTCAGGTGAGGGTTAGGGTTGAGCGGGGGTGCGGTTGGAGAGGGGGGTGCAGCTGGAGGGGGGTGATGCGCTGGGGGTGTGGGTGCACTGGGGGTGGGAAGCCGGGTGAGGTAGGGGGTGGGGTGAGGGAGAGGGGCCGAAGGGGAAAGAGGGGGACGAAATCAAAACTGGGGGATTAGGAATCGCACGAAGAAGCTGAGGGTGGGTAAGGAAAAAGAATAAAGAAAAGGAAAAAGAATAAAGAAAAAGGAAAAAAAGGAAATAGGGAAGTAATCTGAGAGTGAAAAAGGGAAAAGAAAAGGAAAAGAAAAATGTAAAGGAAAAAGGAAAAGAAAAGAAAGAAGGAAAGTAAAGGAAGATTCCGAATTTGATTTCTGTGCATTCATGCATCACGATATTGCATATATGATATGTTATGTTATGTTCCATTAGGATATGCGAGACGTAAGTCGCATATCTGATCTGTTCTTTTCCGTTCCGTTCCGTTCCGTTCTGTTAGGACCTGGGGTCATGCATTGCACGATTAAATGAATGTTTCTGAGAAGGTAGGTTTATCATGCATCACGTATGTGGCATTGCATTTCACGCTCATTTGGCACGATTATGTGTTTTGATTGTTTTAATAAGTTATGACCGTTATATGTGTTTGCGAAAACGTGGACAGACTATTTTCGGATCGACGTACTTATATGTATTTCACTACTGTCCTAGCGTGTATGATCTCACAGGGCCGATGCAGGCAGGGTACCTACTGAGTGACGTTTTTGTCGCTCACACCGTTCGTTTTGTTTTCTTGCAGACGATTCAGGGTATGATTACATATGGGTTGGAGAAGATTCCGAGTGGGCCCAGTGGGACTCGTAGAGACTGTTGGAAGATTGAGGAACAAGAAATGAGGAAGTTTTATTTTATTTATTATTTCATTTGAGGACTTAGCTTAGGAATTTTATTTTATGAACTTTACGATGTCGTTTAGGGGATTTTGACTTGATGTTGATTATATATGATTTGGGGATTTTACTTTTGATTTAGGTTTCTGAATTGATTTATTTCGCTTCCGCAATCGAATACTCTGTCGTTTTGATAAGTGCAGGGATTCGTACAGACGCCTTATATATCCCTCAGTGGAATACGGCGGGTGTACCGGCTCTGACCCTAGGGTTCGGGATGGGGCGCTACAACATTGACCGAACTAGGATAAATTCTCGGTGTTCTTCTCTTGTTTCTTTATTTCTGTTTTGTGCCTGTTTTTGACTGCAGCTTTCACACAACTTCTCACAATTTGAAAAAATAACTAAACATTTTCAAAATTCGTGATTTTTGGTGGACTTATACTTCAGACTGTTAGCTTTCATTTGCAACAAGAATCACTTGATTTGAGCAAGGGAAAGTTAGTCTTTCAGTCTTTGTAAGATAACTGCTCCAATCTGGCTGCAATCTGACCAGTTTTGAGAAAACATAAATTCTGTATTTTTCAAGAATTGTTTAAAGTCAGGGTCTTTTGAAAACTTCATCTACACATCCTAAGGAGTGTTTTGATATAAATATCAACCTTTTTGGTTGAGTATTCAAAGAGAAACACGTTTTGCAAAATCAGCAACATTTTGTCCAATTCTGTCCAGATTGACCATCTGAATCTTTTTATTTGTTTAAAGGGCCAAACGATCTTATTTTTGTCTGATTTTTGGACAGAGTCTTTTTAACTCATTGAAGTTAAATTCTGGAAAGTTTCATAATTTTTGGAGTTGTTTACAATTATTTGTGAATTTTTGAAAAACGGGTTCTGAATCTGAGGTGGTTTAAGATTCTGTTTTCAAAGGGGATTTTAACAAAGGGTTGTAGTGTAATTTCCGCAAACCACTATTCACCCCACCTCTAGTGGTGTTTATTGCAGGTGCACGATCCAACAGACGTCATTGGCGGTCAAATGTGCCTTAGCGGCCGATTAAAATAGTAAAATGTGCTCAGACGGCCCGTTTATTCGAAACTAATCTAGCTTAACGATATATTTTCATTGTAAGGGTAATTTTCAAAATATGTGATGCACGATTACTAAAATGATTTTCAATATCTCTAAATGTTCGATTTTTCAAATACGATTTCAAAAGTTTGATATTTTCCAACGATACCAATCAATTCCAATCACATTGAAATATGAATATTCAAATATCAAATACAATCACATATTAAATTCTGATTTTGATGTCCTATTAACCGCCATTTACATGTATGTATATACATATATATGTTCACGTTCATACATGTTCATATAAATGTATATACTTACACGCACCTCTCTCGATCCATTTTTCTCCCAAAAAAAACCCAACTCACCTCGTCCCTCACCCCAACACCCTCGGCCCACACTGTCCAACCCCACCAAAGGAGCTGCCAGCCCCCACTCCCTCGGCCCAACCCCCTCCCTACTCTCTAAAACTCTAACTCCACTCAACTCACTTCTTACCTCTCATTCTCCCTCCAAAACACAACACCCATATTTCTTCACATCTACAGGGAGCAAGCATAATTCATGCCTAACACACTGCCTCAAAACTCCACGCCTCACGCGCCGTCATATACCGCCTCACGTGCCGCCATTTGTTGGTGCCTCCAGCTCATGTGCAGCCGCTGGCTGCCGGCTCTGACCACCAAAATTCTCTTGTTTGATTTCCAACCTATTCCCATCATCAAATCATACAAAATCTTCTCTTATACCACTATCAAATTCATCCAAAATCAATACCAATTCACCAATTTAATGCCACATAAAATCATACGATTTCCATTTATATGCTTATGCAAATTCCATCACCCTTATGCCAACTCCAGCCCTAGCAGTCTTATACATTACCCATATTCACCCTTTAAATTTTCGGCCATGTATGCATATCACATCACTTACACACACACACACACACACATATATATATATACACACACATATATATACACGATATAGCACATACACACACACACACACACACACACACACACACATATATATATATATATATATATATATATATATATATATATATATATATATGCACACATAGACATTATATAACACATATATTAAGATATAGCAAAGGAAATATCTGGCTTGGTTATGGTGAGATACAACAACTTGCCTTGAGTCTTCTATAAGCTGAGACGTCCGCTATAAGCTTTGAATCACCATGAGCTAACTTAGAATTCTGCTCCATATGAATCCTTGCAGGTTTGGAACTCAAGAACCCTGTTGGTTCTACAAACTCCAATGCATACTTTCTTTAAGAGATCATGATCCCTCCTATGACCTAGCCATCTCAATCCCAAGAAAATATCATAGGGAGCCCAAGTTTTTGATTTTGAATGCTTGATGTAAAGTCTCCTTGAGGTTACTGATCTGTGACAGTGAGTTTCTAGCAACAATTATATCATCTACATAAACCAAAATGACCAGAAATGTGCCTCACATTTGCCTGATGAACATTGTATAATCATTTTTGGACTGTGTGTAGCCTTGACTAGTAAGAAATTTACTCAATTTAAGGTTCCATTCTCTGCTTGCTTGCTTTAATTCATAGGAAATAGTGTTGTTTGCAGGGGCAATGATTCCCTCAGGTAAAATCATGTACATTTCTTGGCTTAGGTCACCATGTAGAAAAGCATTATTTACATCCAGTTGATGCACATAGCACTGTTTTATGGCAGATACAGCTAAAAGTAATCTGACAGTAGTTAACTTGGCAATAGAAGAGAAAGTATCCGTGTGACCAAAACCTATTTGTTGTGTAAACCCATTTGCCACAAGTTTTGGTTTGTACCTCTGTATGCTCCCATCAGATTTATATTTCACCCTATAAACCCACTTGTAGCCAATGGGTTTCTTATCAGCAAGAAAAAGAACTAAAGACCAGGTATGATTGTCCTCAAGTGCAGCTAACTCCAGCTGCATTGCCTTCTGAAGTGAACAGATTTGACTGCTTCTTGATAAGATGTTAGCTCCTGTGGCACACTAATATTAAGAGCATATCATCTTTATTTTAAGTGTCAGTAAATCAGAATACATGTAATGCTCAATAGGTTAAGATGTACCAAATATAGTGTGAGGAGATAGAGAAGGTACATATGAGAGGTACAGGAGACCATAATAGTAGTCTTGAAGATATTTGGGAGGTTGTCTGACTCTAGCATACCTGGAAAATTCATGTTGATCAGTTTGAGGTGCAGGTAAATGGACTTCAATTCCAGTACAAAGATGAGTATCAGGATGAGGTGTGATAGATTCAGATACGTCGGAGTCACTTGACGCTGTTTCTAATAAAGCAGGAGCCTCATGGTGTGAAGAAATGCTAGGATGTGGTGCAGAAGCTGGAGGTTGAAATAAATGTTCTGATGAGGATTGCAAATTCTCAGGAAAATCAACAAATGGTTTGGTAATGCTATGGTGCAAAGTGTTGGGTGCAGATGGAGATGACAGACTTGAAGATGAATTAGTGGCAAACGGGAAGATATGTTCATGAAATTGAACATCTCTAAGGATGAAAATTGTCTTTTTGCAATATTTAACAATAGATAACTCTTAGTATGATAAGGTAACCCAAAGATAAACACATGGAACAGCTATAGGCTCAAACTTGATTTTATGTGAAGAAGTGTTGCTGGAGCAACCAAAAATTTTGAGATTCTGGTATGAGGGTGCAGTCTTCAAAATGCATTGATGAGGTGTTTGTTGGTGCAATAATAGTGTAAGTAAAATGTTAATGAGATAGAGTGCATATTGAGCACAAAGTCCCCAAGAGCAGATAGGTGTGTAGGCCTGAAACTTAAGGGCTTTTGATGTGTTAAGTATTTGTTGATGCTTGTGTTCAACAACTCCATTTTGTTGTGGAGTGTTGATACAACTGGTTTGGTGTATAATACCTTTTGTCATAAAGAAATGGTCCATCTTAAATTCTTGGCTATTATCAGTTTTTATGCACTTAATGCACTTGTCAAACTGATTGGAGACATATTGACAAAAGCTCTCAATAATATGTCTGGTTTCTGATTTTGTTTAAACAAATATAACCAAGTGTACTATGTATGATCATTAACAATGGTAAGAAAATAATATTGACCATACACAGTGGAGTGTTTATAAGGGCTCCAATTATCAATGTGCAAAAGATCAAAATGGGACTTAGAAATAGATTCATATACAGGAAAATGATTTCTCTTTATTTTGGTTAAAGGGCATATAGTACACTTGTATGAAGCCTTATGAGTACATACAGAGCTACTAAGCTTCTGTATCTCTTTTATTATAGGCATTTATGCATGACCTTACCTATAATGCCATAACAAATAAGGATCTGAAAGTTGAGCAGCAGCTGACAAGCAACTAGAAGAAGTAGCTGCTTATTTAGGAACTCCATGAAGATAGTATATACCTTTGTATTGTTCAATTGAACCAATCATTCTCAGGGACACACGTTCTTGAATTACACAACAATTTTCCAAGAACTGAATAAGCAAGGAAAGGATAGATAGTAGCTTGCTGAGTGAAAGAAGATTATAAGCAAAAGAGCGAACATACAACACATTATGAATAATCAGGAAAATGTTTTTAACCATTGATCCAATGTGTGTAGCTGAAACTGAGAAATTATTAGGCAACTTGATAAATACATGCTCAACTGGTTTGCAATAATGGAACAGACAGAGGTTACAAGCTATATGATCAATAGCACCTGAATCTAGTATTCATGTGTTCAAATTATTAGAATGACATTTAACTTGATCATTATCCAAGAGAGCAGACATCACTGATCCCTGATTTCCTGCAAGTTTTCCATGGATCAAGGCAGACTGACTCCCGTCATTCATACTCAGCATTGCCATGAGCTTTTGAGTTTGCTCTAGTGTAAGCAAAGGTGCTTGACATGTCTTACTGCCTTGATCCATCTGCACAGACTCAAACTCTCCATTAACCACTTCAGTTAGATTCACTTGGCTCTTATGTTTGAAACCTAGAGGATATTCATGCTTCTTATAACATCTCTGTTCAACATATCCAATCATGCCACAATGTGCACACAGGGGTCTCTTAAAGCCATCAGGGAAGAATCTCCCACTGCTGCTTCTATAACCGTTGCCTCCACCTCTGCGAACATAGGCATTAGCATCGGCAACACTTTCATACTGACAAAGTTCTCTGCCATAAGTGCTGTTGGATTATTATTAGAAGAATCTTGAAGATTCAAACCATTCAACTTACTCTTATACTTCAAAACTATTGCAAATACCACATCAATCTTAGGCAAAGGAGTCATCACAAATACTTGTGATTTGAGTGAATCAAATTCCTCATTTAAACCTTTCAAAGATTTTATGACATAGTCACTCTCCAAAAACTCGTGCATTTTGATCCCTACATTACACCTACATCCGCGACACGTAAACATCGGGACATGCCTTAATGCTTTCATCTCCTCCCCCAACACCTTCACCTTAGTGAAGTAATCATTCACATAATCATTCTCTTGTTTAACTACATAGAAATTCTCAAGTAAATCCGAGAGCCTAAAAGCATCTCCAATACCATACTTACATTTTAAATCACTCCAGACTTCTACTGCACTATCATATCACATAACACTCTGTCCAATATAAGACAGTACACTATTCATAATCTATGAGTGAACCATAGAATTCACCTGTCTCTATGCTGGATAATGTGGATCATTCAATGCTGGTTGTTGAATAGATCCATCAATGAAGCCAATCTTATGCTTGAAAATCATGCCATTTGAAAAATCCTGCTACATGAATAAAAATTGTGAGGATTTAATGCAGGTTATGCAAGGATTATAGCTGGACTATCATTAGGATGAAGGTAATACGGGTTACTCGTAGGATTTCTGATGCCTGTGAGCCATTAGTCCTCTGAGTACCAGATGTAGAAGCCATAGCAATTGTATTGCAACATCAATACGCAACCGATCACAAACTCAGGTAATCACACACAATCAAGCAAAATTAACAATACAATCTCAGTTGTACTCTTAATAATCAAATAGCTCCGATACCATGTAAAAATTGATTGTTCTAATCGAAAATTTGAGAAACAAGAAATCGAGGCGTAAATGAGAGATTTTCATAGAGAGAATGGAAGCAATTTTATTATGCAATCTTCCGTGTCTTTTTTATACCCGCAATCCGTTTTATACATTCGAATGAAGAGGGGGAAAATATGGTGAAATGACTATTCTACCCTTACTAATTGTTACCACATAAACGAAATACAAAGGGTAAAAATAACTTTTCACACGTTTAAATTGCCTCCCGCCAGCACCTTATTCTTCTCCGGCTATACCTTTCTTCTCCGACGTGATCCTACTCCGGAATCTTCAGGATTCCCACGTGACATATATTTAAAAGCCTTAACACGGATCACCAACACATCATCACATCATCCTGACCTTCAACTCATCGTCTGATCCAACGACAGCTGCTCATCCAATGCTATTCTTTGTCGGATTGTGCTTTTTTTGTTTCTTCCTTCCAACATCTGCTGTAACATTAGGTAAGCAACATTTGATAGTTCGATCTTTTTTTTTGGAGAGAATGTTTTTCATACTAAATTATAATATGAAAGTGATAACGTAAATGATATGGACTAATAGATGAATGAAAAAGGGTGCACAAATACACTCTATTTTCTTTAATAATGAGCTCATATCATTCACGTTGCCACTTTCACACTATAATTACACGATTAATTACAATGCTCTTTTCATAGCGAAAAAGGTCATAAGTTACTCGTTTACATATGGTTTTATATGTTTTCATATGAGTAAGCATGTTCAACGATCATAGGAATGTCATGAAGGATTTTGATTGTAGGCATTTCTACGTCTTTATTAATTTGAATCGGATCTTTAGTATTTTTTGGATAATTTTTTTTCACTTACTATTGTTAAATGTATTGTTATGGTTATAGGATCATTGGACATGAATTTTAATTCGTGCGGTTGGTATTTCAAAATAAATGTAACGCCTCCAGTAACACATCTGGTAATTTTAATATCGATCTGCTAAGGTTAATATTAACTTTTCAGGTTTTCGTTTTTACTAGTTTAAAAATAATTAACTCAAGTTGATATTTATGTTATATAGGTCCATATTTAATTTTATGTTTTACTTTGTACTTTTCAATATAGGTGAGGAACACTACATACCACTCTCAATGTATATAAGTCAGGCTGAACTTATCCAAACCGGATGACGCTATATAACTATGTCAAAATAACTGTTGAATTTTTCTATTTCGTTCTTGCTAGCCTAAACATGATTAATCTAAGTTGACAATAGATTTATAGATCCATATTTATATTGTATATCCTAGTTTATACTTTTTTAATGTTAGATAAGATATTACATTATATGTGATGTGGGTTGAGATTCTTAGGTAAATCATGAAGTTTAGTTACACGATCAACGGGTATAAATGTTCTTTATTAATTTTACAAATATACTAGACACTAGACAAGACCATTTGCGATCCGGGTGTATATATATATTCGTCCCAAAAATATTCACATTTAGTCAATAATTTTAAAAATAAAATTGCCAAAGTATTTTACACGTTATTCATTAGAATTGATCTTAAATAATGTTATAATTTCGACAACCCATTGTGTTATATATTTTAAAATTTTAGTCGTAACTTATGTTTCACCATGTATTTTGTTTAACCACATGTGACAATATTCTATGAATACATTATTGAGAGAGAGAATATATATATATATATATATATATATATATATATATATATATATATATATATATATATATAGACACACACATGTACATGTGTGTATGTATGTGCATGTGTGTGTGTGTATATATATATATATATATATATATATATATATATATATGCTAGACTCCCTCTCCCCATCTGTTATTTGCTGAGCTTTGTATTACGTACACAGTCTAATTGTATAAATATATACGCTTTTTCTTTAGTCAAAGTTTTATTTATAAGATTGGTTTTGCTTGACAATGTTTTAATGCGCCATATCATATATGATTGGAGATTGACATTCATTAGTTCTTTACATGCATAATTGAGGTTTAAATAAAATAAAATTCTCTTTGCGCTATATATATATATCTATATATATATATATAGATATAGATATATATATATTTCTGTACATGTATGTGTTTGTATGTGCATATATATATTTTGAGATGACGCTTCTAAAAAGTTCGTGTCGCAAGCTGAATTTTCTCACAAGCGGTGGAAGAAATCAGTCACAACAAGAAGAAACCGAGTGCAAAAATGTGACCTCGTCTGGTTTTTTGTGTTTGTTTTTTTTAATTTGCTTCATGTGCATAAACACGTGTAAACACAGAACCACATCGTGCTGCCCTTCAACTTCCAGAACCATATTTGTTGTTCTACAGCGAATCCGGTGCATCTTTTGTATTTTCAGTTTCTAGTTTATGTTTATACGCTAGAAAATTTCTTAATATTGATTTTAAGATATTTACAAGTTTAAATGTATAAAATCTCCTCTCTTTTCTCTTCTTTCTGCTCTTTACTTATTTTACTTATTTTATTTGTCTTTCTGCAATGTCTAAGAGATAGTTCGGAGGCTTTCGGCTACATAAAGTGCATCATAATTTTCTAAAAATATAATCAAAAACATATATGGATATAATCATATTTAGATGTTCACAAATAATAATAAAAACAAAAAAAAATTACGGCACGTTTAAGCAAGTAAGCGGTAGACTAATTATTAGTAATTTTAGAGGCTTTGCAGATATACATATGAACTCAACTGAAAGTGCAAAAAAGAAAATCATAAAGATATTTACAACTTAACCTTTAATTAATAGAATGTATTTTGAAATTTTTATGAAAACTCTAGAATGTCTCACAGAAGGCCACAAAGAGCAAACGTAGACGTTACGTCTTTTAAACCGGCAACGGAACCGGAATAAGACCAAACCGTAGCCATACACTAACTTAATTATAAGAATTAAGGTTTATGTTTATGTTTGTGATTTTTCAAATCTAATCTAAAACCGGTCGTTTGGGTTGGTCTGAACTTAAGCCAACCAAAACTGGAATGATCCAAACCGACAGTTAAACTGGCATTTTGTTTATAATTAAGAACATATTATTTGTACATTGAGTAATTCATAAACTTTGACTTTATCACTTTGTAAAGCTTTTGCAATGTAAATTGTTATAGGGTTCTCCAATATTTCCACATATATTTCTTCGCTCAAGCCTATTGTGTGTTTAAACCGTGTAAAACATATAAAACGGTTCTTCTTTTAAAGCCTCAAAAATTGAAAATGATAGATACAATGAAATAAAGTATAATAACATATAAGAGTATCATCATGTGAGATTTGATTACTTAAAATAAAGATGCATAAATCTATATACCAAGTATTAAATTATTTAGTCATAAAATTAAGATCAAACTTTCCTTTTTTTTCGTAATCTATTTAATAGTTAAAGTAAACAAGTGTTAAAGAATGTTAAAGAAAATAATAAATGTTTTCTTTTCATAAAATCTAAAATATGCATTTCTGGTACACTGTGCTCTCTAAGGATGTTGACGAACCGAGCAGAATCGAATACTAGATTTCGAATTCAGATTCGTTTAGCTGAACGAACCGTTTGGCTCAGCTCGTTTAGTTAAACGAACTTTAAAATTGGTTCAAATTCGGCTCGATAACACAATAACTGTTTAAACGAGACGAACATTTTGCAAATAGTTTAGCTCGTTTTAGTAAACGAATCCAAACAACTGTTCGAATTCGACTCGTTTACCGATCATTACCGAAAGAATACGAACCGAACGGTTCACGAACAGTTCGGTTCGTTGAACAGCCCTAACTCATGAATTTGCTAGGGTCCAGAAAAGGGCCTAGTCACTTATGTATGCAGCTTTGACTTATGTTTTTGTGAAAGAGACATTTCGGAGTTGGAATACCTATAAAAAATTTGAAACAAGACTTGATATACAATAAAACCGGAACAACAGATCGATAAAGTTTACGTTAAAATTTACATCAATTTTCAAAATTAAACAGGTGGGGTTTTTAACGGGAACCGGCTTAAAGACTTGCCTACATAGGGCGGTTATATAAGCTGGAGTCTGAATTTGATTTCATATCTTCTGGACAGCCAACTTTCTGCTGCAGAAACAAGAGGATGGAGGGAGTCGACATCATACGTGTGAAGGTGAACTATGGCAGTCTGTAATTTTCGCACTTTTACCTGGAAATTCCAAGGGCGTTACTTTTGATTTTACTTGATTTTAAGAGGAAGTACCAACGGAGAACCTATTCCTATGTAGTCAGGCATAATTTATAAACCTTAAATCTTGGCTGGATTAACATCTATTTAATGTTGTCTTCCCGGCGCATGTTTCTTTGTGACGTTTAGGCGATGAGGGTAATATGGTGACGGAGTTTGATTTGGCGGTTGTACTTTGCTCTTGATGTTGAGGTGATACCTTTTTTTGTGCTAAATTATATATATATATATATATATATATATATATATATATACATATGGACATTTATTTTTATTTATTTTGGTTCTTGTTGTTTTATAAGTTCACATGCAGCTGCTTGTGATCAGGGATGAAGGGTCTTTGTGAATTTCTTGAAGTTTGCTCTTTACTTTTCTAATTGCTTTTGAGATAATGAGTTTTTTTTTTCCTTTCGTTTATAGGCAAAAGAATTGAACTCGAATCTTCAGACAATAAAATGCTACTAAACTCGTGACGAAATAATCCCAAGTTGAAAACTAGTACAGAAATGTTTCCGGATTACTGCTGGAGAATATGTCATTATTTTCAGTTGGGCGTTTTTAGTTGGTAATAAGTTTTTCTTTTTCATTTCTTGATCTCCAGAGAAGCAGGTCAAAAGGCGAAGAGGGCATCATTAAGATAAAGGTGTGATTCCTTATCAACGATTGTATAGATTATGAGTACGTTTTCATTTGCATTTTTTAATCCTAGCCTGGAATTTGATAGAGCAATTTTAGCTGCGTATTTGTTGTGCTTGGTAATCTTTATTCCAAGAAAATCCCATTGATTTCGTACCAACAACCTGGTCATAAATTGTTGTTATTAATATTTTTTTACTTCAATTTTCCTTTGAACAAGAAAAAAACTGTGGTTAATGCTTCTAGTTTTGTAATTTCAGAGGACGCCAAAAGCAAAGGATACTAGTCACACAATCCTAAAGGTATGAACTTGTGAAATTGTTTGGATAGAGATATTATTTCTCAAAAGCCCTGTATTGTCAGTAAATGACACACTCTTCATTGATTTTAAAATATTATGCAATAAGGCAAAATGACTCACTAAATTGGCTGCGCCAGTTGATCGACACAACAATTTTCATTATTAGTCATCGACAAACAATCTCTGTGTATTTCTAACACATGGGTATGGTTGTGTACATCCACCCCATATAGCCCGCCATATGTGGAAGCCTCTAAGATAATGGAGGTAATGTTGCCTGTCTTGCCAATTTTTTCTGATATGTTTTCAGTATTTGTTCATTTGTATGTTCGTTTCAGGATCGTAAGGGTGGCTACGATGATCTTAAAAGGGATGTCGAAGACGATAACATACCAAGCTTTAAGTTTGATGATTATGAGGGAGACATAGATGTAAACAATTCCGTGGATTCAGACAACAATGGTGCTGCCAATGATACCAATGCTGGAGATGAGAAGAAAAGTGTGGGTGATTATACTCATGGATTTTACTCAGTAAAAGGTAAAATGGATCATGGGATGGAGGATTACGTAGTCGCGAAGAAGAAGGAAATGGATGGTCATGAGTTGGGCCTTTATGCTATATTTGATGGTCATTCTGGTAGGGATGTTGCTGCATATCTACAAGGCCATCTGTTTGATAACATATTGAGTCAGGCACGAAAATCGTCACCTTAACTGTATACTGTTCCTGTTGAAGTTTTTGTTTGAATTAATCAGGTGCTGGTTCTTGGTCTTTTTGTTCATTGTCTTGTTTGATGTGTAGCTCGACTTCTGGAAAAATCCAGCGTCCGCGGTTAAAAGGGCGTATAGACAGACAGATGATGTGATTTTGGAGAATATTGTGGGTTCGAGAGGTGGCTCAACTGCAGTAACTGCTATTATTGTTGACCGTGAAAAGTTGATTGTGGCGAATGTGGGGGATTCCCGAGCTGTGGTGTGTAGAAATGGCAAGGCTAAGCCGGTTACCTTTGATCATGAGCCGCTCAAAGAGAAAGATATTGTTGAGGGTAGAGGTGGATTCATCTCACACAAACCAGGTCCTTCTTCATTTTGGCAGATATGTATAAAACACCCGTTTGTCATGCATATAATATTGAAAATATGAATGTAGTCTCACATCACCTACTTTGAAAGAAATATATGGGCTATCTAAGAATAAGGTGTCACCATCCATTCCTTTAAGTTTTTGAGTGGATATGAACCTCGCTTCATGTCACCTAAGTTTCAAACATGGTATCAGAGCAGGTTTAAAATATGGACTCACGCCTTGGCTGACCCATGGTTGGACATTTATTGTCTCTGCTCATCAAGTTCAGATGTTCATATGTGGCTTGTAATTTGTGATTGAGGACGGGCCCTAAGACGCGTGTGTATGTCAAGCCACGTTGCCACATGAGGGTAGGTATTGAGAATATAGTCTCACATTGCCCACTTTGAGAAAAATATATAGGTATATATGGGTCATATGAGACCACCACTTATTACAATAAGGTTTTGAGTTAATATGGACCTCACCTCAACCAAAAGTTTCAACATATAATCTGGTCCTTTCTGACAGAATATGGATCGTGATTTCGTTAAGTTTGTTAATTTTCGATCAAGCACCGTCTTGTTATAGAAGATATGTTCCTCTTGCGTGGGTTTGTGGGTTAATTTTACTTTGGCATTCCATTTGGCTTTATGTTTCAGGAGTACCTGTTATATTAAGTGTAGTTATTTTGTACTCCAAATGTATGGAAGTGCCTCAGCTGGATGCATTTGTATCATTTTATTGTCCAGTATGCTATGCAATTTCTAAGGTGCGTGTTGTTAGGTCCCTTAGAACACACTAGAAGGAGGGGTTGAATAGTATGTTCACCAAGTATGAATATTTTCTTGAATATTTTTCGTTTTTGAGTGCAACCAATACTTGGGTGTGTTCTTGAAAAGAATAAAACTTTGCGGAAGCGTAAAGAACACAAAGATGTATAGAGGTTCAAGTCAAATGACTCTACTCCTCTACCTTCTTGATTTTTCACAAGAAGGATTTTGAATGGGGATTGTTATTTCTATGGGGGAGGGGGAAACAACAATCAAAACAAAATCCACAACAATGAACAACTAGGCCACACGCCTAGACCACAACCAAGAAACCTAACCCCTTGAAGTCTAGCCTCCAAAGAACTTCTTTGCCCTCAGAATTATTATAGGGAGTATAGTGCACCACAACACTATCAACTAACCCTCCAAGGTCTAGATTTCTCAAACAAGAAGCATCCTAGCTTCTTGACCAACAATCTACACAGCCTCTCACAATCTTCACTCAACAAGAAGAAGTCTCTTCTTCTTTACAATACAACTCTCACAAATAAAGTAAAATCACAATACAACTATTTTGAGAGCTTGAGCCTTGAGAGAAACTTGAGAGCTTGAATGGTAAAAAGTTGGAGAAGAATGAGATGAAACCCTTGTTTTATCTCCTTTGAAATTTCCAGCCGTTTGAAAATGCTTACAGAGCCAATAATGGGCTTTGTCTTCTTGTGATGGCATGTCATCTTCATTAGGGATTTTCTCTTGGATAGATGCAAGCTTTTTGGAGAAGCTTCTTGTTGAAAGCTTGAAGAGGAAAGATGACTTCTCCAACAAAGAGAGAGAATCTGTGAAATTGCACTAAAGGGGAGGGTACAAAATGCCAAGTAACGTTAGTAAGCATAGCATAAGACATTTGTAGCATAAGTCACATAAAGCGCCTTAAGTGTTTAATAAACAAGCGTTCAATGTGACATGGAGCGCTTCATGCGATTTTGAACAGGCGTTCGATGTAACATGAAGCGCCTTATATGGGCAGCTGAAAGCGTTCGATGTCACATGAAGCGCCTAATCTCAGCCTTCATGCTTGTTCGAAGTACTTCTGACTTTTATCAGAAAGTTGCTTGATGTGCGTACCCATTTTGAGGGGAGAAGTACTTTTGACTTAGCAGTACACGTGAAGCGCCTTATCAGGCGTTCAAAGTGCACGGTGTTTACACACAGGTACATAAAGCGCCTTATGTAGGCGTTCGAAGTGTACGGGCATCCAGACACTTCACATGAAGCGCTTAATGTAGGCGTTCGAAGTGTACTGGCTTCCAGACACTTCACATGAGGCGCCTTATGTAGGCGTTCAAAGTATACTGACCTTCAAACACTTCACATTAGGCGCCTAATCAAGCGTTCCAAGTGTCAATTGTGCAAATCATCAAAGCTCTAACATATTCCAACATTCTCCCTCTTTTTGATGATTTCACAATATGCATAACTTTTAAAGTTAGCTCCCCTTAACTTATGCTCCCCTCACATTATGCCTAACTTAATCTTTTAGTTATAGAAACAAGGAATCAACATTTGTGATGCATTTGTCATAACACAAATTCAATTTTCACCAAGTTTCAAACATAATTGCATCATCAGAAGTCAAGAAGATTTCAATTTCAAATGGACAAAGGAAAATCTGGTGGAAACAACAATTAGTTAGCCATCAAATTAGTCACCCATCAATTTTTGATCATTCATCTGATCATTTCCAGCTCCATCACCACTTGCACCGGGAGTAAAATCACCAAAACCAAATTCGCTTGTTGCAAACTCTGCAAAACCACTCATTTGCTGACCACTTCTGCCAGCTTGTTCACCACTAGCAACGGCCGCTTCTGCACCTCCAGCAGCAGCACTTCTAGCAGCATGTTCTCCCCTTAAATCATCAAAATCAGGAGGAATGTAGGCCTAGGGGAATTGACTGAGGATGGCTGCTTTGAGGGCTCCAAACCGATATTCATGTCGCGCATCTCTGAGTTGCAGCTGCTGAACAGACTGTTCCAAGGACTGGATTCGTGCAAGTAGCTCTGCATCAATACCCGTACCTTCTCCGTCCTGAGGACCTTCATCTACTTCATCATCAAGGTCAGAATGAAGGGTACTTTTTCTTCGTTGAGAGTCAATTGCTTGAGCTGTGTTGAAGTTGTCATAGTAATTAGTGTTGGCCACGTTCGTCAGGGATCCCTTAGAAATTTCAATGCATTTGGATTTTGATCAATATTGTCACAATATTTGCGAAAGGCAAAGCTTTTGATCCCTTCCTAAGGGCAGCCATCATTACTTCAACCAGAATCCATCCAAAGTTCAATTGTGTTTCTTGCAGAATGCGGTAAGTAACATAGAAATCTATATTACTCTGATTTCTAGTTGCTTTCCCATTCACACAGTAAGTAACGACGGCAAGCAAAATTCGATTTACTAATGGCATGTTCTGAGTCTTTTTGGTTGGAAAATACTGAAGATTGAATTTGACATCTTGCTAACTAATGTCATATTTGTCACTCCAATCAAACACCGAAAAATCACTTAATCCTTCATTCCTTACACCTAAGATTGTACATATGTCCTGGATAGAGAAACTGAGGGGGTACCATTTATCACATTGTGTAGAGAGAAAGAAGAGGTTTCAGTGGCAGGGGTAATCCACATATTTGCATAGAATTTGCGGGTAAGAGTTTTAGAGTAAGATTTTATATCTAATCTTAACCACAAATGAGTCCATCCTTGTTTTCCAAGAAGAGCAATGACTTGGTTCGCATTGTGGGCTGCTGTAAAGTCCTCAATTTGAACCAATTTTAATGGCACCACATGCCTATTTTTGCTCTTCCATTCTTCATAAAGCATATGGGAGTGTAGAGAGAGATGAGTACCCATGGCAGTGTGGTGAGGGGATTGAGCAGCATCTTTGTCAAATTTTTCTTTTCATCCAAGGAAAATTCTCCTTGGTGAGAGCTTTCCGGATGACCTTCAGCTCATTTGGTTCGCTGATCCCAGTAGGTCTCTTTCTTCTATGGCCGGTAAGGACATTTCGTGATGATCCAAACGCCATTGTAAAATGAGGAGGCTTTGAGTTTTCTCAGAAAAAGAGTTTATTAGGATGAAAAGGTTGTTTGTTCTTCACGTTTTGTGAAGATAGGTTAGGAAGAGAAGTGGATTTTAGAGGAAGAAGAAGAGAAAGAGACACGGTTGCAATTAATGAAAGAAGCGACGGAGATAGTGGGATGTAATGGAGATGTGGAGATTGATGAGGAGAAAATGGAAGAGAAAGAGAAGGAAAAACGGTTGGGAAGTGGCAGAGGAAAAAGAAAACGCGGCAGTGATCGTGTGGGGAGAAGAAGAAGAAAAATGGCGGCTGAAACTAATTTTTCTTGATTGGCGCGAAAAGTTGAAGAGACACTTGGTCTGACAGAAAAAGAATTAGGGTTTAGGCGCCTAATGTGACTTCGAACGACTTCATAAACTGGGATGAAACGCCTGAAGTTAGTTGGAACAGTTGTGGATGAGTGGATTAAGCGCTTAATGTGACATTAAACAAGTGAACCACTTTGAATAAAGCACTTAAACCCACTTCGAACGAGTGTATTGAGAAACATAGAGCGCCTAATGTCACTTCGAACGAGTGACATCTTTAGCATCAGGCGCTTAATGTGACATTGAACGCCTAAACTAATTGTGATGAAGCGCCTTATGTACACTGACCTTGAAAATTTGAAAATTTTCTCGCTCAAAATTTAAGATGGGTTATTATCAGCCCATGTTAAGCAACCCCAACCTGCTTCTTATAGATGCAAAGACATCACTAGGCAAGGGTTTCGTGAATATGTCTGCTAATTGGTCACGTGTAGGAACAAATTCCACACTAACCAAGTTCTTTTGTACACAGTCACGGATGAAATGATATCTCACTTCAATGTGCTTAGTCCGACTGTGTTGGACGAGATTTTGTGCAATATTGATAGCAGACGTGTTATCACACAAAATAGATACTCTAGAGAAGTGAATGTTATAATCATTTAACGTATTTGTCATCCATAACAATTTTGCACAACAAGAGGCGGCCGACACATATTCGGATTCCGCCGTAGAAAGAGAAACACTGTTATGTTTCTTAGAGAACCAAGAAACAAGACAGTCTCCGAGAAATTGACACGTCCCGGATGTACTCTTTCTATCAACAAGACTCCTTGCATAATCGGAGTCACAATATCCTCTTAAATCAAAACATGCATTTTTAGGATAAAATAGCCCAAACTTCAAAGTACATCTAAGGTATCTAAGGATACGTTTACCGCAATTAGATGCATTTCCCTAGAACACACTAGAAGGAGGAGTTGAATAGTATGTTCACCAAGTATGGATATCTTCTTGAATATTTTTCGTTTTTGAGTGCAACCAATACTTGGGTGTGTTCTTGAAAAGAATAAAACTTTGTGGAAGCGCCTGAAGTCAATTGGAACGGTTGTGGATGAGTGGATTAAGTGCTTAATGTGACATTGAACAAGTGAACCACTTTGAATAAAGTGCTTAAACCCACTTCGAACGAGTGTATTGAGAAACATAGAGCGCGTCGCTTCGAACGGGTGACATCCTTAGCATCAGGTGCTTAATGTGACATTGAACGCCTGAACTAATTGTGATGAAGCGCTTAATGTGACATTGAAAAGAATATAACTTGAAAAGAATACTTGGGTGTGTTCTTGGGTGTGTATTAAGAGCTTAATGTGACATTGAAAAGAATAAAACTTTTCGAACGACTTCATAAACTGGGATGAAGCGCCTGAAGTCAATTGGAACGGTTGTGGATGAGTGGATTAAGCGCTTAATGTGACATTGAACAAGTGAACCACTTTGAATAAAGCGCTTAAACCCACTTCGAACGAGTGTATTAAGAAACATAGAGCGCGTCACTTCGAACGGGTGACATCCTTAGCATCAGGTGCTTAATGTGACATTGAACGCCTGAACTAATTGTGATGAAGCGCCTTATGTACACTGACCTTGAAAATTTGAAAATTTTCTCGCTCAAAATTTAAGATGGGTTATTATCAGCCCATGTTAAGCAACCCAACCTACTTCTTATAGATGCAAAGACATCACTAGGCAAGGGTTTCGTGAATATGTCTGCTAATTGGTCACGTGAAATGATATCTCACTTCAATGTGCTTAGTCCGACTGTGTTGGACGGGATTATGTGCAATATTGATAGCAGACGTGTTATCACACAAAATAGGCACTTTAGAGAAGTTAATGTTATAATCATTTAACGTGTTTGTCATCCATAACAATTGTGTACAACAAGAGGCGGCCGACACATATTCGGATTCCGCCGTAGAAAGAGAAACACTGTTATGTTTCTTAGAGAACCAAGAAACAAGACAATCTCCGAGAAACTGACACGTCCTGGATGTACTTTTTCTATCAACAAGACTCCCCGCATAATCGGAGTCACAATATCCTCTTAAATCAAAACATGCATTTTTAGGATAAAATAGCCCAAACTTAAAAGTACATCTAAGGTATCTAAGGATACGTTTTACCGCAAGTAGATGCATTTCCCTAGAATCACTTTGAAATCTAGCACATAGGCATACTGCATGTAAAATATCGGGTCTACTCGCAGTTAAGTAAAGTAGACTACCTATAATACCACGATACAAGGTTACCTCGACATGTTTTCCTTTCTCATCCTTGTCAAGCTTTGCGCTTGTGCTCATTGGTGTGTTTACTTCTCTTCATTCACCAAAATTGTACTTCTTGAGCAAATCCTTTGTGTATTTGGTTTGGGAAATATACACGCCTTCTTCGGTTTGCTTGATTTGTAGTCCAAGGAAGTAGTTTAGCTCTCCCATCATGCTCATTTCGAATTCACCTTGCATTAAACTAGCAAATTGCTCACAAAGACGATTGTTAGTAGCACAAAAAATAATATCATCAACATATACTTGTACAATTAATTGATTTCTACCTTGTTCTTCTATAAACAAAGTAGTGTCAACTTTACCCCTTGAGAATCCATTATTAAGAAGAAAAGTACTTAACCTTTCGTACCAAGCTCTTGGAGCTTGTTTAAGGCCATAAAGAGTCTTTTTAAGTTTGAAAACATGATGTGGTGAATCATGATATTCAAACCCGGGAGGTTGTGCAACATACACTTCTTCTTGAATAACACCATTCAAGAAGGCGGATTTAACATCCATTTGGTAAAGTTTAAAGTCTCTATAGCAAGCATATGCCAATAACATTCTAATAGCTTCAAGCCGTGCTACGGGTGCAAATGTCTCATCAAAATCAATACCTTCTTGACGGATCCTTGAGCAACTAATCTAGCTTTGTTTCTAGTGACATTTCCTTGATCATCCATCTTGTTACGAAATACCCATTTCGTACCAATAATGGGATGATCAAGTGGTTTGGGAACCAACTTCCAAACATCACTTCTCTCAAATTGGTTTAACTCTTCTTGCATAGCCAAGATCCAATTTTCATCAAGAAGTGCATCTTTGACATTCTTAGGCTCTATAAGAGAGACAAATGCATTCTCTCTATATTGCCTTCGTGTGGTGATATCCCTATTCAAATCACCTATGACCAACTCGTGTGGGTGAGAACTTTTATGCTTGAATGATCTAGGAATATTGGAGACATCTCCTCCAACTTCCTCATGATCACTTTCCGGAAGTGATGAAACTTCATCGTTTAGATGATTCTCATTTTCCAGAACACGCGATGCATTTTCTACATTTTGTGTATCAACGATATGAGTATGAGAAATATTTCTACTTGACTCACTTAGTTCATGCACACTAGGTGGAGGAGTACCTTCAATAGGCTCTACTCTCAAGTCAATGAAGATGTTCCCATTTGGAGGTTTATCAACAATCTCTTGTTGATGAACAACCGTCGGAATGTCCTCAAGAATTTCTTCTTGAGGAGTCACATCTTCATTTTCTTCACAATCCTCATTAAGTTTAGGTTCGTCATTAAGTGACTCATTAAACTTAACATGGATTGATTCTTCTATCTTTTGACTCCTTTAGTTGAAAACACGAAATGCTTTACTATTCGAGACATAACCTAAAAAGATACCTTCATCCGCTTTGAGGTCAAGTTTGTCCAAAGTGCTCTTGGTATTAAGTATGAAACACTTGCAACCAAACACTTTAAAATACCCAATGTTGGGAACTTTTCCATTCCAAAGCTCATAAGGTGTCACATTTAGGTATGGTCTCAAATATACACGATTAATCACATGGCAAGCGGCATTTACCGCTTCGGCCCACAAGTACTTGGGCAGACCGAACTCATTTAACATCGCTCTACACATTTCTTGTAGAGTTTTATTCTTTCGTTCGGCTACACCATTTTGTTGTGGAGTTCTAGGTGGCGAAAGATCATGTGACTATCCTTTGGATTCACAAAACCTTTCAAACTTACCATCAAACTCACCACCACGATCACTACGGATGGTTTTAATGGTGTCACCCATGTGATTTTCGAATCGTATACTTAAATTCATGAACTCACTACACATATCATTTTTCTTAGCAAGAAACATCACCCATGTATAACGAGTATAGTCATCTACTACCACGAAGGTATAATGTTTACCACCCAAACTCTTTGTTCCAACATCCCCATACAAATCCATATGTAGTAATTGTAGGGGGTGGATATATTTGTCTTTGGTTTAAAACTTGTTTTCACAAATATTGCCTTTTGACAAGTGTCACATAAGTCATGGTTTTCGAAACTCATTTTCGGAAGGCCTCGGACTTTATTGTTTTCGCAAATAAACTTAAACGTTTTAAAACATACATGTCCGAGACGTCTATGCCATAGTTGCGTCAAATCATTTTTAGCAACTAGGCAAGATATATTTTGAGAAACCAAATCATTGATGCTAAGTTTATAAATGTTTTTGAAATGCAAAGCCTCAAATAAGATAGTATTATCCTTTTTCACAACACACTTTGTTTTCAAAAACGAAACTTCATAATTAGCATCACATAGTTGACTGACACTTATCAAGTTAAACTTTAATCCTACAACATATAAGATATCACTAAGAGAGAAAGAATTGTTACCCACAATACCATGTCCTTTGATTTGACCTTTGCTACCTCCAAAGTGGACAACTCTTCCATCTTGCATAGTGAGTCTATGGAAGAGACTTTTGTCTCCCGTCATATGGTTGGAACACCCACTGTCCACAACCCATTTGACCTTCTTGTCGTCGCTTTCTCTATTGAGTGCTAGGGCCTGCAAATGAACCATATGATATTGGTACCCTTTTTATTTTGGGTCTTTGAAGGTTAGTTACCTTCACTTCGCCTTTCGGCACCCACACAAGATTTTTATTATTCTTAGCCTTACATACTCTTTCTGCATAACTTTTCCTATTGCAATAAAAACATGTAGGAGTATGTTTGTGTGAATGTGAATGCTTGTGCGTTGGCACATTCCGTGATTCCTTTTTAGGGACAACCTTCTTTGATTCCAAAGAAGGTTTTTGTTTCACGGATTCAACCAAAGGTTTTGACACCTTTTGTGCGTTTGTCTTTCCTTTATGCATGTGCCGTTGTTTCTTCATGGAGGTTTTAGACTCCTTGACAACTTGTGCTTGTTCCTTTTGTTTTCCTTTCTTGGATGCATACATGTCACTAGATTTGATTTTATTTTTAGGCAATGTATTTGCATCCTTTTTAGCACTATCCTTTTGAAGGACTTTCTTCTTCAAAAGGCTTTGAGAAGATGAACTTGATTTCATCAAGTCATGCTTCTCTTCTAGTGCAATCACATGCATGGTCAATAAAATGTCATGTTCTAATTGTAATGCAAAGTGATTTTCTAACGTATCATTGTATTCATTTAAACATGTTCTAAAGTCCTTTTTGACACGTTTATACTTCAAGTCTAAGAAATCATTTTCTTGTGCTAAATCATCTCTTTCATCAATTAATCTATAATGAGATGAAATATTGCATACCTCCATGTCGTCGTCTATGGCCATTAGAGCATAGAACTCCTTGTCTAGATCATCATGGATGACCCCCGTGAGAGCTAGATTTTCGATGTCGTCATTCTCGCTTTCGGACCCGGACAAGGTACTCTCCCAATGGGCTACCTCCGCTTGCAAAGCCTTCTTCCATTGGTAGATGGCTTTCTTGTCTTTGTATTGCGACTCCTTCACCCTACAATCCTTCATAAAGTGACCAAGTTTTCCACACTTGTAGCATTTGTTTTCTTGGTCTTTCACTTTGTCCTTGGAGAACTTGTCCTTGATAAACCTCTTGGCTTCATCCTCATTCTTTCTTGCAAACCATCAAAACCTTCTGACAAGAAGTCCGACTTCATCATCTGAATCCTCCGACTCACATGCGAGCGCCTTTAACGAGCTCCTAATAGGGTCATTCTTCTCTTGAGCTTCAAGGTGAATCTCATAAGTGATAAGATTACCATAAAGCTCATCCAAGGTGATTGTTTCAAGATCCTGCGACTCTTCAATGGACGTGACCTTAGAATTCCATTCTCTTCATAAAATATTTAGGAAGCAATGGTTGGGATCCTTTTGTTCAATCTTTTTGCCAACCGCCGTGAGTAGGTTGACAAGCTTGGTGTATCTTTGAATAGACTCCTCAATCTTCTCACCTTTGGGAACATTGAAGTTATAGAACTGCTTGATGAGTTGTTCTTTTAGCCTTTCTCACTTGAGATGTTCCTTCATGGATTATCTCCAACTTAGTCCAAGCTTCATGGGCGGATTGGACTCCTTGTATTTGAGCTCTCTCATTTGGTGAAAGAGAGCTACTTAAAATAGCAAGAGCTTTGCTATTTATTGTAAAATGTAACTCCTCCTCCGGAGTGGGATCATCAACATCAAAGGGAATAGTAGACTCTTTTGACATCTCTCTCCATATTCGGTACCCACAAGAACGTAAATATGTTTCCATGTTGGACTTCCATAGTGGGTAGTTTAAAGGGTCAAGCATAGGAACTTTGAAATGGACACTAGAGATAGAAGGAAGTAGTGTTTCTTGCCTCCTTCTTCTTGAGGCATCACCACTAGGGGAACTAGCATCATCATAACCAAAGGGATCCATACCTTGAAGATCAAATCTTGCTATTTGAACTCAAATACTCAAGATTTAGCTCTGATACCAATTGTTAGGTCCCTTAGAACACACTAGAAGGAGGGGTTGAATAGTATGTTCACCAAGTATGTATATCTTCTTGAATATTTTTTGTTTTTGAGTGCAACCAATACTTGGGTGTGTTCTTGAAAAGAATAAAACTTTGCGGAAGCGTAAAGAACACAAAGATGTATAGAGGTTCAAGTCAAATGACTCTTCTCCTTTACCTTCTTGATTTTTCACAAGAAGGATTTTGAATGGGGGATTGTTATTTCTATGGGGGGAAACAACAATCAAAACAAAATCCACAACAATAAACAACTATGCCACACGCCTAGATCACAACCAAGAAACCTAACCCCTTGAAGTCTAGCCTCCAAAGAACTTCTTTGCCCTCAAAGAATTATTATAGGGAGTATAGTGCACCACAACACTATCAACTAACCCTCCAAGGTCTAGATTTCTCAAACAAGAAGCACCCTAGCTTCTTGACCAACAATCTACACAGCCTCTCACAATCTTCAACAACAAGAAGAACTCTCTTCTTCTTTACAATACAGCTCTCACAAATAAAGTAAAATCATAATACAACTATTTTGAGAGCTTGAGCCTTGAGAGAAACTTGAGAGCTTGAATGGTAGAAATTTGGAGAAGAATGAGATGAAACCCTTGTTTTATCTCCTTTGAAATTTCCAGCCGTTTGAAAATGCTTACAGGGTCAACAATGGGCTTTGTCTTCTTGTGATGACATGTCATCTTCATTGGAGACTTTCTCTTGGATGGATGCAAGCTTTTTGGAGAAGCTTCTTGTTGAAAGCTTGAAGAGGAAAGATGACTTCTCCAACAAAGAGAGAGAATCTGTGAAATTGCACTAAAGGGGAGGGTACAAAATGCCAAGTCACGTTAGTAAGCATAGCATAAGACATTTGTAGCATAAGTCACATAAAGCGCCTTAAGTGTTTAATAAACAAGCGTTCAATGTGACATGGAGCGCTTCATGCGATTTCGAACAGGCATTCGATGTAACATGAAGCACCTTATATGGGCAGCTGAAAGCGTTCGATGTCATATGAAGCGCCTAATCTCAGCCTTCATGCTTGTTCGAAGTACTTCTGACTTTTATCAGAAAGTTGCTTGATGTGCGTGCCCATTTTGGGGGGAAAAGTTTTTTTGACTTAGCAGTACACATGAAGCGCCTTATCAGGCGTTCAAAGTGCACGGTGTTTACACACAGGCACATGAAGCGCCTTATGTAGGCGTTCGAAGTGTACGGGCATCCAGACACTTCACATGAAGCGCTTAATGTAGGCGTTCGAAGTGTACTGACTTCCAGACACTTCACATGAGGCGCCTTATGTAGGCGTTCGAAGTATACTGACCTTCAAACACTTCACATTAGGCACCTAATCAGGCGTTCCAAGTGTCAATTATGCAAATCATCAAAACTCTAACATATTCCAACACGTGTGTATGTCACGTCACGTTGTTACATGAGAGTGGGTATTGAGAATATTGTGTCACATTGGCTACTTTGAAATAAAATACATGGGCTGAGGTTATGTCCATATCCACTCAAAGCCTTAGGACAATAGAAGGTCGTACCTCATCCTTAACTCATGTATTTTATCTCAAAGTAACCAATATGGGACAATATTCTTAATACCCGTCCTCACATGGCAACTTGACTTGACATACAAACGCGCGTTAGAACCCATCCTTAATCACAAACCACAAGCCAGATATGAACATCTGGACTTGGCGAGGAGAGACTAAATAGCCAACCATGGGTCAGACAAAGTGTGAATTCACATCTTAAACCCGCTCTGATATCATGTTGAAACTTGGGCTTAAATGAGGGTTAGGTCCATGTCAATTCAAACATTACTTTAAGGTTTTGAGTGGGCCCAAATTTCAACAGGCATCGCCAATTTATTGTCAGAGGTGTGTGGACCTTGACCTTTTAAGTTTTAATTTTGCCTTATTGGGAACTTTCTCGGGTTCTTTAATTTCTTGTGATATGATCTGCAAATTGTTTTGTTAAATCACTCCAAAGGTTGCTGTTCTTGCTTACCCCTGGTATTATCTCTCGAGTAACGTTGATTTTCTAATCGTTTTCCCTCACAAATATGGGCAGGGAATGTTCCTCGTGTTGATGGGCAACTTGCCATGAGTAGGGCGTTTGGCGATGCAAGGCTAAAGGATCACATCACTGCTGAACCAGATGTGATGATACAGAAGATAAAAGACGATACCGATTTCATAATCTTAGCAAGTGATGGCCTGTGGAAGGTGATTCTCTGCCAGAATCTTGTTTATGTTGTTGAAACCAGATCTTAACTCATCGGTGTCTTTGGATTTTAAACTTTGTAAACCCATGGAGAGCTAAAATCTCAAGTTTGGAAGTCACTTGAGATTTTGAAATAGAAGTGATTATAGGATATTCTAATATGATGATACTTTCTCTGCCACCCTGGTTCTTCGTATATACATGAATACTTTCTCTGCTACCCTTGTTCTTCGTATATACATACTCTTTATGCAATTTAGCTCATTTGACCACATCATTTTTAGAACTCGAGCCTATTGATATATTGTTCTTCTATGTTCTTGGTAATACAACAGTCTGGATTATTATGAATTCTTTGAAATACTGTGGAATTCTACTTTTTCCAGTTACATGCAAACTGTAGAATAATTTCTGATTCGTTTAGAAGGTGACTAGTTTAGAATCTAGTTATGAGGCTGTGTTTAGCATCTGGTCCTTGCTAAATAGGCTACTGGTTCCATACCACCAAAAAATTACCATATCATACACTTGACACACTGTATTCTCCTTCTGAAAAGGATCAACTATCTCTCATGTTTTCCTGTTCTCCTAAAATTGTGCATTTAGTAGTATGTAGACCATCCATAGCCTGTGGATTCCCCTATTTGGAACTGTGTCGAATGCTGGATTGTGGAGTTAATTATACGGATCAGTTGGCATGGTGCTTGATGTTTTAGAATAGTTATTCCTTCGGGATAGTAGTTATGGTTTTCGGGTCTGACGGGACGGTGCGTGATGTTTTAGAAAATTTCAGGTAATGTCGAACCAGGAGGCGTGCGATTGCACTAGAGGGACAGAAAATGCCAAGGAAACAGCTAAGAAACTGGTCAAGGAAGCTCTTGCAAAGGGAAGCAAGGATGATATTTCTTGTATTGTTGTTATGTTAAATTGATTCTGCTTTCTTCGTCCTAAAAATTTGGTGTAAAAGTTTAGACATGGAGAATCTAATGCTGAAACAAAAAAAAAAATTGTACAAGCGTAGCAAAACTCAGTTTTACTTGGTCCAATGTTGTAACATTGACTCGTGGTGTACTACTATGGTTTGGCCATTCTGTGTGATTTACAGCTTGTTTCAGGATCTATGGCTAGAATGTTATCAGATATTTTGTATCAAAGATGATAAAAACGCCACCGTGATAATATCATGTCAAACACCATTATGACGATAACTGAAATTTGAACTTTAGTTGACATTATTATTTTTTTAACATGGTAATCATCATTATTTACAATAAATATATACATATGAAAGTAACATGCACCAAGACAAGTCTAACCTGGCATTGAAGTAGGAGCTATTAAGCCAAAAAAAAGAGAGAGAGAGAGAGAGCAGAATAATGATTATGAAAATTACAGAACAAGTTCTGTTATGCAGGGTTATTAGTCTTTCTTCAATCAAGTAAACAGGACAATTACTGGCCAAAAAATATGTCGACCAGTGTCCGCCCCTAAAATAAAAAACAAGGCCACGTGGTGGTAATCAACTAAGTGCAAACACTTCAAATCAAAAAAATCAAGCTTTCAGCTCAGATCAAACTATATGCGACTTATGGCCAGTAGCTCTTCCAAGACAAAGCCATAAAGATAGCTGTGCAATCCCTATTATATAACATGTTTACGAGCCATCAGCAATTAGGCCTCATTCTACACCAACGTCTAGCAAAGTCCGGGCGTTTCTGGTACACTAAGCCTCCGCATTTGTGCAGGATCTGAAGAGGAACCGGATCGCTTCGGAATCTGATATACGCAACCTTATCCTGCAACTAGTAAGAGAAAATTTGTACAATATAACACCACATGAATACAAGTCATAATCCTAACCTGTATGTGCAACGAAATAATTTCCGGGGAAGTCATCTGATAGTACACCAAAAATAGGTTTACACCTACCATCATGTCTATAGCTAAATTACATTCCTCCAACCTATTGGTTAGATGTTTTGTATAGAAGACGCATAATCAGGCCAAATGCAAAGTCCTCGAGGAGAAGGTGACCGTTCGTGATGGACGTTTGAGAAGTCAAAGGTGGACAGGGCCATATGGAGCAACTGCATCCATCACCATAACCACACGCAATGTTTGTAAACCACCTTAATGAATCAAAGCAGCCAAACATGCAACACCAGATTACCCTACTCAGTGCTTCAAAGAATGCAGCAAAATTGTATGGACATCACCGCGGTTCAATCATGACTGCGTTAATGCTTAATTACATATAATCTACTGCTCAGAGCCATCAGCACCATCAGCTTCTGAACTACGCCTTTTCTTCTTTCCCTCTCCATGCCTTGACCTTCTGGGAGCCTCATCCTCACTGTCACTTGCTTCATTTCGGAAACTATTCCCACCACCAAACTGATCTTGTTCTGAAGGTTTCCCTCGTTGGTGCCTCGATTCATCATCGAGTCTATCAACTGAACCTGCCATGTCTTGATCTTTAGCTTGATCTGACAAAGAACCAGGTCTGTCATTTTTTTCATGCATTGCTACTTTCTTAGGCCGGCTAGAAGTTTGAGAGGGTTGTGACGACTGATGGGGGAGGAATGGAGACATCCCAGCTGGACGAGCAGGTCTGGATGGAGTTCCAGAGGCAACACCGCCCATTCCACCCATGAAAGGGGCCCTTCCAGGACCCATCATCATCCCGTAATTACCGCCGGGAAAATTGCCAGGCTGGGGAGGCCGGCCATGGAACATCATTCCAGAACCAGGACCTGCAAAATCACCAAAGAATCTGGGACCATAAGGACCAAAAGGCCTTGCAGCCATACCAGACAGATCTGTCAAGGGGAAACCATCAGGTGTTACTCCACCAAATGCAAATCCATCACCACCCATGATACCAGGGGGAAAGCACCTCATTCCAGGAAGAGGCCGGCCTCCACGAGCTAAAGGCATAAAAGGAGGCCACATCATTTCCCTTCCTCTTCCTCTGCCTTGAGCAGCTGGTCCATAAGCTGGGGTAAAACTCTCATCTTCTTCTTCGCTTTCTTCCTCTTCCTCTTCTTCATTATCTTCGAATGGTACAATATCAGGGTCCTCAGTTGTATTATCAGTGTTTATGCCCTTTGCCTTTTCCTCTTCTCTCTTAGCTTCTGCAGCAACCCAAATTGCCTGTAAAAAAAATTCGAGTTAGAACATGCATCATGTGACTAAAATTATACAAGGAAAAGAATTATATGCAGTAATTGTGATTGATATGCAGTAATTGTGATTGATAGGGAATTAAGTTTATTTCCTATTTTAGGACCGTGATGTAACTATTTATCCCAAATCATGCGATGAACAAAGAAGCAAGAAACAATATTTTTTCTTCAACCAATCTCTGTGCCAATGTTTAATGTCTATGATTAACATGATATCAGAGCGAGGTTTTCTCCGTTAGTGGTGAAATACAAAAAAAAAAAAAAAAAAG
>AP025064.1:16538946-16722112 GCA_036186865.1 Eustoma russellianum | reverse complement strand
AAAAAAAAAAAAAAAAAAGCTCATCACTTACCGTCAACTTACCTGAACCCTTCTCAATGGCCGGCCAAACACCCCAGTCCGGAATGTCTCTAGAGGGGCAACCAACCCTTCGGCGGAATCATTCAATCTGTCCCAAGTTTTGGAGCTCCTGCAAAAATGGGCTCCAAAACAACACACATCCGAGCCTTCTGCATCCCCTGCCCAACTCAGTCTGAATGAAAAACTTAATGATCATAACTATGCAGTGTAGACACGAAAGATCAGTCTGGCCGTGGATGGGAGGGGAAAGCTCAGACATATCACTGCTCCTCCTCCCCAGAAAGAAGATCCAAGTTATGAACAGTGACGACATGCGGACTCTGTTGCCATTACTTGGATCTTGGAAAATCTTGAACCCGACATCGTTAATTAATATATTAATTATCCAACATCCTGGGATCTTTGGAAAGGAATAGAGTCCACATATAGCAGCGGCCGAGATCCTTCTCAGATTTATGACCTCATTGTGAAGGCCAACAACATCAAACAAGGATCTCAACCGTTGGAAAGGATTTATAGCCAGTTACAGTCAATCTGGAAGGAAACTGACCAGAGGATGCCTAATCCTATGCACTGTCCCAAAGATATGACAGTGTATAATCAAATCCACCAGCAAAACAGGCTTTACCAATTTTCGCAAGCCATTAGCGGGGACTATGATGCGGAAAAAAAGGATATTTTGAAGACAGATCCCTAACCCACAATAGAGGAAGCATATTCACAGATCCGGCGGGAAGCACACCGGAGGGAAATACTCAGAGAAGGAGGGGAGCCATCATCGGGGAATCACCCCTCAGGCATAGGCAGCGGGCTGTTTTCACAGCACAACCGCCAAGTGACAGGAAAAAAAGAACCACGGACGAAGACAGAGAAAGGACTGCAGTCTGATCTGGGGAGAGGTGCTCCTCCAGCATCATCCTCCCGCAAAGAAGACGAAAAAGACCAGCTCCCGTATACGTACTGCGGAGGGAGCAGACATACGGCGGAGGCGTGTTTCTAGCTTATTGGCTACCCAGAGTGGTGACCAGATGCTAAAAAAAGGGGCAAGCGAGGTGGATCTGCCAAGGGCAACAACGCTGCCGCCAGCGAAGGCAGAGAAGAAGTGAACCTCACAGAAAGCTTCGGAGGAATAGCAAGCAGCGAAGAGGCGGAAAGAGGTAGAGACAGAATGCCCCAGAAAGATCCAGAAGGGGGTAAAATGACGCCTGAAGGGCTTGGGGCAAATTTAACCCCAAGCCCCTCTCTCCTTTATAATATTAAATATAGTGTATTGTCTTGTGAAAATATGCAGGAGGATTCAGGCGATTGTAATTCTCTCCAGACGGACTGCCTAGGTCAACAAAGCCAAATTACCAAAAAACCCCTTCAAGCTATTCACCAGCAAGCGCACAATAAAACATCAATAACCCACTTGTCCCACAAATTAACTGCAAAACAAAATTCCTCCTGGTTGTTCGACTGTGCACCGACACAATGTCATATGATATCCGCGACTTTCACCAACTTTCCCAACCACATAAAACAACCATCCATACGGCTAATGGTGGGACCGCACCTGTACACGGGACAGGCACCATTAAAATATCACCAACCCTAACACTTAAAAACTGCCTTTATGTTCCTACTTTATCGCATAAATTATTATCAGTCAGTCATCTCACACAAGAATTACACTGCACCGTACTTATATATCCAACTTTTTGCATCCTGCAGGATATCCGGATGGGGAGATAGTTGGGCGTGGTTCTGAATGAGATGGTCTCTACTTCGTTGACGAGGTTGCCCAACACGGCGCGGCAGCGCTCACTCAAGGGACGGTAGACTGGCAGGCATGGCTATGGCATCGCAGACTGGGCCACCCATCCTTGGGATATCTTCAGATCCTACTTCCGCATATTTTTAAACGGTATTCAAGTTTACCTTGTGACATTTGTATTCTGTCTAAAAGTCAAACATTCGTACCCATTAAATAGTTCCAAAACTAATAGCCCGTTTTCCTACTGGTTTTACCTACTTCCTACTGTTTGTTGATGATTGTACCCGCATGACCTGAGTCTGCTTCCTCAAACACAAGTCTGAAGTATTCAGTAAATTTGTTACGTTTTATCATATGGTTTCTACACAATATAAAACACAAATCCAAATCATTCACACTGATAATGGCAGAGAATATGTCAATAAACAGTTACAAGATTTTTGCTGTAACCATGGACTTGTACATCAGACCACATGTCCAGACACTCCTCAGTAAAATGGAGTGGCTGAGCGTAAAAATCGGATTATTCTTGAGATAACCCGTTCCCTTTTACTTGAATCTCATGTTCCATCCTCCTACTGGCCTGAAGCTATAGCTACTGCAAATTATCTGGTTAACCGTTTACCTACAAAAATATTGAACCACCAAACTCCTTTGGCTGTACTTGCAAAATACCACACAGTTCCGCTTCACCTAACTCTTCCGCCTCGAGTCTTTGGGAGTACTGTGTATGTTCACATTCCAAAGCCTCAACGGTCTAAGTTAGATCCATGTGCTGTTAAATGTGTTTTTGTGGGGTATGGGGTAAACCAAAAAGGGTACAGGTGTTACAATCCCAAAGCCCGACGTCTATACACTACTCTTGACTGCGATTTCCTGGAAACAGAGTATTATTTCCAAACCCCGCCTTCTTCTCAAGGGGAGAATCCTCAAGTCAACTCACTATACTGGTTACATAAGCCTATACTGCCAGAACCTGCTGACCCAACAGAGGGGGTAGGCCAAACCACCGGGCAAACCTCTGTTGACAAAGTGGACCTCAGTCAACTGAATCACGATCAGCTATCTACTCCAGACGAATATCCCCAGGTATGCTCTCCAAATAATTCATCCTCTTCCTTAGATTCTAAACCTCCAGAAAAACCTTATGATACTTCTAACCAGCTTATTGAGCCTGCAGAACAACCACGGTATGTACTACCTCCTAGGAAAAACAGAGGAGTACCGCCAGCCAGATATGAGCCTGAATACATAGCCAGGACCTCAAGGTATCCGGTCAAGGGGAGTTACAATCGCCTATCCGAAACTGCTATGTGTTTCCAGACTGCACTCTATGCGACATTGATCCCTAAAACAGTAGAGGAGGCGGAGAAATGTCCAAAGTGACAGGAGGCTATGCAGACCGAGATGGATGCTCTTACGCGAAACAAGACATGGGAGAAGTGTGTAATAGGCGAAGGCAAAAGGCCGGTAGGTTGCTGATGGGTATTTACAATCAAACACCGAGCAGACGGGACTGTAGAACAATACAAAACGACTGGTTGCCAAGGGGTATACCCAGACATACGGAGTGGATTACTCAGAAACTTTTTTCCCAGTGGCAAAAGTAGACACAATCCGGGTACTATTCTCCATCGCAGCAAATCTTGATTGGCCTCTTTATCAACTGGATGTCAAGAATGCCTTCTTGCATGGAGATCTGAAGGAGGAAGTATACATCGAGCCACCACCAGGGTTCCGAACGGAGTTCAAACCAGGGGAAGTGTGCCGGTTGCGGAAAGCGTTGTATGGGTTAAAGCAGTCACCAAGAGTCTGGTTCGGTCGTTTCACCATGGCCATGAAAAAATATGGTTATCACCAGAGCAATGGAGATCATACACTGTTCTTAAAAAGAGAACAAGAGCGGGTAACTTGTCTAGTTATATATGTAGATGACATGATTATCACCGGAAACGATGAATAAGAAATTACATCCTTAAAGCAACGGCTATTCCAAGAATTTGAAATGAAGGAACTAGGCATACTAAAATATTTTCTTGGTATTGAGGTGCTCCGATCAAAAGTTGGAATATTTATTTCACAAAGAAAGTATGTTCTAGATCTCCTAGTAGAAACGGGGCTGGTAGACTGCAAGCCTGCAGAGACACCAATGATGATGAATCACGGGTTAAAGATAATTCCAGGGGAAGAATCAGCGGACAAACCAAGATATCAACAGCTGGTGGGAAAATTAATCTATCTGTCACACACAAGACCCGATATTGATTATGCGGTAGGAGTTGTGAGTCAATTTATGCATCAACCACACAAACAACATACGGAAGCAGCACTGAGGATAGTAAGGTACTTAAAGGGGACTCCAGGAAGGGGAATTGTCTTCAGACAACATGGACATCTTGAAGTACAGGTATACACAGACGCTGATTAGGCCGGAAATCCGAATGACAGAAGGTCAACCTCTGGATATTTCACCTTAGTCGGAGGAAACCTAGTTACCTGGAAAAGCAAGAAGCAAAAAGTGGTAGCTCTGTCAAGTGCACAAGCAGAGTTCGAGGGATCGCGAGAGGACTAACTGAGGTACTTTGGGTTAAGAAAATTTTGAAGGAAGTGGGGTTTCCTCCAACAAGAGTCCCTAGGCTGATGTGTGACAACAAAGCAACAATAAGAATTTCTGAAAATCCCGTTCAGGATGAACGAACAAAACACGTGGAGGTGGACTGACATTTCATCAAAGAGAAGCTCGGAAGTCAAGAAGTATGTCTACCGTTTGTACGCTCGGAAGACCAACTGACAGACATACTTACAAAGACGGTGACATCTGGACATTTTCACGATATTTTAGGCAAGTTAAGCATCGAAGACCGGGTGGATTAACTTGAGGGGGAGTGTTAGAACGTGCATCATGTGACTAAAATTATAGAAGGAAAAGAATTATATGCAGTAATTGTGATTGATATGCAGTAATTGTGATTGATAGGGAATTAAGTTTATTTCCTATTTTAGGACCGTGATGTAACTATTTATCCCAAACCATGCGATGAACTAAGAAGCAAGAAACAATATTTTTTCTTCAACCAATCTCTGTGCCAATGTTTAATGTCTACGATTAACAATTAGTTTACTTCAAACAATCACCTTCTCTGCAATTGTAAATAAATAGAACTGTAGATGCAGATTCTCATTCTGAATAGCTACATATTGCTCTAACAGCAAGGCAACCGACTGGCTTTCAACATGTCACAGAAAAATAGTTTTTCGGTGATCATTTGAAGAAAAGGAAAAAAAAAAAGGAAAATGAAAGACCAAAAAATACGAAATATAAACATACAGACACACAATTTCAAGCATTCAAACTGTTCTAAGACGATAATGATGATAGGATACTTGAATCCATACTCTGTTCTATTAACCGCACCCCTTCCATTTACCATGGATAGAAAAAGTCACTTCATTGATTACTACCGATTTGATGATAAATTGCTACAAGGGAGTGTGGATACAAAGTGTTGAGCGCATATATCAGCAATAATAAAATTGAGGCAGAGTATGAAGATACAGCAACAAACTTTTTCGAAGCTCCATGAGCACAACTAAAAGAACAATAAATATGCATGTACAAACATAGTCAAAAGGACGGGGATCAAAACAAAGGACTTGTGAAATACCAAAAGCTCGCTGTCAGGTTCAAGATAAAGCAGGGAGGCTAACTGCTCACCAACAGAGGTCTCGAGCTCTTGGCAATCTCTACTAATCTGCAGCCGACATGTAGAAAAACAATGTAAAAAAATTTCAAAAAATAGAAAAAGGGGGAAAACAAAAAAAAAGGAAAAAAACGTAATGAGACAAACAGCAAAAAGCTAATATAAAGATGCCAAGCCACAGAACTCGTCTATATTTAGTGTCGCTCCTCTCCTACAAAGTATCGTGAAAGATATTACTTACTCATATATTTCAGTATGCAAATTCCTCAAGAATCAAAATGATTAATTATCTTAAATGTAGCGAACTCCAGCTTATTCAATTCAAAAAATGCAGTTAGTAAAAGAATCAAATGTTCTGGAATTATCAACCTAAAGAAACCACACTAAACAAATTAGTCTTTGAATATCTTCGACTCAACTTCATCACCGTCAAGGATAACTCTATATGCTATATAACTCCCCAGAAACGTGATCCTGCTGCTACATGTGGAAAGTCAAATTTTAAAAATGAAGTACAGGCCAATAGTTCCATAGCTTCCAATATTATATGCTGCAGTCATGTAGATGTGGAGTACAACAGACAATTTTTACTTATGTTATTGTATGGAAAGTCCGTTCACGAACTTGAGCAGCACTTTTGATTGAGAAACTGCTTGATGGAAGCCATTTCCAGCTGCCTTGTCCCAAACCAGGGTTGATTTCACAACAAGTATGATAAAAATTGAGCACTTGGTTGTCCCATCTTCTGCCATAAGGCAATGCCATTGATTATCATCGAAAACCTAAGAAACCGTAGCCTCTAAATTGATATTCAATTTCCTTCTCAATTCTGGGTGTTTAATCCACAAAATACCCAAGAAGGGGCCAAGGGTCTTTCTAGAAAGAGGTTGTTTCTTCATTTCCAATTTTTTTAATGTGTTGAGTGTATTGATCTCTGACCCAGAGGATTCTTTTCCACATTCATGAATTAGACTGCTTAGGCTGGACTTCCCACAATGATTTTCTTTTAAGCATGTCTAAATACACCCAATTAACCCAAAGGCTATCGTTACCTTCACAGATGCTCTAAATGATCTTCATTATGTAGATCATGTTCATCTTTCTGATATCAGTAATCCTAAGACCCCTTTGCTCTTTTGGCTTACAAAATATATTCCAGCATACCTTTGCCTTCTTTGTGCCTTCCCACAAGAAGTTTCGAAGGATCTTTCAATTTGACTTATAACCTCCTTAGGCAGAAGATATAAATTGGTCCAGTACTTACAAAGCGCAATTAAGACTATGTTTATGAGCTAAATCCTCCCAGCGTAAGACAATTTGGAAGTTGTCCAACTTTTGACCCTTTTGCGCAACTTATCCAAAAGTTCGCTACAATCCCTATAGGTAAGTCTACCAATGATTAAAAAGACACCAAGAAATTTTACTAGGAGGGAACCAAGAGGCATACCAATGATGTCAGTAAATTCATGTTTTCCAGCTTCGACTTTTGAAGGTTCGGAATTAAACTTGCGAGGCATTGAAATTCCAAGAGTCCTAATGAGTCCAACAGATTTAAGTATTCGCATTTGCAAAGATGAAGAGGTCATCTGCAAATGCCAAAGAGGTTATGCTCATATCCTTACAATTTGGGTGGAAAGTGAAGAGGGAATCCTTAGGCTTTGCCTTCAAAAGATATGTAAACCATGACTAGAATAAAGAGGTAGAGAGAAAGGGGATTACCTTGTCAAACCCCCGGATGATTAAATGCCCAACAAGGGAGCCATTGATGTTTACTGAGAAGGAGGCCGTGGTGGAGATCACATTGTCTTAAACACCTGGATGATTTAAAGTGCCCACTAAGGAAGCCATGGATGTTTGCCGAGAAGGAAGCAGTGGAGATACATAGAAGTACCCAATACCTATATTTCTCTGGGAAGTTCATGCATTTAAGGATTTCTAATAGGTAACTCTATTTGACACTGTCAAATGCTTTCATAATGTCCACTTTGATAACACATCTTATTGGACCCGTAGTCTTCTTGTAATTTTTCACTAACTCATGCATAAGGAGGATATGCTGTATATTCCTACCTTGGACAAAAGTTGACTGATTCTCATCAACTAGGTGCGCAAGAAATGGCTTGACCCTATTTGACAATATCTTAGTAAATACGTGGTAGGTCACACTGCAGCAAGATATTGGCCTGAATTCCTTCACACTGATAGGAGCATCTATCATTAGTATGAGAGATAGCTGTGGCATTCATAGGGTAATACATGAAGTCCTTGTTGAAGAAGATAAAATGGCTTCTGTAAAGTCATTTCCCACCAAGTCCCAACTTTCCATGAAGAATTCTGCAGTAAACCTATCAGAACCCAAAGCACTATCCTTCTTCATTGAGAAAAGTGTTCCTTTAACTTCATCTTTGGTTATTGGCCTTTGAAGGGAGGAACTCTGCGTTGGAGTAAGAGATCGCCATTCTGGTTCAGTTTAGGGGTGGGCTAAGGCTTGGTTCCTTGAAGAGATTTTCAAAAAATCCGGTTGCCAGGTCCTTAACAACTTCATAATCTTCAACCATCATACCTTGGTCATCTTGAAGTCTCAAGATTTGTTTCTAGATATATGAGATTTGACTAATCTATGGAAGAAACATGTGTTTCTATCCCCAACCTTCATCCATTTTATTCTAGTCTTTTCCTTATAAAAGAATTCTTCAAAAGCAAGAAGGTTTGTATAGTCTTGAAGGACAGATTGTTCTTTCGGTTGATGATGGATGTTATGCCCATCCAGCTAGGCATTCTGCTGTACCACCTCAAGATTCTGCTTTGCCATGACCACTGTCTCTGATATCTTCCCAAAATATTGTTTGTTTAGGACCTTTAATGGCTGCTTAGGCCTCTTTGGCTTGCTTATGAGCCTTACTTGTGGTTCCCATCCACAGGGGAGTTCCAACTATCTTGCATATTAAATCTTGAGTGGCACATCCAACCTTTCATGAATTTAAAAGGTTTTGGCCCAAAATTCTTTCTCATTTGTACTAAAAGTACATAGTCAATCCAAAAAAGTTTGGCCAGAGAAAAATCTATATCGGTGTATTTTATCAGCCTTTTGTTTGTTTGACCCAGGTGAATTACATTCCCCTCGATGGGATACTGAAAAGATCTATTTGCTGAATCCAATCCGTGAATTCAGCAACTGCGTTCCTGTTTATCCTTCTCTTTCTTACCTTGATCATTAAGCACTATGTTGAAGTTCCCCCATTATAATCCAGGGGGGTCACTATATAATCTTAATTGATTATTAAGTTCCCTATAAAATTCCCTTCTAGGACTCTTCTCATTATAACCATAAATGATGGTAACAATGGATTCTTCCTGCTTGAGTAGTTTAGTCGTTATTGAGCAAGTGATACGTTGCTCCTCAAAGTGTAGCACCTTACCCTCAAATATATTTGGATCCCAAGCAACCCAACTTCTTGAAGTTGTTAGCAACTCCCAATGTTTACAAATATTTTTTACTGGACTTTTCAAAATACTTTTGTCGTATCTTGATTTCCACTAATCCCATCATACTAATCTTTTTTCATGAATATACTTTTATATTGCTTTCTATTTTATAGGAGAATTTAATCTCCTAATGTTCCAACATGCTAACTTAATCTTCATTTGGTTTTTGGGGGCCTACCTCTACTCTTAGTTTTGGTCTGTTGGTTGGTCGAACTTTCTTCTTTACTACCCTCGCTGTTGCGATCAGGAGGTTTTAGAATGACTATGTTCTTAACTATAAGGGGAGGAGCTTCTTTGTGTATCTCTACTTTGGACCTTGTATGATTGATCAAACTTATCAAGTTGTTTTGAAGGAGGTTTATTGCCCACCAGATGGCTATTGGTAATTCCTCAAAAGTCTTCATCACAGATGATATCCTTCCCTAATGTCATTCTTGGAATAGGAGGTTTCAGGGAGCCACTTCCTTTTGAAGAGGGGTAGTTATTCTTTTGTTCCTAGTAAGGTTTTCCTCTTTGCCTTGCTGCTTGTTTAGTGGTGATAAGGTCATATTGTCTAACTCTGAGTGGTTCTCCTTTGGAATGTCCTCAGGTTTGTCCATACTAAGGTTTACCTCCTTATTAAAGGCATCCTTAGGGGTGGAGCATTCAAAACAAAAGAACCAATCATCCTCCATACTATGATGATCAAGGGAACTATCAGCTAATCCATCTTGAAGGTCACCAAATCATCATCCAAACGGTTGAGAGAGTGGAATTTATTATTTAGGGAAGTTTTTGACCTCTGCCAAGTTTTTTTTTTCATATTTTATGAAAAAGGAAACTATAAGCCTACTATGATCATGATTACACGGAATGGATTTCGTTATCAAATACATAGTATCAAGGTTGCAAGTGCTTGATATGAGATAGGTTACGATAACACCTCTAGAGAATAAGGATAAGTTCTGATGAAACCTCTAAGATGAATAGAACAAAGCAGTTCCGAGGGAACTAAATAGACGCTTTATGCGATCTTATTTACCCAAAAGAAGAAACCAACATCAGGAGTTTTTTTGTCTCATATTTTCCTATATGGGATTTCTTTTTCTTTTTTGATAGGTAGTTACCATGTTTGAAAGTGACAAACTTGGGTTCTCTAGATTACCCAAAGTCTAGCCTTGATCTACCTGATCCTCTGAACCTATCTAGCAATTATCTTGCGTAGTCTTAGTTTGTTGCTTAGGAGCACTTACCTTTTGTGCATTCGGGAGAGCTACATGTGTACTGGGAGCAATCTTTGGGTTTGGATCTACAACTGTTGTCAGCCCTTGAGTGTGCTGACTGTTTGGGATAGTTTGTGCTCTTTCTTTTTGATTGTTCCTTTATACTTTCCAGTTTTGCCTGTGAGCGTCAGTTTTGAGCAAAGCTTTTTGTTTCTCTTCTTTTTCATATGAGTGTCCAAAGATTTTGCACTTGCACCACTGGATTGGCATACATTCATATTCAACTGCTTGAGTTGTCTCATACTCATATTCATCTATGAACTTCACAGAGCTAGAAAGTTTTCACCCGCTGTTATCTCCACACAGATTCTAGCATAAGCTACCATTGACTGCACAATAGTGCTCTATCCATGAAGATACGCTTCCCTATTAAACTTTTAATTCCACCTAATGTGTTGTTGTTGAAGTAATGGATGTGCAAGAAGGGAAGACGAATCCAGACAGGCAGTTTAGCTTTAGCTTTTGGATACTTTTACTAGAATCCAAAGTCATAGGAACGGTACTTTATTTCCAAAGGGCATACGAGATTTGTCCAAGATCTCCTGCTTAGCTTCCTCATATTCAAATTTGAAGATGAAGAGGCCATCATGGTACCTCTGCATCTCCAATAAGCCTTTGCTGCTCCATCTATCTTTGGCAAGTTTTGGACATTCAGGAAGGAAGCGTTGTTGCCCATCACTTGGCCAATAATAGTTGCGCTCCATTTTATGTTGTTATCCACCACCTCCGTCAGTGATAAAGCAAAGGTCTTCTCATCTTTGATAACATCGAAACTGAATGATTTGAGAGTAGATGTTTCTTTCGGAACGAAGTCTTGCTTTAGAAGACTTGTTCATAATGATTTGGCACGAACAAGGCCTTGCATGCTGGTGATTTCAGCTAGATCGTGTAAATCTAACCATTACAAGGTAGATTAACAGTGGGTAAGTGCTCCGACGCTTATAGCAGCGGGCAGAGAGGCCTCCTTGGCTGGAGCTAGCCTCTTTTAGGGTGGATTAGTGAATTGGTGAAGAAAGGAGAAGGGAGAGAGATAATTGGGGTGACGAAGTCACTTAAGGTGACTCTGAGGTGGTGGAGAAAGTTTAGAGAGGAGAGAGAAAGAGGTGGAGGAGTGGTTTAGGTTGGTGGAGGTGTTACCGCTAAGGCTGCATTCTATCCATTGTTGATTGAAAAATAGACATTTGCGGTGGGGAATGATCGAGAATGACGAGTTATTCCAGGTTAACAAAAGTCAAGATAGAGAAGGTACATTCATATTAAACAGTACATAGAGAATAACCAAGACATATCAGAAAGTACCAGGCACAACGACGTGAACCCAAAACATAAACCATTATAAGCAGAAGACTTGCTAGTCATATCTCCACAAACATAAAGATACTGATGTGTTTGACACCATCAAAAAAGTTTTAAGCTCCAATCAGAGTAATCTTTGCACTTTAAGCCAAAGCTTACCCACTGATGTTAACTGTTCAAACCTATCATAAAGAATTATGCTTCGTGATTCTAAGATCACTAAAAAAGTGACAGTATACCTACAAAGCCCAATAACAAAGGCATGTCCCTTAATTCGATTCCCATAACCGAAGGACAAAGAAAAGATATGCATAATGCAGTTTCTTCAAAGCTTAAAGCAAGGCAGATGAGATTACATATGATGAAGGCACTTTTCCCCCTTGTACCAATACATATACATGCTCAATACGGGTAGTAGTACTGCATAACATAAAGTACTGATGTGCTTGATACCACTAAAACATTTTATAAGTTCCAATCAGAGTCATTTTTGGACTTCAACCCAAAGCTTAGCCACTGTTGTGGTCCAAACCTACCATTAGGGGTGTTAAACAAACCGAGCCGTTCGCGAACTATTCGAGTTCGGTTCGTGTTCGGTTCGTATTCGTTCGTTAATTATTTGTTAACGAGCCGAATTCGAATAGGTATTCGAGTTCGTTTAGTTAAACGAGCCGAACTGTTCGCGAACAGTTCGGCTCGTTTAAACAGTTATAAGGTTATCGAGCCGAACTCGAACCAATTTTAAAGTTCGTTTAGCTAAACGAACCGAGCCGAACTATTCGTTTAGCTAAACGAATTCGAGTTCGAAAACTTAGTATTCGGTTCGGCTCGGTTCGTTAACACCCCTACCTACCATAAAGAATTATGCTTTGTCGCAATTCTAAGATCACCAAAAAGTGGCAGAATACCTACAAAGCCCAATATTAAAGACACGTGCCTTAATCTGATTCCCATATACCAAAGGACAAGTAAAAGACAATGCATATTGCAGTTTCTTCAAAGCTAAGAGCAAGTCAAATGAGGTTACACACGATAAAAACACTTTTCCCCCTTGTACCAATATATACACATGGTAGTGCTGCATAACAAAAATAATCTTAATTTGCCACTCATGTTTTGCAGACTCGTCTCATTCCTTACCAAGATCAACCAAGCTTGCTTAAGGTTGCAAAAAGAACTCTTAGTTGTTAGAGGACCCCCCATACCACATTTCTTGAATCTGATATCTTTGCGTATATTACTTACAAAAAAAGATATCTTTGCTTACAGCCAATTCATTGCAATCTAATCTTTCATATTAAACATTTCCCTCCATTTCCTCTTTTTCTTATAACAATGTGTCTGATTCAAATTTAAGATACTTCACAATGAAATTCCCACAAAAGCCATGGATATAGGTGCTACACCACATAAAGAGATACCAGAATAATTGTTGCATGATTACCTTGACTGGCAAATTCTCGTTGAATGGATTTCGTAAGTGGCCAGTTTTGTGGAAGGACAATTCACAAAGCTGTAAAAGAATGTCATAGTTAGATCCATGATACATAGTAATACTTAATCATTACAACGGTCTCTGAAAGCTCAGACAACTGATAAACATAGGCGCCATTGATAAAAAGTTTATATCCAGGTTCAAGTTTCAATTATATCCAGGAAACTCAATCAGTCAGGAAATGGTGAAGAGACCAGACTCATTATAGCAGCGTAAGGAGGTTGATACACAAATGGGATGTTTTCCTTGTCATTCCAAATTGAATAATTAATCAAGAGTCCCATTTATGGTGCTTCTATCACCTAGCAGTTTCTTTATCTTAGTCGATATTATTTACTTCAGTCCGGGAAAAAAGGTCAATTTATTTACTTAAAAGAGTAAAAAGAGCAAGTTGTTAAGTACAGGAAATGTGCTAAAGTCCTCTAGAGTTCTCAGATATCGTGAGCCGCCCCAGTGGGACCTCCTTAACCAAAGAAGTGAGGGGACCCCTAAAATTCAATGCTACAGTAACTTCAACAGCTTTTGCTCAATTCCTGTCACCAGCATTAGAGTCGCGAATGCTGACATGAGCAAAGAACATAAGTCTTATTTTTTTCTTTTTCTCTTTAGGAAAAAAAAAAGCTCTTTTGCACACCACTGAACAAAGAAAATAATCTTTTTACTAAAGAAAATCCACTCTAAAAAAAAAGAGTTAAGCCGACTTTCAAAGGAGTCCACTCATCCAACCCATCACCAAATAAGTACTATCACAAGTTACATCAAAATGTATTATTTGTAAAACGAAGAATAGCCAAGCAAAATAATGAGAGAAATCTGGGAAGTACAAAGAGTGTAATCATTTTCTGAGGGATTTAAATAGCTTCCTTCATTGGTTGTATGTGCGACCTTTTGCATTGGTAATTTTTCTGATTTCATTTTGGAGGAATACAAAAAATAGAAAGTTGCAAATATTCCGGCATGAATTACTGGAACATGAACTTGTATCAGACCAGTTACGTAACTCTGATAAGGATAGAAACTTAACATTTAGAAGGAGAATTTGATTGTCAGAGGTAGAAGATGCTTTGAAAAGGATGAAAAATGGTAAAGCGGTTAGACCCCACGGTATTCCATTTGAAGCTTGGAAATGTCTACAGAAAGAATGTATTGTGTGGTTCACAGATCCTTTAAACAATACTGTGAAGACCGGAAAGATGCTTGAACGGTGGAGGAAAATCACTTTAGTACCTCTGTTTAAAACAAATGGTAGATACAAAATTATGCAAATTATAAAGAAATTAAGCTAATGAGTCACACAATGAAACTCTGGGAGTAAGCGATTGAAAAAAGACTTCATAAAGAGATTAGTGTATCTAAAGTTCAATTTGGATTTATGCCAGGAAGGTCAACAATGAAGGATATTCATCTCTTGAGAAGATTAATAGAAAGATATCGGGAGAAGAAACAAGATTTGCACATGGTTTTCATTGACTTAGAAAAGGCATAAGATAAAGTTCCGCGAGAGATCCTGTGGGGAGTGCTTGAAAAGAAATATGTTAGAGTAACATATATACAAGGTATTAAAGCCATGTATGAGAACGCGATGACAAATGTAAGGACTCAAGGAAGACTAAGCCAAAGTATTCTATTACATTGGGTTTACACAAAGGATCTGCGTTAAATCTATACTTATTTGCTTTAGTTATAGATGGTCTCACTCGACAATTCAAGACAGAGTTCTGTGGAACTTGTTATTTGCAGATGGCATTATGTTGGTGGATGAGACTACTGAAGGAGTCAATATTAAGCTGGAATATTGGCGGAATGCACTAGAGGAAAAGGCTTCAAATTGATCCGAAAGAGGACAATATATGAAATTTAACATCTGACTGAAATTTTTAGGTATTTAATATCTATACTACAGAAAGATGGAGGAATTGAAATCACATAGTACAAGCAAAGTGGTTAAAGCAGAGAAGTGAGTCAGATCTTCTTTATGATAAGAAAGTACCTTTAAAGCTTAAAAAGAAGTTTTACAGGACGACATTAAGACTCACACTGCTTTACGGGTCTGAATGTTGGCAGTCAATTATGAGCATGCACAAGGATCCAAGAGGCGAAAATGAGAATGTTAAGATAGATGTCTCAACATATAAGAACAAAATAAGAAATGAACATATAAGAAGAAAGGTTAGGGTGGTTCCTACAGATGAGAAGATGAGCGAGTCAATGTTAAGATAGTATTGACATGTGCAAAGGCGTCCTGCGGATGCACCTATTAGGCTGTGCAAGACAATGAATGAGATGCATATTAAACATGTGACAAGGAGATCAAAGAAGACAGAGAAAGACAATAAAGAATGATATGACTTACATGACAATTGGGGAGTATATTCAGCTACGATGCACAGTCGAGACAGCTGATTCATCCCATGTCATATAGAGGGTATAAGATTTATGTGAGAATTTTAGGTACTTAAGTCAGAATCACGGTTGAGTTGAAAACAATGGTATGATTTGAGAGTAATGAAAACATCAGCTGGCAAGAGAATTCTTGAATGGTGACTTACAAGAATTAGTCTATATGAGTATTCCTCCTGGCTTTGAGAGTAATGAAAACAATGGTATGATTTGTAAATTAAAAAGTCACTGTATGGCTTGAAACAGTCTCCAAGAACTTGGTTCAAACGGTTTACTAGTGTAGTCTTAAGTCTTGGTTTCCAACAAACGCATTGTGATCATACACTTTTTGTACGGTTCTCGGATAAACAAGCTCTTAATATACTTAGTGTATGTAGATGACATTATACTTACAGGTAATGATAACATTGGTATTAATCTAATTAAAGAACAACTATCGAAGGAATTTGAAGTAAAAGACTTAGGTAGCCTAAGATATTTTCCGGGAATGGAGGTTTCCCGAACTAAGATGAAATGAATATCTCACAAAGGAAATATATATTAGACTTATGACTGAAACAGGTATGTTGGGGTGCAAGCCAGCACCAACCCCCATGGATCCAGGCCGAAAGTCAAAAGAGGTATGAGATATGACACCTACGAACAAATTACAGTATCAACAATTAGTTGGTAAACTTATTTATTTGTCACATACACGTCCACATATAAGTTATGATGTTAGTTTTGTCTCACAATTTATGCATGATCCTACTAATGAGCATCTTAAGGCTGCTTTGAGAATTCTTAGGTACCTTAAGTCTGCTCCAGGGCAAGGTCTGTCATTTAAGAAACAAACGGATAGGAGGATTCTGGTGTACACGGACGCAGATTGGGCTGGTTCTAAACCGGACATGCGATCAACTACCGGGTATGGTACATTTTGTCTGAGGAAATTCGGTCCCTTGAAGGAGTAAGAAACAGACTGTGGTTTCACGAAGTAGTGCAGAAGCCGAGTTACGGGCACTTGCATTAGGAATTTGTGAAGGGTTGTGGCTAAAATGGATCTTGGAAGAGCTAAAAATGAAGGTTGACCTACCAGTTAAGGTTTATTGTGATAATGTTTCGGCTCTCAATATGGCAGAAAATCCTACCCAACATGATAAGTCTAAGCATGTTAAGATAGATCGACACTTCATATGGGAGAAGATTGAGGACAAGATTATCAACCTAGAGCATATACCCTCTACTCAACAAATTGCAGACATATTTACAAAGCCAGTATTTATACATACATTTCTATCACTCGTTGTCAAGCTTGGTTGTAAAAACATATACACCAAGCTTGAGGGGGGGGGGTGTAGAAATACATAGGAATAACATGTACATACATAGTATAGATATACAAATGTATAGTGTATTGTGTAGTGACCCACTGGAACAAGGTTACTGTTGGAGGTGACCGTTACTTTTCTTGTTTACCCTCTCTCCCCTTGTTAATAAATAGACATCTGAGATATGATAATAATAACAAGTAGAAATCTTCTGATTTCTAATGATTCTTCCTCTTGATGTTCTGAGTTCAATAAGTATTCAAGATTATCATCTTCTTATTATTAATGTCTACAAATTTCCTTCCCAATTCTGGGTGTTTAATCCAATCCATAGAATACCCTAAAGGTACCAGGGGCCTCTCCAGAAAGAGGTGTCTCTCCATTTCCAATGATTCTCTTAATGAGTTGGGTATATTGGTCTCTAACCCAGAGGATTCTTTTCCACATCCATGAATTAGATAGCTTTGGCTGAATTTCCCACAATGATTTTCTTTTAAGGATAACTGAATGCACCCACTTAACCCAAAGACTATCTTGACCTTCAGAGATGCAACAAATGATCTTCACTTTTGTAGGCCATGTTCATCATTCTGATGTCAGTAATCGCAAGACTACGTTGCTCTTTCGGCTTACAAACTGAATTCCAGCTTACTTTTGCCTTCTTAGGGCCTCCCAGAAGAAGTTTCCAAGGATCTTTTCAATTTGTCTTATAACCTCCTTAGGCAAAAGATAGGATGAGGTCCAGTTAGGACTGAGCTTATGCATGGTATCCTCCCAGTAAAGATAGTTTGGAAGCTGCACAACTTTTGACCCTATTGCCCAACTTATCCAAAAGTTGTCTACAATCCCTATAGGTAAGTCTACCAGTGATTAAAGGGACACCAAGATATTTTACTGGGAGAGGACCAAGAAGCATATCAATGATGTCTGTAAGTTCTTGTTTCCTAGCTCCAAAGACTCCTAAAGTGAAAATTTCTGACTTTTCAAGGTTAGGCATTGAACATGAGAAGCATTGAAATTCCCAAAGCGCATACTTAATGAGTCTAACAGATTGTGCATTAGCATTACAAGGATGACGAGGTCATCTGTAAATACCAAAGAGGTTAGGCTCATTTTCTTACAATTCGAATGGAAAACGAAGAGGGAATCCTTAAACTTTGCCTTAATGAGCTGTGTGAACCCTTCTATGACTAAAATAAAGAGGTAGGGAGAAGAGGGTCACCTTGTCTTAAACCTCTGGATGATTTGAAGTGTCCAACAAGGGAGCCATTGAGGTTTATTGAGAAGGAGGCAGTGGAGACACATAGTTGCATCCAATATCTCTATTTCTCTGGGAAGTTCATGCTTTTAAGGATTTCTGATAGGTAATGCCATTTAGCGGTGTTAAATGCTTTCATAATCTCCACTTTCATATCACATCCCATTGGGCCCATAGCCTTCTTGTATTAGGAGGATGTTATGTTTTACATTCCTACTCTGGACAAAAGCTGACTGATTCTCATCAACTAGGTGGGCAAGAAATGGCTTGATCCTTTCTGCCAATATCCTAGTAACTACCTTGTAGGTCACATTGCAATACGATATTGGCCTGAATTCTTTCATCCTGATGGGAGCATCTGCCTTTGGTATGAGAGAGATAGTCGTGGCATTCATAGGATAATACATGAAAACATTGTTGAAAAAGAATAAAATGGCTTCTGTGAAGTCATCTCCCACCTAGTCCCAGTTCTCATTGAAGAATTCTGCAGTAAACTCATCAGGACCTGGAGCACTATCCTTTTTCATAGAGAAGAGTGTTTCTTTTAACTTCATCCCTGGTTATTGGTATTTGAAGGGAGGAACTCTGTCTTGGGGTAAGGGATCTCACAATTCTAGTTTAATTCAGGGCTGGGGCTAAGGTTTGGTTCCTTGAATAGGTTTTCAAAAAACCCAATAGCAAGATCTATAACAACTTCGTAATCTTCAATCATTGTACCTTGGTCATCTTGAAGTCTCAAAATTTAGTTCCTGGATGCACGAGATTCGATTGACCTATAGAAGAAATGGTTGTTCCTATCCCCAACCTTCATCCATTTTACTCTGAACTATTCCTTATAAAAGGATTCTTCAAAATCAAGAAAGTTTGTACAGTTTTGAAGGGCATATTGTTCCTTCTGTTGAAGAAGGATGTTATGCCCATCCAGGTGAGCATTCCATTGTGCCGCCTTAAGAATCAGCTTTGCCATGGCCACTCTCTCTGATATTCTCCCAAAGCATTGTTTTTTAGGGCCTTTAATGGATGCTTGAGCCTCTTCAACTTGTTTGAGAGCCTTACTTGTGGATTCCCATTCATAGGGGAGTTCCAACTATCTTGCTGGATTTCCTTGAATCTTGGATGGCACATCCATCCTTTTATGAATTTAAAAGGTTTAGACCCAAAATTCTATTCCATGTATACTGAAAGTACACCTGAGGAGTGGTCCGAGATTATTGGAGCCTCATAGTCAAGCTGGAAGTTTAAGAAGAGAGTTTTCCAAGCCTCATTACAAAACATGTGATCTATACGGGTGCATACCTTTCTATCTGCCTCTTACTTGTTTGACCAAGTGAATTATATACCCCTTGATGGAATATTGAAAAAATATGCTAAATCCTGTGAATTCAGCAACAACATTCATGTCTATCTTTTTCTTCCCTTTCTTACCTTGATAATTCAGCACTATGTTGAAATCCCCCGTAACAATCCAGGGGGAGTCACAATATAAACTCCATTGATTCTTAAGTTCTTTTCAGATATCCCTATGGAAGGGGTGTTCCTATTCCCAATCTTTATCTATCTTATAGAAGGATTCTTTAAAAGCAAGAAGGTTTGTATAGTCTTGACGGGCAAAAAGTTCTTTCTATTGAATAAGGATGTTATGCCCATCCATCTAAGCATTCTGCTGTGCCACCTCAAGAATTAGCTTTGCCATGGCTACCCTCTCTGGTATTCTCCCAAAGTATTGTTTGTTCAGGGCCTTTCTTCAACTAGTTTGAGAGCCCTACTTGTGGGTTCCCAACCATAGAGGAGTTCCAACTATCTTGTAGGATTTCCTTGAACCTTGGATGGCACATCCAACCTTTTAAATTTATTGTAGAAAAGTCACTTCATCTGGGAATATACCTTCATTACGTTGGTGCACATGTACACAATTTATATTTGCATCAAAGATCACTTGTTTATGTTTATGAATTTAAAAGGTTTAGGCTCAAGATTCTTATAGTCGACCCCATATAATAAAAAAAGGTTTGAGTGTTATTGTTGTTGTGAATTAGTTTAGCCAATATTACATCTTTGTTCAAAGGATCATCAAGGCACTGCAGTTATAATAAGCTTCTGTTTTTCTGTTTCTTTTTTTTAATTCCCCGTTATAGTCAGCATGTTTGGATTGGACCTTTCTACACCAGCAGTCACATTCAAATCAAAATCCAGGTGGAATGCATAAGAAAAATTTCAAGAAATTTCAATCTTTTAAGGGAAAAGGAACAACAATGCATGGCTACCGGCAAGTGAACTATAGCATGTCTGCTAGAGATCCAAAAGCTGGAGCAGAAACTAGTCATATATTTCAATTTCACTCTGAAGCTAGCAAGATCCAACCATTGGAACACTTGCAGGTATTTTTCAGAAACAAAACAATGCTCGCTAGACCTTGGTGGCTAAATAAACCCATACAAAAGACTAAGCTTCTAAGCGCTCTGATACAGATAAATTATGCGAGCTGTGGTTGCAATATTTTTCTCTACCAGCCTCGAGCAAGATTGGTAGCTACTTTATGAACCCTTCTATCCGGATAAGATGACAGACGAACGAGGCACTTTCTTTTAGGTAAGCCAGTTTCTATAGAAAAAAAGGGGGTGTAGAACAGGCTGCCTAAAATATTCCAATCCCCAATGAGTTTTGAGAAAAGAACAATCAATCAATAATTTTTTCCGTACAATGCATCAAACATAAATCTATTTGGCATAAAACTTATCAACATGCCATGGCTAAAGGGGAGGAGTACAAGAAATGGAAACAAAAGGGAAATTGACCAAAGAAACCCCACGGAAAATACAGGAGAAACAGCAAGAAAATTGTAGAAGTGGGAAACACAACCATGAGAACCAAAAAGATGTTAAGATGAAATCTTATGCGTAATGAAATGAACCAGGATTAAATAAAACGAAGTGAAATGCTATCGCTCCAAATAGATTTCAACTTTTGTAAGATGAAAATGACTCCATTGATTGCGAAGAGTTGGAGGAGAAAGGTGCAAAGAGTGAATTATAAAAATAGGGGGGGAAAAGGCTATAGAGGAGGCAGGAAACATAAGAAGCCTGATTATATGGAGCCTCAAATAACTGGCTAGGTGAAGAAAGGACACGAAATAATGAAATTTTGCAATAGGAGCATGACGGGTTTCAATAATACCCTTAAAACAATATGATGATGCAAAATAAGGTTAGAATATTTTGCAAAAGAACTGGTAGATACTCACGGTGGGAATACTTTTATAATTATTTTGGTCAAGGGAGACTAAAATTTGGTTGAGTTGGACCCTAAATTGACTCTTCCAGTCAAGCCGTAACTTGTAATATTTCCTCCATACCAACACGGAAACAACGCAACCGTACTGTAACTTCAAATCTCCCCAATAAACAAAGGTGACAGAGGTCATCAGGAGGGAGGATTGGGTTTGGCCACGTGGAGAAGGATGGAACTAAGACGCCCAAGGACAAGGCCCAATGGATTACATGACCAAGATAAGTAGCACTGATCCCCTCTAATTCAAGTAATTTCTCTGAGGAGTGATCTGCAAGAGCAACCCTAGGTACTAGATTTAAGAGTACGTCAGCTCAAGCAGCATATTCCCAGATAAGCCATGATTGTGAGGTTAGCTTGCTGGAATAAACTTTCTAGTAAAGGCAAATTGAGGGAAAGGGGGTTGATTAAGGATAACCTCTGCCAGCCTTTTAACCAGAAGCAAGAAATACAAGAACATATAACATCTGCTCGTCATTATTCTTAGAGAATCTGGACTTGTGCGTAGAAAATTATAAGTGCAGTGATGAGCCCCCACATGAACGCCCACATGTTTATAGTCGTGCATGATTATTCTATGTTTTACATGTCATAAACAAGATGTAAGGGTTGGTGGGAAGGGATGGATAGTCATTGCATGAATGATAGCATTTTTGTGGTTTTCCATAGTCGTTTATGTGTTTCTTATTCATGGGCATTTTTGTCATTTCACTCGATGTTAGGTATTTTGCATGCATGACACGTGTTATATTTATCCTTGATGAGAATGATGCTTGGTGGAGTCTTTATGTTTGTAGGAAGCTTCGAAAGAAAAAACGTTTGTTAAGCAAGAACGGATGCTGAACTTCGAACAAGCATAACTTCTTCGTTTTAGCTCGGAATAGCATCAATCTTGGACTCAAATTCATGGTCTTGAAGAGTTCTACAAATTTGAAGAAGACATCAAAGGCCCATTCCGAACGTACAAGCCTCTACAACGAAATCAAGGATCAAGGCTAAAAAGGAGGATAAAAGGCCCTTAAGGTTCCTACATTTTAGGAAATCATCCCTACATTTTAGGAACTCAAGTTTTTGGCAAATTCCAAGTCTCAAGAGGAGTTAAGGCCGGCCACCCTATGTATTTGGAAGATATGATAAGATTCTTTGATGTTTTTGTAAATTACTTAACAAGTGGAGTTGTGTGTAAGGATATTTCCATATAGTTCAAGTTGTAGTTTAGGACTTTTCCATTTACTTGGTGTTTTAGATTAGGACTTTTCCGCTAAGGGAACCAGAGGTTTTTGCTTGCATATCCTCCCCTTGTACACGTGTAAAGTTTTTGTCATACTAAAGAAATAAAATATCACTTGCACAACAATAAAATTACAATGATAAGGATATTACTATCAGGAGCACAAAATTCATGCTTTCACTTCAGTAAAAGACTTATCAGCTCTACTAGTAAAAATGTGACCAAAACTAATATAGACACAGAACAAAGTCATGCTTACTCCAGTTTGATAAAGAGAAAAGTAGCAAATTTCACACTACCTTTAACCATTTGACGGAAAAATTCCGTCCATAGTGGCCAGTACCATGTGCATGCTTCCAATTTCCACCACCAACTGACCCTCCAATCCTTGATGTCATTTTGGCACAGCCCTAAAAACAAGGGGATATACAATACATAGTCTATCACGATAGAGAGAATAAATAATTGCTTTATATCCCTTTATAGAAATTAATTCGATACGATATAAGTTACAACGGAAAGATCTATGAACTTGATCTATGAACTTGAACTCACTTGAAAATGCCGTGTACGGTTGATGGAGAAGATCAAAATCACATTCTCTACTGAATCAAAAGCTTCATTCAGTTTGGCTTCATTGCTTCGCTGAGTGGCCCATACTCCTTGTTGTACAGACAAATCTAAATTCTCACGGTTGCAACTTTTGACTATGAAATATCTACACAGACAGGAAAGATACATAAGCGGAAACAGATGGTATATAAAAAATGGAAAGGCAATGGCGTTCAAGAAAAGTGCAACATGCTGAATAAAGGAAAGGATCCTATCAGGCACAGAAGCAATGCACAAATCAACTTCTTTTATAAAGGTTGGCAGAGAAAACAAGATCCATAAATAGGAGAAACATGGGTAAGCACACTCTTCAGAGTGGGATGCTATTAACTACCTTTAATAGGTGAGAGAAGTTAAAATAACATTATCCTCGCACTTTGTTTTCACAAAAGCTTGATCTTGCTGTCCAATTATTACTAATAATATCGTGTTGGAAGCGTTTTCACATTGCAAAAGAGGAAGAAAAGTAGTTTAAGTTTATGCAAATCCAAAAAAAAAAGACTTCTATTTTTTTTTCTTTTGTAAATTAAACTTTGATTGATGGAAAATCAGATTTACAAAAGGAAGAGAGAGCAAGCAATAGTTTCCTCAACGGAACAAAAATTGTGCAATCCTAACGTTACACAAAAATCTAAAACTCTGCATATATTCACCGCTGATTCCCAGTTGGTCTTTTTTTTTCTAATACCCAAACAGGAATTCACAAAAGGCCCGACATTTTGCGGTACTTCATTAGCACATCCAAAATTCATTCCAAAAGAAAGTAGGAAATGCATCAAAGTTACACGAAAGGCTTTACTACAACAATGCACCTTCAGATAAAATATGTAAATAGTCTAAGGTCAAGCAACCACACAGAAATGCAAAGCAAAAGGGCTACAGCTAAACAATTGTCACCCAAGATGCTAACTGACAATTAAAATATTCACTAGTATCATATCAATTTCACACGAGAGCCAATTGTATCCAACTAACTTGACTCACCAACCTTAAAAATGACCATTCAAAGCAGGGGTTGGAGGAAAGAATTATGCCACCTTGAGCCTAATGTACTAGTATCGCCTTATATACATCCAAGACACTGTCAATGCAACTGAGTTCGCCACCTTGAGCCTAATGTACTAGTATCACGTCATATACATCCAAGACACTGTGAATGCAACAGAGTTCATCAACTTATCTCATATGGGAACAAGCTTTTCCTCACACCAAGGCTCCCCCTTCTTTGACGAATCTAAGCATACTGAACGTGTTTACTGTCAACTACAAACATCACTGACACAAAAAAGAGAGGAAACAACCTCCTCTGGACCGAAATAAGGAGTAACACAAGAGATCACTCTTTGAATCTGAGAAAAAGAAAATCAATGGAAATTTCCTCCGAGATAAAACTTCACTACAGACCTACTGTTTAAAAGAATTACATATCCATTACTTTCTTTATAACTACTCCAATTAAAACGAAACATCCTTTCGACATGCGAGGTCAGTCATGAACATAACCCTAAAAGTAAGAAGTATCCCGACCAATTCTCTGAAGCACAAAAGAGTCAAGCGGGTGAACAGACTGACGTTGTGCAGCAAATAATTTATGGACTCGAAGTTCTCCCACAACTTAAAAGTAGATACACATTCATGTGTGAGCCAAAAGCATGAGATACGTTGCACTAGAGATCATTCTTGAAATTACTTGGCCGAACAAAATGAGAGGGAAAAATGATTGATTCCTTCTTACCTTTTACAAGATACTTTACAATAAATTTATACAACTTAGCTTATCAATCCCACTAATCAAGGGATGCTATATTAATGTTATAATAACTATGATTTAAAACCGAAATCTTCCTATTTACTCTACCTAATCAATCTCCTACAACCAAGCAATTACATTTACAACATAAATGAACAAATTAATGAAGAATAAATGAGCTTGCAGACACAAATCTGTCTGATGAAGATGAGAGAATAATAACTTTATTCCAGCATTAGAAGAACCTCAACTACAAGAGCTACCAACCAGCCTTAAATATACAGACACTACAACGGTCATAAAGTAACCGTTGGAAGCAGTCAGAAAGAATAAAGAATAGGAAAAACTGGCTATGCCGACTAATATGCACATCATCGTCTAACTATACTACATCGCTATTTAACTATACATTTATACACATATTTAAACACGTATTAGACACGTATTTTCAACACTCCCCCTCAAGCTTGGTGTAGATGTTAATACAACCAAGCTTGACTACATGAGTACGGAAAACTTGAGTGGATACAGGTTTAGTGAAGACGTCCGCCACTTGACTGCGTGTTGGAACATGTTCAAGTTTGATGATGTTATCTTCAATTTTTTCTCGAATAAAATTGCGGTCTATCTCAACATGCTTAGATTTATCATGTTGAACGGGATTCTCAGCCATATTAATGGCGGAGATGTTGTCACAATAGATGTGAATAAAATGGCGGTCTATCTCAACATGCTTAGATTTATCATGTTGAACGGGATTCTCAGCCATATTAATGGCGGAGATGTTATCACAATAGATGTGAATAAGCATTACGATCGTCTGGCACAACTCAGCAAGCACTCGCTTAATTCACAAACCCTCACATAGTCCCAATGCTAATGCCCTTAATTCAGCCTCAACACTACTTCTTGAAACTACTCCTTGCTTTTTGCTTCTCCAAGTTATCAAGTTACCCCATAAGAATGTGCAATAACCCGAGGTAGAGCGCATATCCATCTTAGAGCCACCCCAGTCCGCATCAGTATAAATTAGTAATTGTCTGTCCATAGTCTTGATAAATGATAGACCTTGCCCCGGGACAGCCTTTAAATACCTGAGAATTCGCAATGCAGCTTTAAGATGTTCAACAGTAGGATTATGCATATATTACGAAACAAAACTGACAGCATAACAAATATCAGGTCTAGTATGAAAAAGATAAATAAGTTTTCCTACTAACTGTTGATACTTAAGTTTGTCTGTTGGTGTATTATCCCAATCTTTTTGTTGTTTTAAACCAGGTTCTATAGGCGTATCAACTGGCTTGCATCCAAGCATGCCAGTTTCATTCAATAAATCTAATATATACTTACGTTGAGAAATACACATACTGTGTTTCGTTCTAGCCACCTCCATACCTAAAAAATATCTCAAATTTCCTAGATCCTTAACTTCAAATTCACAAGATAACCGATCCTTAGCTTGTTTAATTCCTGCATGGTCATTACCAGTCAAAATAATATCATCTACATACACAATAAGTATAGTACACATAATAGGAGTAGACGTACGAATAAATAGAGTGTGATCACTTTGAGCTTGTGTAAAACCTAGCTTCACTACTGCTTTAGTGAATCTCTTGAACCACGCCCTACGTGATTGTTTCAATCCATATAATGACTTTCTAAGTCTACATGCCATGTGCTTGTTTTCAGGGGTTTTTAGACCGGGTGGAATCTCCATGTAAACCTCCTCTTGTAAATCACCATTTAAAAAAACATTTTTAACATCTAGTTGATTTAAAGGCCAATCAAGATTAATAGCAAGAGTGAAAATAATGCGAATTGTATTTAGTTTGGCTACAGGAGCAAATGTATCCAAATAATCAATCCCATAGGTCTGAGTAAACCCCCTAGCTACTAGCCTTGCTTTATGCCTATTGATTGTTCCATTTGTATTATACTTTATAGAAAACACCCACTTACAACCTACGGTTCTTATATCCTTTGTTATAGGCACAATATCCCAGGTGTGGTTTTTATTTAGAGCATGCAATTCTTCATTTACAGCAGCCCTCCAAACATGACTATTCATAGCTTCATTTATATTGGACGGAACCCACTGGTTATCTAGATTACGTGTGAAGTGAGCAAGATTGTCACCCAATCTATCATAGGCAAGAAAAGTATATAAAGGATGTTTAGTACACTCACGAACTCCCTTTCTCAATGCAATAGGTAAATTATCATTATAGGTAGGAAGGATAGTACCGGAATGGTGATCATCCGACAGAACCTGTAGACCTCCAGCACTGTTATTCCGTCTGGTGTACACCCGGGTTATTGGAGGATTTGCCCGTTCACAGTCTACAACACCCTGCTGAGTGCGTACTTGAGGAGGCATGTTATCACCTGGAGATTCGGTTATTTCATGTGGAGAATCAACCTGTGACTCAGTAGAAATGTTAGGAGCAGCTGAAGTTGCAATATCTAATATACTCCAATATTCATCAAGATTGTACTTAATATTATTTCCGCAGGAACTAGAAGGATAATAAGCATGTTGTTCATCAAATTTCACATCTAAAGATACAAACATTTTCCTAGTCTTGGGACAATAACATTTATAACCCTTTTGATTGCTTGAATAACCAAGAAATATACACTTAACTGTTTTTTGATCTAATTTTGTTCTCAGATGTGATGGCACAAAAACATACACAACACATCCGAATATCTTATAAGGAAGCATAGACATCATTTTGCTATTCGGATATAGCTGAAGTAAACATTGTTTAGGTGTTCTAAATGATAATACTCTTGAAGGCATTCGATTTATTAGATAAGTTGCCGTAAGTAATGCCTCCCCCCACAGAAATTTTGGAACATTCATAGCAAACATAATGGATCTAGTAACTTCTAGTAAATGTCTATTTTTGCTTTCGGCGATTCCATTTTGTTGTGGAGTATATACGCATGAGGTTTGATGGTGAATACCATTAGAAGCCATATATTCCTTTAACTCTTTTTCAAGATATTCGGTTCCAATATCACTTCTAAGTACTCTTATGGTAGTGTTAAACTGATTTCGTACAAGAGTGACAAAATTTCTGAAGATATTCCCTACTTCAGTTTTATTCTTCATTAAATATACCCACGCAATCCTAGTGTGATCATCAACAAATGTAATAAACCACTTGGCACCATTTATATTTGCTACTCTAGATGGCCCCCAAATATCTGAGTGTACCAAGTTAAAGGGAGTACTAGGTTCATACCCCTTAGGCAGATAACTTACCTTGGTCTGTTTTGCCAAAATACAAGTTTCACATTTCAAATCACCAATATCAATATTAGTAAACAAATCTGGCATCATCCGTTTGTGATACAAAAAATTAGGATGTCCCATCCTATTATGCCATAACAAAATCTGGTCCATTTGTTTGGACCGAATACAGGAATTAGACCCTAAACTCAAGCATGAACTTTTCTCAGTTTCTGATCTAATTCCTTCAAAAAACAGCTGCTTATAATTCCTAATGGCATCCAGAACTTGTTCACTAGCTTGTGATTTGATGATGTAAAGCCCATTTATTTTGTTAGCATTGCCAATCATCTTCCACGTATTTTTCTGCATAAAAAAACACGTAGATGATGAGAACAATGCTACACAATCATTATCTGTAACTAACTTTCCAATGGATATCAGATGGAAGTTTAACTTTGGCACGTATAAAACTTTATGTAACACTATGGTAGGAGTCAAATATACAGTTCCTGTTCCCAGAACAGGAATTTCCACTCCGTTAGCAACTTTCACTGTTTTAACAGTGGAAAATGCTTTGTATGAATGTAATATTGAAAATGCAAAGGTCATATGGTCGGAGGCTCCTGAATCTATTATCCAGGAACTTCTTAGACCATTTGACCTGATACCTGTTGAGGCCATTGTTGCTTGGATAATGTCTGACTGGGAAGATTCATAATCAAAATGTTGTGTTCCCTCTGAAAGATGCCTCTTTGAAAGCAACTGCAACAGTGCTTCGATCTGGTTCTGTGTAGGTAGTTGTGAATCATTTGTTGACTGAATAGTAGCTGTGTTTCATTTGTTGACTGAATAGTAGCTGTGTTGGCTATCGGCCCTTTTGATGGTCCCCAGTTAGGAGAGAATCTGGGGTTCTGCTGTTGTCCCCAAGTAGATTGCATGTGAGGTTGCTATCCTTGTGAAGGTTGGAAGAATCGTGGTCCTTGATTGGATTGCTGAGATTGCTTTAGTCTCTGGAGTTTAAAACAGTCCTCCACTTTATGTCCTGACTTCTTGCAGAACTTGCAAACAATCTTATAACGATTGTTTTGAGTTCCTCCCCAGAGCTGCGTTTAACAAAGCATGCAGTACCCTCAGCAGTCTTCGATGTCACCTGGGAGCCTGGTATGGTGGACACCAAGGCTGAACCTTCAAGATTTGTGACATGTTGAGAGCCCATCATAACTTTGATGCGACTTTCTTCATGCCTTATTTCAGAAAAAACTGAGTTGAGTGAAGGTAATGGTTTGGTTCCCAGCATTCGACTGCGAACCGCATCCAGATCTTTATTGAGGCCATTTAAGAAGCGAAAAATTCTCTTGGTCTCAATAAATTGTTTAAACAGTACCTCGTCTGAGGGAGCAGTCCATGCAATAGTCTCAAATGTATCAATCTGTTGCCAGATCTTAGTTAGCTGCGAATAGTATGTGCTGACTGAACTTTCTCCCTGGCGTATTTCCTGGAGTTTAGCTTCTAACTCGTAGATCTCAGCTACGTTGTCCTTCTTAGAGTATAAATCCTTAGCTGCCTGCCAAATTTCTGCAGCCGTAGTGTATAACATGAAATTATCCCCAATTTCTGGAGTCATGGAGCTTATGAGCCATGACATAAGCATAGAGTTTTCAGATCTCCACTGTCTAAAACGAGGATCAGTAGATGATGGCATGGTGATTTTCCCGTATAGGTAGTCATCCTTACCCCTTCCCACAACAAACATTTCGATGGCTCTACTCCAAGATAGGTAGTTAGAGCCGTTAAGCTTATGATTCGTGATCATGATGGGGTTTCCATCAAAAGAACTGGGAAGTGAAGGTGGTAGAGTGGATTTTCATTCGTTGCAAGAGGAGTTGTAGAGGTTGCAGTAGAAGATGTGGGTTCAGCCATGTCACTGCTCTAAACTGGGTTGTAAGGTTGGAGATTGATAAACGAAACAAGAAGTAGTGAGTTTAAAAAATGTACAAGATGATAATGATGGGTAGATGGAGACGTAGGAAAAAACCAAAAAATTGAACAAGAAAGATCTGGAATATCTAGGAAGTACTTGAGGTGACAGAAAATTTTGAACAAAAAAAAATTCGAGATATTAGGATAGTACATTAGATAATAAAACGTGATAGGACAAGAGAGAAAAAAACAAACAATTTTCTGCTGTGGGAGGCGTAAAAAATAAGGACAAAGGACACGTTTTGCAGATTAAGTAGCAAGTGGACAACTTGCAAAGATAGACGTGTTCAACCCCTTTTTTAAAAAAATAAATTCCGTGTTCCAATGATGCTTAAAAATTGTAAATTTCGCTTTCCAATAAGGCTTTGCATGTGAGCCTCGTACACTTTCCTGATGACAAAAAATATTAAAATATGGCAAATGGCCAACTTGCCTATCCAGATCAGGAGACTAAACAAAAAACAAAAAGAAATATTTTAGAATATAAAAAAACAAGCTTTACGAAACTGGGTTTCGCTCACACTTCATAGATACCAGCGGGAGAAGAAAGGAGAACCCACGTACTATGGGTATTCCAGAACAGCAACAACTGATCAGAGGATAGAAATACTGATGTATATTTGGATATATTCTTCTTTGGAGACAGACTTGAAATTTCCAAAGAATAAGAACAAAGAAACACAGATACTTTGATCTATCCTTTAACTTCAATCACTGCAATAAGAACAATCTGTTCTGTGAATTTAATTGTGAAGTAATTGAGCTAGAAATGATGAATACAGAGTCTAGGCTCTGATACCATGAACAAATTAATGAAGAATAAATGAGCTTGCAGACACAAATCTGTCTGATGAAGATGAGAGAATAATAACTTTATTCCAGACACTACATTAGAAGAACCTCAACTACAGGAGCTACCAACCAGCCTTAAATATACAGACACTACAACGGTCATAAAGTAACCGTTGGAAGCAGTCAGAAAGAATAAAGAATAGGAAAAAATGGCTATGCTGACTAATATGTACATCATCATCTAACTATACTACATCGCTATTTAACTATACATTTATACACATATTTAACACGTATTAGACACGTATTTTCAACAATAAATAAATCACAATAGCTACAATCCGGTTGTCATCCTTGTCATCCTTATCCGAAAATTATTACACCAGCCGATAATTGCTCCAACACTCCCCCTCAAGCTGGAATGTAAATGTTGTTCAAACCCAGCTTGCTGACTAGTCCTCGAATGCTGGTCCGTGTAGGCCTTTAGTCAAAACATCCGCCACTTACTGTTTAGTTGGAATATAGACCATAGAGAAACTCTTATCATCAATCTTCTCTTGAATAAAGTGGCGATCCACCTCAACATGCTTAGTGCGATCATGGTGGACTGGATTATGAGCAATGCTTACCGCAGCTTTGTTGTCACAATATAGGCGGGTCGGTCCAGTAGTCATAACGCGTAATTCATCTAACAGCCTCTTTAGCCATATACCTTTGCACATTCCGTGGGCTAGTGCTCGGAATTCAACCTCAGTGCTACTTCGTGCTACCATCGTTTGCTTTTTACTACGCCAGGTAACTAGGTTACCCCAGACATAGATGCAATACCCCGAGGTAGATCTTCTATCAACCAATGAACCTACCCAGTCTGCGTCAGTATATACTTCAAGACTCCTTTCCTCCTTTTTGCCAAAAAATAGTCCCATGTCTTGGGTCTTCTTTAAGTATCTTAGGATCCCGAGTACGGCCTCATGATGTTGTATTTTTGGTGAATGCAAGAATTGGCTCACCATACTAACTGCAAAAGCAATATCCGGACGTGTATGTGATAAGTAAATAAGCTTACCAACAAGGCGTTGATACCTCTCTCGGTCCACCTCCTTGCCCCCATTGAGATCCAGTTTTACGTTAGGTTCAGTCGGCGTTGCCGATAGTTAACAACCTAACATCCCTGTTTCATGCAATAAGTCCAACATATACTTCCGTTGGGAGATAAAGATACTTGAAGAGTAACGTGCCACTTCCATTCCTAGGAAGTATCTCAGTGGTTCCAAATCTTTCATCTCAAATCTGCTGCTTAGATGCTTCTTCAACGAGTCAATTTCATTCTGAGCATCTCCTGTGAGGATAATATCATCAACATAAACTATCAGAACAGTATGAGTTCCTTCCAAAGTATGTTTATAAAATATAGTGTGATCAGCCTGCGACTGTTTGAACCCTTGAGCTTTAACAGCCTGAGTAAACTTTCCAAACCATTTGCTTGAGGACTGTTTCAGTCCGTACAACGATTTACGCAATCTGCAAACCAAATTCTTTCCCCTGGAATATACATGTGGTAAGTCCATATACACTTCCTCATGAAGATCACCATTTAAAAGGCATTTTTAACATCTAGTTGTTGAAGTGGCCAGTCCAGACATGCTGCTAGAGAAAGTAGAATCCTTACTGAATTTAACTTGGCCACTGGTGCGAAGGTTTCATTATAATCAATACCAGATACCTGAGTGAAGCCCTTGGCAACTAGTTGTGCCTTATACCTGCTGACACTTCCATCTGCATTAAACTTTACCGAGAACACCCATTTGCAGCTAACGGGTCTTTTTTGTTCAGGCAATTCTACAACTTTCCACATGTTTTTCTCTTCAATGCCCTCAACTCCTTCTGAACCGCATCTCTCCAATCATTCTCTGCGAGTGCTTCATCAATATTCTTAGGAATTTGAATGTTAGACACCTTTGCAGAAAATGCTAAAAAATTGGCCAACAACTTATCATTAGAAACGAAATTGGAAATGGGGTGTTGAGTACATACTCTTTTTCCTTTCCGTAGTGCAATAGGTAGATCGAAGTCTGTCGAAGCTCCAAGGTGTCCTCACTACAAGAGACAGAGACCGGTTCTGGAGGTTGGCACCCTAGAGAAATGTCCGTGTCCTTATCAACCTAAGCTTGGATTTCCGTGAGTAAACAATTATGTTTGGTGTGGCTGAGCTGCGGCTTGGTGGTTGATCTGAGGTAGGCGGGCCATCTTGGGCGGCATGTAGTTCGGTTGATGAGGGCTCGGTGGAAGATGGCTCGACTGAGATTCTCCCCCTGAAGCACTGCCGGGGATATTTGGGGTAGGCAGTGGTTCGTTCGTTCTTGGAATAAAGGAAAAATCAAGGGACAAGAGGGGTGAGTCACGGTCATCCGAGACCCCTTGGGATAGAGAGAAATAAGATTCATGTCCTCGAAAGTGTGTATCCATGGTAACAAAAATTCGGCGAAGGGTAGGAGAGTAGCATTTATAACCATGTTGAGTGGAGGAATACCCAATGAAGACACATTTATAGGAGCATGGGTCCAACTTAGACGAAGTGGGGTTATAGTGATGGGCAAAGACTACGCAGCCAAACACTCAGAGTGGTAGAGTAGAACCCCCTTGAAATCGAGGATAAGTTTGATGGAGGATAGAAATAGGGACTTATACTGGAGAGATTTGGATGGAAGACGGTTAATTAGATGGCATGCTGTAAGAACTGCTTCTCCCCATAAATAGGTTGGAACGTGCATAGTGAACATTAGGGCCCCCGCTACCTCTAATAGGTGGCGATTTTTGCTTTCAGCTACACCATTTTACTGTGGTGTATCTGGACAAGAACTCTGGTGAATGATGCCTTCAGAGGCTAGATAAGCATTGAGGACTTTGCTAAAGTATTCTGTGCCATTGTCTGTACGGAAAACTTTAATTGAGGTTTGAAACATGTTTTTATCATAGAATGAAAATTTTGAACAACAGTGGCTACCTCAGTTTTTCCTTTGAGAAGGTAAACCCAACACACTCTTGTATGGTCATCAATGAAGGTGATGAACAACTTGGCATCCGAAATATTTTTAACCCGAGACGGACCCCAAAGATCACTATGCACAAGACGGAAGGGGGCGGACGCAAGATGTGATTTTGGAGGGTAGTCATGTCGAACTTGTTTAGCAAAAATACAAGCATCACAATTTAGAATGGACAACTGTTTATTATTCAACGGAAATAACTGTTTGAGATAACTTAGACTGAGATGTCTCAGTCTTTGGTTAAGCAATAGCACATCAGTTTGTTTCGGATCACAGTTGACATTAAGAGATGAAATGGGAGTAGAGGTATGGAGAACAAAGTTTTTTGTGTCTAGGTGATTGTCATCCCCAAATTGATACAGTCTACTCCTTTCTCTAGCAATGCCAATCGTCCTCCCCGATCTCTGCTCCTGCAAAACACACAGTTGGGCAGAAAACTTAGCAACACAACTCGCATCCTTTGTAAGTTTACTAATGGAGATTAAATTACAAGTCAACTTTGGAACATAAAGCACTGATTCAAGAACAAATGAAGAGGACACTTTCACCAATCCTTTTCCCAAAACGAGTGCAAAGGTCCCATCCGCCACTTTAACCCTCAAGATTTCGGAACTTGGTACATATGCCGTAAATAAGGATATATTACCTGTCATCTGATCAGTGGCTCCTGTGTCTAGAATCCAGGCTGAGGTTCCACAAAATTAACAGTACCTTGATGGGGTTTTTTGTTGGCCTGAGGAGACACCTTGGTTGAGTCTTTAGGAGGGACAGCAATTGCTCAAGTTGTGCTTGATTCAGTGCAACCTGGCCGGTGCTGCTGGATGGTGTGCTTTCCTCGATAACCGCAGCTACGCTATGGCCATAGGGCTAGGATGCTTTTTTCGGCCTCATGTCTGGGGGTTTTCCATGCAAATTCCAACACTTGTCTTGAGTGTGTCCAACTTTGTTGCAGTAGGAACACCGAGGGCGATTGGTAGTTCGTGGTCCAACGGTTTTAACGGCTAGTGCGGATACTTCACCTGGCTGTTCAACAGGTACAAGTGGTTGCACGTCCCTCCTTTCTCCTAGCATAACCCGCCGTCGGCTTTCTTCTCTCCGTACTTCTGCAAATGCTTCACTTAGTGAGGGTAAAGGCCTCCTGCCTAATATGTGATCCCTCACTTCATCCAACTCTTTGTTTAGTCCAGCAAGGGAATCGTATAAGCGTTCTTTTTCCAAGTGCTCCTTGAATTTGATGTTTCCTTCTAGGTCTCCCCAATCGGCCTCATAGTGGAGGTCGAGTTCTTACCATAGAGTTTGCAAAGAATTGTAATACTCAGTGATGCTCATACTTTCATGTCGAATCTCCTTGAGCATGTTCTTGATTTCAAATACTTGAGAGGCATTCTCAAGATCTGAATAATGTTCATGTACATCATCCGAAATGGCTTTTGCGGTTCGTAAGAAAAGATAGGTACGACTGATATGCGGTTCCATGGAATTTATGAGCCATGACATAACCAGTGAGTTGTTGAGTTCCCAGGCTGGATAGCGTGGGTAGTTGCGTCCGGCTTTGTAGCTTGGCCGGATATGAAGGCCAGCTTTCCCTTCCTTCGCAAGACCATCAAGACGGGCTGGGACCATAACAGGAAATTTTTCCTATTTAATTTGTGGTTGGTAATTTGGAGGGAAGAACTCTCACTGAGAGTTTGCTGAAGACTGATCATTAGAATTTGTCGCTGTTGTGCCAGCAGTGGAGGAGGAATAAGCTTGCGAACTCATCTTGGTTGAGGATGAGAAGGACTTTGGAAGTTTTCGTGCTTATTGTTTCAGCTCTGATACCATGAAATTACTTGACCGAACAAAATGAGAGGGAAAAATGATTGATTCCTTCTTACCTTTTACAAGATACATTACAATAAATTTATACAACTTAGCCTATCAATCCCACTAATCAAGGGATGCTATACTAATGTTATAATAACTATGATTTAAAACCGAAATCTTCCTATTTACTCAACCTAATCAATCTCCTACAATCAAGCAATTACATTTACAACATAAATAAATCACAATAGCTACAATCCGGTTGTCATCCTTGTCATCCTTATCCAGAAATTATTACACCAACCGATAATTGCTCCAACAATTCTTGATATCACAGACAAAGAACCAGCAGTAAGCTCAGGGATGTAGATTTAGCTGTGCAATATATAACTAGAGAAGATGAATAGCAAATATGAGAATCCCCAAATGTATCAGAGAGAGAGACGGGAAGTAAAAGTAACAAGAAAAATGTGGAGTGGCTTCTACCTGAGAAAAAAAAAATCAAAGAAGCACACTGGGGAAGTTTGATAGGTGAATAAGCACCCATGAGATGCACTATCTGGGAATAAATATGTTATTAAGAGAGGGAGTGCCAAAGATTATATTAAGGAAAATCACTAGATATTAATTAAAGTAAAATCCACAAACTTAATGCATGTAGGATTATCGAAGGTACACTTTCTTGTTAAACTGCACGAAGAACAATATTTACCTCATTTGAACAGCTAAGTGCTATATGGCCATGAACTTTCAACTATAAGGGAAAGATAAAAAATAAAAATTTATTTATTACTCCAATGAGGATGCTTTTTAATCAGGGAGTACCTTTAAACTGTTCATATGTCAGGGGAAAAAAACAGCTGACATGTAAACTTTCACAGAAGTACAAAAACTAGAACTTTAGTTATTATGGAGCTCGATCAAGGGTAGCTGATCATACATTATCTCTAACTATTAAGATCCCTGTCATAAAGTTTCAACTACCAAAGCCTCTTTCATTCTGCAAGCACATCAACAGTACAACTCTAGGAGTGGCAAGAGAAAGCTCTGCCAAAATGGGCCAATTACAAGATGGAAGGCCCAGGTTCCTACAGAGTGCAAATTCCTATCCTTCTAAAATGCATTACCATTGACCATTTGTCCACAATCTTTGAACACAAAAATGAATGAATGAATCACCAAATCCAGCCGCGAGTCTTGGTCAATGAAGGGTCTACAAAAGTACACCCTTCTTCTTTAATCATCCAATACACTTTTTTGTAAGTAATCATCCAATACGCAACAGAACAGAGACATTCTAATTCCGACTGCGTACGTGCCAAAAAGAAAAGAAAGGATAAAAGTCTTGCCTCAAGGTAATTAAATAAACCAGTGTATAAATAAGACCACAAGAACTAAGACACAATGCATTTGCTTAAACAACTGCTTCGCCAAACTAATTGATTAAAAATAGCCAAATGGATATAATTTAATTCAGTTCAGATTAGCACACAAGAACTGTTCTTGAAGTTTTATAATATCTCCTTCTTGTTTTCAATAAGGACACTAATCATACCAATTTCTCTTTATAATCCATTATAGCAGTGGAAGGAGGCCCTGCCACATGCTCGCAGCAAAAGATTAGCATACAAGAACTGATCTTTTAGCTTTATAATCTCCCTCTTTTTTCTTAATAAGGACATTAATCATACCAATTTTTATTTTTAAAAAATCCATTATTGCAGTGCAAGGAGACCCTGCCACATGCTCTCGGCAAAGTTCGAGAACCACAGAAGAGAAGCTGCAGGCAAGTCCTAGTACCACCTGTGATGAAGTCGGATCTTCACCAGGTGGATCGGAGACGATCCTTGTGGTATGCCGTCAGCTCTCTGTTAGGGTCTGTCTATAGAACCTGAGAAGGAAAGGTAACGTTAAAGGCCCAAGGTCAATGCCCTGGGGAAAACCCTCCGACGCTCAAGTCAGTTGTGGGCATCTTAATGTATAGCTTATGCTAAAATCAAAGGTTGTATAAACCTGTTTATATGGGTCGGCTAAGGCGCAATTATGGCCAAGCCGAGGACTAACAAGTCCGAGGTGTCGTTTAGACGGGAATTGGCTTGAAATAAGCTTTGTCCGAAAAGACTTAGAAAAGACTTTAGGTCGTGGAAAGGACTTGGTCCTGCTTCTGTTGATGAAGCTCTTTTTTATAGTGGTTGAAGCTGAGAGCTACGTGTCCCAGAATGGAAGTGGTGACGACACCTGGCTGTCTGGGTGGCAGTTCTGCCCTGCAAGATTGCCATGCAGCAGCTGATATTTGTTGTGTCGGCTGTTCTCTTTTTGCATGGCTAACATGTGGAGATAAAGGGTTGCGCTGTCTGGCAGTCTTCGGTTGCATGAAGGCCAAGTGGCACCACGTGTCGGGCTAGGAGGCCAAGCTTGTTGTGTGGCAGGACTCTGCTTGGGCATACTGTGGCCGAGCTTGGTATGCCGAAGCCATTATGGCCGAGCTGAAGTGCCCGTGTGTGGTTTGGCCAAGTGGAACAATAAGATCTGCCGAGCTGAGCTGAGCGGTTTGCTGTAGGTCTGACCATGTTCTGGCCGGGTCGAATACTCGCCGATCTGAGGTGCTTCATGGGCAGTTGAGTAAAAAAAAGTTCGGCTGATTAGCTAGAATTTCTGACCTTACATATTGACCAGATAGAATGGTGGCCGGGCTGACCTGCCTTAGGCATGTGGCCGAGCTGACCAAGAACTGAGATGAGACTCTGTCCTGCCTTGGTGGCCTGGGATGACCTACTTAGGCTGAGCCAAAGCTGATGGGTCGAATGGCCGAGGTGTGCTTACGTTGACCGTTATTCACTAACTTGAAAGTCTTGTCTTATCCGAGCAGGTGAACTTTGGTCTCATCACTTTGCCCCCAGATCAGTCTGGCCGAGCCGAGTAGGAAGGGCAGGCTAATTGCTTCAGAGCATTTAATGCGCTGTTCTGTCAAGTAATGACGTGTCTGCCTCTGACTGGGCAGTGCTGCGCTTTTACTGCTTGCACAGATTGCGAAGCGTCAGATCCTTTCTGCTTTTGACGGGTGGAGATACCGAGGACGGGCCTTTTGAGGCGACTCCTGGGATAGGCTTCAAGGGCTTTAAATAGAGAGTGCGGGGCAGAGTTTGATTCTTCTCTCCCCGTTGTCGTATGTCCTTTTCTTCTTCTTCTGATTTTCTTCTTCTCCGACGGCTTTTTCCAGTTTCCGTCTGGTTTTCCTCTTCCTCTGGCATTCACGTCATTCCTTCACCGCTATCCTTCCTCTGCAAGTCTTCTTCTTCATTATGTTTTCTGCCTCTGATTCCCAAAATGTGTCTGAGGATGCGTCTTACGCTGGCGGTGATGGAGGAAGTGTCAATTTTTCATCATCGGAGAAGACGGTTGCCACTGACGATCGTCCTTTGGCCAGGCTGCGTAAGGACGTTGGTGGTCCCTCTGGGCCCAATAAACGTGCTCAGCACAGCCGAGCCGTTACGGTGATTGAGTCTTCGCCAGAGCAACCGGAAGTTTCCCCTGCTCTGGCGACTGTGACTGCCTCGGTCTGCAGAGGTCTTCGCCTCTGCAAACAGGGATAGTTTACAAAGGCCCCCCTTCTGCTCAGGTTCAAGGGTCTTTTTGTACTTTATCCGATGCTGACCTGACTCAGATCTGTGAGGTGTATAAAATTGACCTGGAACGATTCAGCCCTCTTCTGCCTCGACCTGGTCAGACAGCCTATGATCCTCCAATGGGTTATGAGGTTGTTTACAAAGAGTACTTCAAGTCTGGGTTCAGCCTTCCTGTTCATGAGTCTTTGGTTTGTATCCTTCAATTTATAATCTTAGGTTCCCCTAGATAAAACCCAACATTCTGAAAGCTATACTCTGCTTTTTCCTTTTTCTGAGAGTCATCGAAACTCAGTTTGACCACAGAGTCTTCAAGGGTCTATTTTCTTGTAGATTCTCTGACAGCTGGTATTATTTTAGCAAGCGAGCTCCTACCAGCAAGTTCAATTTTGCCATTAATATCCCTACCTTTAGTAAAAATTGGAAGGGTAGGTTCTTTTTCATTAGAAAGCAAGGACTGCCCAAGCGGGACATCTGGAAGTCTGGGAAGGCGGATAATCTGAAGCCGGGTCCAGAGTCTTGCGGTGAGGCAACCAGACTGCAGTCTCTGCCTGTGGTCGTAGACTGGCATAAGGTGGATGGAGCAATTTTGAAGGCGGTTGACCTGAATCACTTAGCCTCTGGTCCCCACTTTCGGGCTCTTTCCCTAGAAAACTTGGACATAGTCAGAGGTAGGTGTTTGTTTTTCTTGCAATTTTTATGCTGACGTACTTTTTAGATAGTAAAAGTCTTTGCTTTTTGCTCACGTTCCATGGCTCCTGGAGGTGGTCAGTTTGCGGCCAGACTGGCCGAGATGGTGGCCCGCAAAAAGCCTGAAAGGCCTAGGCTGAAACCTGCAGCCGAGACGCCCCCTGCACTTGCACTGCCCCTCGCAGAAGATGCCCCAATGGCCGAGCCGAGAGCTGAGGCAAAGCTGGATGAGGCCGCTGTGGATCAGCCTATTCTCGTGATGTCCGAGTCCGCTGGTCCAGGTGGCTTATCTGTTATCTTTTCTCATTCTTAGACTTTCTGAGTTTAAATGACAATCTGTCGCTTGGTGAACTGTTGCAGATATGCCAATTGCGGAGGCAAGGGACGAAGTGGCTGAGACGTCCCCTTGGATTCCGGCTCTGGCTGATTCCGAGCAGATCTCTGAGACAGTTGAAAGTTCTGGTCAGGAAAAAATGGCGTGGTAAAGACTTGGCTATTCCAGAAGCCAGACTCCCACTCCTCAGCCAAAGCAGCCGATGCTGATCCTTGGGGAGTTCACGGAGCAGGATTCTGTGGCCAACCCAGCAACGGCCAGAAGGTTGAACAACCTAATGATCCTGCCCATTGACCGCCAAAGGTTTTCTGCCGCATCATGGGAGCATCTTGAAGATGCTTACCACTGTAACTTGGCACTGGTGAGTAGTTGTCTCTTTAGCATGTTTCTTGACCAAGTTATTTTACTAACTTTTAACTCCTACTGAGCAGATCCGAGCCCAGCAAATGGAGATCTTGGGCCGAGGTTTTAGCTGAAGTTGGAGATCTCCAAACTTCAAAATCAGAAAGAAGAGGCTGGCCTGAAGTGGGCAACTTCCAACTTTATGGTAAATGAGTTGGAAGGTAAGAATGCCGACCTGGAGGCCTCCTTGGCGCGGAGCAGCTTCTGAAGTGTCGTCCTTACAAAAGGACAAGGATGCCGGGCTGCAGCGCAAATAGGACTTGGAGCAGCGCTTGACGACCTGGCTCAGCAACTGGCAGAGGCGAAAGCTGAAGCAGTAACTGAGTTCGCAAAGTCGAAGCTCTTTGAAGAAAATTTGTTGCTGCTGCAAGCCCCGGCCATGCAGATGGGGCAGACCAAGGCCATCGATGTCTGCTCGGAGGTCTGCCCTCAGCTGTATAAGGAAGATCCTTGGGTCACTGAGCTCTACAATTCAACTGCTGAAATGGACTTTGAGGCCCAATTTAAGAAGTTTCTGAATGGAGCTGATCTGAGGGAGGCCGAGGAGTAGGCTTAGGGTCTTTTTGTAATAGAGCCGAGTCGATTTTGCATGACCTTTTGTACTTGAGACCCTTCAATGAAATTTTCTAAGTGTTTAAACACTTTTTGTACTTCAACTCTTTATTTTGTTCTACTCTTTCATTTTCAGAATTTTTGTTAAGTACCATTTCTTGAACTTAGTCTTCAAACTGGTTGTTGCCGAGTTCAGGGTCGGCTTTGCACTTGGCAAACTTCTAACTCTGCAGTCAGTTTTAGTAAAAATAAACTAAGTCTGCAAGTTTTGAATTTAGAATAAACCATTATTCTGTCGAGCTGAGCCAAGAATAGGCTAAGGATGAGGTCTGCTGAGCTATCCGGCTGAGCCAGCAGACTTGATCTGCTTTAGCCGAGAACAGGCTAACTAATGTCTTGAGACAATAACTTAGAATAATTCTAAGGATATTCCTTAGTGGCCGTGAAGCTTATAGCAGCGTCCGTCTCTGCTCGGCTATTCAGGTCTGGGCAATAAATTGCCCAATTTGCCTTGAGAATTTTGAAGCCAAGAGCTTGTCTTTGATCAGGCCAAGCAGAGATCATATGGCCGAGACATCATTTGTTGCGGCCGAGATGAGACTATATGGCCCAGGTTTCCCTTGTAGCGGCTAATTTGGATCTCCTTAAAATCATAAGGCAGAGGAGTGAGACCACTTAGGTCATTTTGTTGAGACGTGAAACATGTCACGTTCGAGTTCCCTTAAAACCATAAGGAAGAGAACGGTGGTGACCACTTAGGCCACTATTCCCAAGGTGCGAAACCTGTCGCATCTGGAGGCTCTCTTAAAACCATAAGGCAGAGAGCAAATAGTTGAGCCCCCAACGTGGGAGGGCACTTTATCCCAGTCGAGGCCCTTCTAACCCATAAGGTAGAGGCCTGTAGGAAATCAAGGCAAACCCCTGATAAGCCTTAAAACCGAGGCTCACCGTAAGGCGGATATACACGCCGAGGTGAACCCTTGACAAGCCTTAAGACCGAGGTAACCTTTACTGTCGTTGGATGCACAATGTATCATATCCTTGATCTGATGAGCCATAAGAGAGAAGTCACCAAGATGGGAAAGCTTGTGTCCCGAGTCCCTTCATGAGTCATAAGGCAGAGATCGGCTAAGCGCGAATCTTGTTGGTCACAATTCTGTTACGAACCATAAAGTGGACGTCAGGTAGGCACAGAACTTTTTTCGCAGTCTAGATGAATCTCCTCATGAACCATAAGGTGAAGGATCAATAGTTAAGCCTCCAACACAGGCTGAATGTCAGATAGAGTGATGGGCCGAGCTGAGCTGGAAACCTGAATAGGGTTGTTGGGATCTTTGTGCCCCATTAGCCGAGATGAAACTTAATTTATATCTGGGCAACTTATTTGAAATAGCAAGTTTGGAATAAACATTGATAAATGAAGCTTTAGCTTTAAATAATGTACATATATGTACAAGGAAATTTGGATACATGCGGGGAGGTTGGGACATAGTCCCTTTGAGTAATAACCTTTATCCTCAGGTCGGCCTAATTCGTTCAGGGGCCCGCCGCATCTGCCCAGCCATGTCTGGGTCTTTGTCTTCAGGTGGCCGATGTCTGTACTCGGGCCGACACCTTTCATCAAGAGGAGACTGAGTGAAGTGCAGCCTGTTATGCAGCCTTGCGCCGGGATTATAGTAACGCTGCAGGTAGCCGAGCTCAATTAGGCATTCGATCTCATGGCTGAGCTGCCTGCAGTCCTCTGTATCATGTCCGATATCATAAAGGAAAAGGCAATATAATTGAGGATCCCTTTTGTGAATAGGCCCTGACAGGGGCCTGGGATCCCTTGCTAAACCTTCCTCCCTTAAGACGGAAAGAATGAGTCTTGGAGGCCAACAGAGGCACTCATTTCTTGCCTCGACCGCCTAGCCTCATATGGGCAGCGCGCTTTTCGCGAGCTGGGGCTCTAGCCTCCTTGTCAACTTCTCAGCGCTTTCCATGCGCGTTTCAAATGATAGTCCAAAGCTTTGAGGGGCTCGGACGTAAAAGGCCGGCGGCTTGATCGCTGACCTGAGCGTCTAGCCTCGGCCATGAATCCACTGTGAGGTTTGGGATAGTACTCTGGCCAAGTTGGAGTGTACTCCATGAGTTCTCTTCGCTGAAGAGAGTCACTGGGGTAGACCTCACTGGGTCCAAGTGGGGCTTTTTCCTTCACTTCTTTTACCACTGCCTGGAACACGTTGGGATTCTGAGCCACATAGCGGATGGCTCGCAGGTGTTCTTCATAGGTGAAGTTAGCAGCGGGGGGTGAAGACTCTGCTGGACCTGGAGAACCCTGTTCTGATTGTGGTCGAGGAGACCGCTGATGTCTCCTGGAGGCCATAGGTTGCTTGGCCCCTGTCTGATCATTCTTATCCATCTTCCACTGCTGGATTTGTAGGCTGGTTGCCTAGAAGGCTTTTAGACGGCTATTTTAAAGGAGACGAAGGTTCAGGACCATTCCTTCTAGCGCCAGATGATGAAGTCGGATCTTCACCTGGTGGATCGGAGACGATCCTTGTGGTATGCCGTCAACTCTCCGTTAGGGTCCGTCTATGGAACCTGAGAAGAAAAGATAACGTTAGAGGCCCAGGGTCAATGCCCTGGGGAAAACCCTCCGACGCTCAAGTCAGTTGTGACCATCTTAATATATAGCTTATGCTGTAATCAAAGGTTGTATAAACCAGTTTATATGGGTCGGCTAAGGCGCAATTATGGCCGAGCCGAGGACTAACATGTCCGAAGTGTCGTTTAGACTGGAATTTGCTTGAAATAAGATTTGTCCGAAAAGACTTAGAAAAGACTTTAGGTCGTGGAAAGGACTTGGTCCTGCTTCTGTTGATGAAGCTCCTTTTTATAGTGGTTGAAGCTGAGAGCTGCGTGTCCCAGAATGGAAGTGGTGATGACAACTGGCTGTCTGGGTGGCAGTTCTGTCTCGCATGATTGCCACGCAGCAGCTGATATTTGTTGTGCTGGCTGTTCTCTTTTTGCATGACTGACATGTGGAGATAAAGGGATGCGCTATCTGGCAGTCTTCGGTTGCATGAAGGCCAAGTTGCACCACGTGTCAGGCTAGGAGGCCAAACTTGTTGTGTGGCAGGACTCTACTTGGGCATACTATGGTCGAGCTTGGTCTGCCGAAGCGCATTGTGGCCGAGCTGAAGTGCCCGTGTGTGGTTTGGCCAAGAGGAACAATGAGATCTGCAGAGCTGAGCTGAGCAGGCTTGCTGTAGGTCTGACCATGTTCTGGCCGGGTCGAATACTTGCCGATCTGAGGTGCTTCATGGGCAGTTGAGTAAAAGAGAGTTAGGCTGATTAGCTAGAATTGTCTGACCTTACATATTGACCAGATAGAATGGTGGCAGAACTGACCTTCATTAGGCATTTGGCCGAGCTGACCAAGAACTGAGATGGGACTCTGTCCTGCCTTGGTGGCCTGGGATGACCTACCTAGGCTGAGCCGAAGCTGATGGGTCAAATGGCCAAGGTGCGCTTACGTTGACCGTTATTGACTAACTTGAAAGTCTTGTCTTATCCGAGCATGTGAACTTTGGTCTCATCAACCTGCACAGATAATCTACGCATCAAAGTACCCAGGACATTCCCCATGTCAACAGAGTCAAATAGACAAAATTTCAAAGTATTGATCAATAACTTTGTTTTGAAAACAAGGGTCTTTAAAGAAAACTCAGATTTTGAGCCCTCTTTGGTAGCAAGATGCGCTAGCAGTGGTTCTGCTAAGCCATAAATGAAGAGCTAAGTCCAGAGAAAAGTTTTTTTGTAAGTAAAATTCATATATAAAAGCCTAATTAGGCAAAGTTACAGGATTTTTGTCTTGAGTAAACAACAGCAAGATTAACTTTCTCAAAATACAAGTGGCTTTAACTTTGTCCACAGAACTGGTTGTGCCAACCATCGAAACTACCACTTTCAAAACCAAAAACCCTCAGAAGGGTTGTTACCCGCATAAGACAACAACAATGTAGCCTTGCACAAAATAGAAATGGCTCATACTAATTCTTCTAGGGATTCAGTACTAGCCATACGAATGGCGAAACCTACTAATCTAGAAAGGGGACATCAGAAAATAAAGATGGCAAGCTCAAATTGGTGGCCAACTCCCAATTGGTTTTGTTCTTCCCTAAGTTTCTCGAGGATGATATAGCATGTCTGATCGAACGTAGAATATCTGTCGTTATACTGCAGCTATCCTTGCCAATTTGGTGGTGAAATTCATATTCCTCTGACTCCAAATACCATAAAAGATTAGGAGTACACCAGACAATTTTGTCCCATGTTATACTAGGTGTGGCCTGCTCTAAAACTTGAGAAGCACTCTTGATTGAGAAGGTTGTGTTTGGCATCCATTTCCAGTGATCTTGTCCCTGATGTGAATTAATGTTGCGGCAAGTTTGGTAAAAGTTGTTGACCTGGTTGTCCCAACTACTGCCAAAAGGAATTCACCATTAATTACGATACAGTACTTAGGACACCTTAGCATCTTGACAGATACTCAGCTTCCTTTGCAGTTCCGGATGATTAGCTTCATTCCAAAATGATGTTGTCTTGCCGTAGCCAATGATCCTCTTTATATGCTGAGTGTATAGGTCCTTAACCCACAAAATCTTCAACCACATCCAAAAATCCGTAGGTTTTGGCTGGACTTCCCATAAGGGCTTCCTCTTTAAGATGACCAAGTGTATCCACTTGACCCAGATACTTTCTTTGTTTTCACTATATACCCCAAATGATCTTCGTTTATATGCATTGTTATGATTCTAAGGTCTGAAATCCTAAGTCCTCCTTGCTCTTTAGGTTTACATATTGTGGACCAGTTGACTTTAGCCTTCTTTGAGTTACCTTGGAGGAACCTCCTTATTATCTTTTCAATCTCCTTGTAGATTTCCCTTGGCAGAAAGTAGGAGGAAGTCTAATATCTGCAGACTGCCATAAGGACTGAGTTGATTAGCTAAATATGACCGACATACGATAGTTTAGAGGCCAAAGCTCTTAATCCTATTGTTTAGCCTATCCAAAAGAGATGAACAGTCCCTGAATGTTAAACGTCCAGAAACGAGGGATCTCCCAGGTATTTAATTGGTAATGTACCAATATGCATGCCAATGATTTCAGCTAGCTCCCTCTTCTTAGCTTCAAAGATTCTAGCAATAAAAATCCCAGACTTTTTTAGGTTGGCCTTCAAACCTGATAGTACCTGGAACTCTTTAGAGCTTCCTTTATAAGTTTAACAGAAGATCCATTTGCATTTGCAAGAATGAAAAGATCATCTGCAAATGCCAATTAGACCCATATTCTCACATTTAAGGTGAAACTAAAGTCTTCATCCTCAGTTATGGACTTCAGCATCTGCCTAAGGCCTTTCATAACCAATATACAAAGATAGGGAGATAAGAGGTCATCTTGCCCCAAACCCTTGGAAAATTTGAAGTGACCAACCAATGACCCATTAAGTTTGACTGAGAAAGAGGCAGTAGACATACAAAGATATATCCAATTCTTATGCCTCCCCGGAAAGTTCATGTTTTTGAGGATCTCCATTAGGTAGCTCTATTTGCCTTCATTATATCCATCTTAATAGCACAACCTTTAGGTCTCGAAGCCTTCCTGTAGTTTTTAACTATCTCATACATCAGAAGAATATTGTCTTGGATGTTCCATCATTGTATGAAAGCTGATTGATTCTCATCAACCAATAAAGGCAGGACTTGCTTCATTCTGCTTGCCAATATTTTAGAGACGGCATAGTAGGATACATTGTAGCACAAAATTGGCCTAAAATCTTTCATTTGGATAGAAGCATCCACCTTTGGGATCAGAGAAATTGCCATGACATTTAGTGGGTAGAACATCTAATCTCTGCTGAAGAAGTAGAGTATAGCTTCAGTGGATTCATCACCCACCAAATCACAGTTAGCAACATAAAATTCCACTGTGAATTAATCGGGTCCCAGGACACTGTCCTTTTCCATTAAGAATATGGCATGATTTACCTCCTCTTTGGTAACTTGTTTCTGCAGGTTTTTGCTTGGCTAAAGGTAATAACTTTCTCTTTCCAGTTTAGTCCTAGGATTGGCTCCTGGCTTGGTTCTTTGAATAGGCTTTCAAAGAAATCAGAGGCTAGGCTTTTCACTATGTCATAGTCTTCAATCATTGTGCCTTGATCATCTTGTAGCCTTGGTACAGCTTTGACAAACCTATGAAAAAATTGTGTATTCCTGTCTCCAACTTTCATTTATTTAACCTCTGTTTTTTCCTTGTAAAAGTATTCTTCAAAGCTTATGAGGTTTGTATAATCTCGAAGAGCAAACTTCTCCTTCTCTTGAAGCTCTAAATTTTTCATATCTGATTGGACCTGCTGTTGAATAATCTCTAACTCTTGTTTTGCCTTTGTCACCCTTGCCGTTATATTTCCAAAATGTTCCTTGTGCAGGTCCTTCAGGGTTGCTTAAGGCTTTTCAACTTGTGTGTTAGTATCTTCAGCTGGTCCCAACTTCAGGAGCATTCCAACTTTCATAAAGGACTTATTTGAACTTTGGGTGCCTCATCCAGCCATTTATGGATCTAAAAGGTTTTGGACAAAAATTCTTACCGATCTGAACAGAGAGCATCCTAGGCGAGTGGCCAGAATAGTTGGAGCCTCATAATCTAGTTGAAAGTTTGAGAACAGACTTTCATGGCTCATTTTAGAACATATGGTCAATACAGGTATAGACCCTCTTATCTACATCCTTCTTATTAGACCACTTAAATCCAAATTCCCTCGACGGGATGTTGAAAAGACCATTCGCTGTATCTAGACAGTGAATCATGCCACTGCGTTTCTGTCTATTTTCTTTCTTCCCTTCTTTCCTTGAGCATTTAAAACTATGTTAAAGTCCCCCATAATGATCCAGGGTGAATTTCCGTAATGCCTCCTTTGGTGTAGTAGCTCCTCCAAACCATAAACCATGGTGACAATGAACCATAAACCATGGTGACAATGAATTCCTTAGGCTTGGGCAGCTTTGTTTTGAAACTGCAAGTGATACATTGTTCCTCACAATGTAGCACTCTACCTTCAAATAAGTTTGGTCCTAAGCAACCCAAATTCTTAACACTGAGTTGGGTAAGGAGTTGTTTGCAGTCTCCCAATTCTTGAAATCTTACTAAGCTTTTCAAAAAACACCTCTCTCTCTCACCTTGACTTCTACTATATCCATCATACTTATCTTCTTTTCTATAATCTAGTTGTGTATTGCCTTCTGCTTGATAAAAGAATTTAGACCCCTTAATATTCCAGCAGGTCAATTGATCTTGTTAGACTTTGGGATGTTTACCTCTAACACTTCCTTTACTCTGTTGGTTCCCTGAGTTTTCCTCACTGCTACTTGCCTTTGTAGTCTTTGTACCTCCTTTATCAGTTGGCTTTAGGATGACAATATTCCCGCCTTGTGTAGAAAGTGTCATCTTTCCTTCATGACTCTGTCCTGGGATCTTGCTATGGTTTGCCCTCTTGTGATCCAACTTCTCATGATTGCCCTTTCTTTGACAACTCAGTTCCATCCAGCTGCCTTGATCCTTTTGCAATTGAGTTTCCATCTGTTGAGAAGACTCGTACACCTTCATAGGAGCATCTGAGTCTTCCCACTAATCCTTCCATCTTCATCTAAACCAATCCCAGGAGTTGAGTAACCCGAGCAATATGATCCAGCATCTTCCAAATCTTGAACTTGACCTTAAGTATCCTCTTCCAAGTTAGAGGTTAAGCACTCATTGCCTTCTTCCAAGCGAGCTAGAGTGTCAAATTTGTTTGGGGAGGTTCCACCTTTTTCCTTTAAGGTGGCGTGATCACTTTTCCTTTGTTTTTGATATGTAATCACTGCCTTGGGAGAGATAAACCTAGAATCATTTAGATTAATAGCCTGTTGGGGAAGTATTTCTGCAACATTCCCTGCTTATTGGTCCTTTTCTTGAATATATCTTCTGTGTAGGGTTTAGACTACCTCCTTTTGGGCTTCAGTCAAACCCACTTGAAGGTTTGCATCCTCGGTTTAATGGATGGACCAGCCACTACACCCTGTACCTTCATTTGTTGCTTTGAAGTATACTTCACCATGGCTTCTTTATTTTGCTTCTGGTAACTTCAGGAGCTTTTCGAGGTCTCAGTTTTTGACTGAGCTCTTTGTTCTTCCTCAGCTTCACACGAGTGGCCAAAGATTTTGCATTTGGCACCTTGCACTGGCATCCATTCGTACGGACATTTTGGATCGCATCATATCCACACTCATCTGTGAGCTTACAGAGTTTGAGAGCTTTTCACCTGCACTTGTCTCAATACAAATCCTTGCTGTAGCCATCCTTGTTTGAGCACTTGTTGATCTATCCATAAATAGAGGTTTCCCTATTAGACTTCCAATTCTATCCAGGATATTTTTGTTGAAGTAGTCAATGTGTAGGACGGGGGTCTGATCCAAACAGAAACTACATTCAAGTTTAGCCTTTGGATGTCTTTCCCAGGTACCAAAGGCCAGAGGAAAAGCACTCAATTTCAAAAAGGAAAGGGAGATTTGTCAAGAATCTTTTGCTTGGGTCTGAAGAAGGCCTTTGTTACTCCATATGTCCTAAGCAAACTTTTGGACATTCAAGAAAGAAGCACTATTCCCCATAACCTGACCAACAATAGTGGACGCCCATTTCTGTTTATTCCCCACTACATTAGATGGAGCAAAAGCGAAGTTTTGACACCATCGATGATGTCGCACGTGAAGGATTCAAGGGTTGTGGTGTCTTAAGGGACAAAATCTGACTTGAGCACACTTGCTCAAGCATATTTAATTCGAATTAGGCCTTGCATGTTAGCAGAAGGGGAGAAAGGGGTGGTTAGGTTTGAAGAAGAGGAGAAAGTTGAGGGGAGAGAAAAGAGTTTTGGTGGAGAGAAGATAGAAAAGTATACGTTAGCGGTGGGATACAGACATTAGTGCCGGAAGATTGGGAGAGAAAGTGGGGTGAATAAAATCCTGGAGAGAAGGGAGAGGGAAAAAAACGTAGAGAGAGAAAATCACTCAATGGTAGGTGAACATTTTTTGTCCAGAAGGAAGTTTAATCAGTTTAATTAATATAAAACAAATGCAACCTATTACTTTTTAGTGACTAATTTGTCTAGAGCACTAAAGCAAATAAGAAAGGAAGAGAAATTCCTATGTTGCCATGGCGCCACTAGATTGAACCGCTTAGAAAGTTGCTAAAGTTCTAACACTAGTATTCTGTCCATACCACTGAATGAAAAGATTTGATTAAAAAGGCTTCCACTATCAATATGCATGAACCCGAATTTGAAAAAATAAAAATAAAAATGTAAGGTCATATGGTCTATAGCTAGTTATATACTTCAATCTGTCAAAGCAACACCAGAAGCACAATGAAATCCCAAACATCTATAGAACAGTGCAGCAGACAAAAGTTCAATAGATATTACCATCTTGATGATGTTGATCCTGTGACATAAGGTGTTGATGCCTCTATAAAGGCCAAAAAGCTAAGCAAAATAACACAACAGGAAACAACTCTTCAAAGAAAATCATACAGTAAATAATTTTGTTGTAATATTATGCCAGTTCCAGAAGCACCTTTAATGAGTTGCGGAAACGGCAACTGGAAACTTACAAAAAGATTGATATGCATCGAAGATTAAGTTTATAGATGATACAAATCTGTGAAATAAGACCAAATAGACACAGAAACCAAAATTATACATAAAGCAGAAAATTGTACGTAGTCAAGGTCGGACCAATTATTTGCTTTCAGTATGATGGCTTGGAGAAATCTTTTACAGATGGCGAACGTGAAACTCTTAGAACAATGTTTAGTAATCAATACAATGACAAACCAAACCTAATAGACGACCTTATGACTCTGAACACACCTAGATATTCCCTGAGGCAAGGATGCAGCAGTCCTAGCTTGATTTTGTTGGCCATCGGGGAAATTTTGTCCTTGAGCCTGACTCTGTTGATGGGAGGGCGTGCCTTGCTGTGTTAGGATAGTAGGAGACTCAGCTACAGTACTTTTGACCACCTGATTTGTTCCGTTGGGTAGTGGAAATTGTGATTTTTCTGATTGTTGAGCATAATTATTGTTCCGATTGTGAAAGAAACGGTTTGAATTTCCATAATTATAGGAAGTCAGTTGCTGAATCTTCTGGAGGACTTCTTCCACAGGGGGAGGGGGGCCAGGCAACTTTGCATGCCTATAACGGCAGTCAGGGCCATTCGGACAAAACCCCAACTTGTACCTGCAATGAATGAAGCACCATCAAAAGATAAATCTCAGAAGCCACTACAAATGTTTTCTCCCATACCACCTCTATAATCAGATATGGGAGAAGAAGAAAAGATCATTGCCAGTATTTACCACACAAAATGTACATACATATATAATTATCAGAAACAGGAAATTGTAAATAAAAAAGGAAAAAAGAAAAATACCACCACATGATAGATTAAGCTAAAAGACGCAAGATTTACCACAAAGACTATTTTCAATAAGTATATGAGAATAACTTCAAAATAGGGAAAAGAAAAAGTCAAAAGAGAAAAGCAAAAGAAAAACCCAAACGGGCACAAATAAATGCACATTACTAGTACACAACTGATTACTAAAAAAAGGCATCTAAGTACAACAAAGGTTGGCTTCAACATTGTATAGACGGTGATTAAAGTGGAAAAGTGGGTCAGGTCTTTGTGATAGAAAAGTACATTAAAATCTTAAGAGGAAATTTTACAGAAAGAAAGTAAGACCCGGACTGCTATAGGTCTAAATATTGGACAGTCAATTATGAACATGAATAAAGCAGGCGAGTGCCGGAAATAAGACTGTTAAGATGAATGTGCAGACATACAAGAAAAGATAAAATAGGAAATGAACATATATGGAGAAAGGTTGGAGTGGCCCTTATATATGAGAAGATAAGGGAGTCAATGTTAAGATAATATGACATGTGCAAAAGCGTCCTACAGATGCACATGGTAGGTGCATGTTAAACGCGGGAGAGAGACCAAAGAAGACATAGTGAGACAATAAGAAAGGATATGACTTATATGACAATTAGGGAGCATATGGTCAGCGATAGAGCATAATGTACGCGGTAAATTCATGTAGCCGATGTCATGTAGACTGTAGAAGATTCATGTGAGAATGTTAAGTACTTAAGCCAGAATCACGATTAAGATGATATGATATTTTGAAAGATACATATTTTCTAAAGGCATATATTATGCATTAGGTATTAGGAGACACAACAAGGGAAAGATTTAGGCTACGACTTAAAAAAATAAAAATAAAAATCAAATAAATAAAGCACAAGAGAATAATTGATCTATATATCGGACCTCACATAGTAGGAAAAAAGACTTGAGCGTTGATGTTGTAGTAAGTAAATTTTCTAGTTGCTTTCACTTTTTTCTTTACTGATGATGTCGTCATCAGTCCAGCAGCTGCTCTGCTGGCGTCGTTTGATTCCTTTTTCTTGTGCGGTTGTGAATTTCGTCCTAAATCCAAAAAAAAACAATTTTGCCTTTAGTAGTCCATCGGCCAAATTTTGTTTTGGTTTGCTTCTTGTGTGCTTCAATCTTGCACCTTCTTTTTGGTTTCTTCCCATGCAATTTAGACTTTCATGAACTAAAGTTTATTATTCAAATCTTGAAAGTGTGCAACCTTGTTTTTCTTCACAAAAAGTGCCACCTTTAGTCTAATTCTTGTTACACTTAGGCACCTTAGGTTGTTTGATTATTATGTTTGTTGATTGTTGCCAATTTTACTTGAGAATTTGGGTGTAATTATTTAATTGTTTCTATCCATCTTGACCCAAATTTTAGCCATCTTTAAACAAGCCTCCAACCTTGGAAAAAAAAACTGTAATCCTATTTCTTTTGACTTTTGACAAAAAAAATACACCCAGCAACCGCCTCAACAAGATAAAAGGAGGACAACTTCGTTGACCAAAAGCCAATCTCGACCAAAAGTGAAAAGAAAAGCAAAAAAAGAAGAAGAAAAAGAAAAGGTTCCGGCCAAAGAACACTAGCCTTCTTTTTGCCGATTTTATTTTGTGATCCAAAAATCACCACTTCAGAAAATTTAATAAACAACCCGTATGATCTTAACCATACTACATACTCCCTATTTTTGCTCTCATTTCTTGAGTGTATTTTGGTGATATTTAGCTTACCATTTGGCGTTTTGAAGTACGAGTTGTCAAGGCAATCCCTTAGTGTTGGATTCAGTCATATTACATACTATAGGTTTAATTTTCTTTGAATTTATTCTTGCATATATACTTGTATCTCCGTGTCTAAACTTGTTCCATCTTGAGACCCTTCAAGAAAAGAGGAGAAGAAAACGTTTAAAACAACCTTGAGAAAATCAAATTCACATCTTGCTTGGTCTTTATAGAAATATCAATCACAAGAATATTTAAGGACTAATATGAATCCTCTGATAGAATTGTATTGAAGACAATAAAACTTCTGCAATCTTATTACACATAATATTGATCCATCAATCTTGAGAGTTGCTGAGAATTGCAACCCTTATATAAAGATCTAAGGGAAAATCACCTTTTGCCCCCCTGTGGTTTGGCCATTCGGTCGATTGTCCCCCTATGGTTTAAAATTACATACATAACCCCCTGTGGTTTTGGACTGATGAGAAAATGGCATTTCTGTAATTTTTTTCTGCCGGAATTTGCTGTAAAGACACAAATACCCCTCTCATTAAATTCTTTTTTTTTCTCTTTCCCGACTTTCTCTTTCCTCTCCATACGGAAAAATATTTCCCAGTAATTCCTCAGTTATTTGACCTTGAAATTTCTTCAGCAGGCCAAGAATGAGCAAACAATATAAATCTCCACAGTTAGTTGGGCAAACTCATTATCTCCGAGAAATAGTCAAGGACTCAATGAACCGAGAAGCCCAGTGACTGCCTTCTAGAACTCAAGCCAGAGACAAGGCTGCTGATTCTTTGCCCAAGCAAAGGAATTCCCACAGGACTTCCAATCACAATGACGGAACATACGGACTGAGCCTTTACGGGAAGAAGGAGTTGCCTGTTGATATCAACGAATCACTTATAGTTCTTGCAAAACTTCAAGAAGCACCTTCTTATGTCAATGAACCTAAAGGACTCTCTAGGCCAACTTTATACCAGTCAAAAGATGGTTCTTGCTTTTCAATTGTGAAAGAGGCTCGATTTTCTTGTGATGGAAAGGAGATACTTAATTCCTCCTCCAGACCAAGGGAAATATTGAAGACCCATGTGAAATATCAAGATCCGCCAAGGCTTTCTTTAGACAGTAGAGAAAGTTCAAAGCAAAGCTTGAAGTCTGAACGACAACCTGATAAGTTTCTGAAACCAATGCAGAAAACTAGTGAGGCTACCAATGACTTTTGCAATCAGCATCGAAATTCAGGGGCTCAGATAAGGTCACCAAGTGTAGTAGCAAAGTTAATGGGCTTGGAATCGCTGCCAAGTTCTGTTAGTGAGAGTAAAACAACTTCTAGTAGAAATACTACTGTTCAGGATCCTAGTTGCAGACCGATACAAGCGTCTGTTCAATCGAAGATCTCATCAAAGGAGTCCAATTCACCGCGTTGGAAGAATTCTGGTTCAAGCTTGCAACCTGTTTCAAGGCTTCCTTTAGAACCAGCACCATGGAAGCAAGTTGATGGGAATCCGAGAAATCTAAGAGATGCTCCTAAAGATATGATTCTGTGGCCTCCATATTTTGGCAAAAAAAAGTCAAGGCTGAAGCTCAAAACTCTGATAAAGTCGATTGTCTGCAAAAGTAAGAATCTTGTTGGTTATGGTGGTGGACAAGCGTGTAACACACAGATGTTACATGCTTTGGCAGAGGAATAACAGTTGAAAGTGGCTGTGCTAATAGACTCCGTAGTTTAGGAATCTGATCTAATTCATCCTTTTACAAAATAATTGCTTCTGAGTGTTGTATATGCTGAGCGATTTGTCAAGTTCCAATAATATGTGTACAAAGTGTTTGTGTTAATAAAAGTGCAATTTTCATCTTGAGTGAATTGTGTAAAGTGATAAGTTTTTGAGTGTTTACTGTGATCAAGTGTTGTTCGATTTGTGCATTTGTGTTTCAAGTTATCCGAAGAGTTCTTGTTGAAAGTAGGGAAGAGCGGTGGTGGTCGGTGTGCTGAGGTGGCGGAAGCGTCGGCGAAGAGAATTCATAGCAGAAGGATGGAGTTTCGAGCATGATAGTAGGAGAAGAAGGATGTGAAGAAAAAATTATGTTGGGGAGGGGTATATTAGTCTAAGATTAAGCAAGATTAATTTACATTCTAATTAACCACTTAACGGGCGGATTACAGCAAATTCCGGCAGAAAAAAATTACAGAAATGCCATTTTCTCATCAGTTCAAAACCACAGGGGGGTTATGTATGTAATTTTAAACCATAGGGGGGCAATCGACCGAATGGCCAAACCACAGGGGGGCAAAAGGTGATTTTCCCAAGATCTAATCCCCAACGGTTATAAAGGGAGTACAACCACCAACGGCTATTTTCCTTTGTACAAGACATTCATATCTACTCTACCTTGATTCTACAATCATACATACATACATACATACATACATACATATATACATATATATATATATATATATATGCATTAATATTTTCTACACTCCCCTTCAAGCTTTGGTGTAGATATTGATACAACCAAGTTTGACTGATAACTTGAGAAATATTGAGCTTGAGACTGATTTAATAAGTATATCTCCTACTTGTTCATGAGAGGGGACATGATGAATAACAATAGACTTATCCTCAATTTTTTCTTTGATGAAATGCCTGTCTATTTCCACGTGTTTCGACTTATCATGATGCATGGGATTTTCTGCCATGTTGATAGCGGATATATTATCACAATATATTTGTATGTTGTCACCTTTAAAGTGACAGATCCATTAGTGCTCGTTTCATCCATAATCCCTCACAAATTCCCAATGTCAGGGCTCTTAATTCAGCTTCAGCACTTCTTCTTGCAACAACCGATTGCTTTTTACTTCGCCATGTTACTAAATTTCCCCACAAGTATATAGCATATCCTGAGATGGATCTTAAGTCCCTCTTTGAACCTCCCCAATCCACGTCTGTAAACACTTGTATATGCCTGTCACTAGTCTACTTAAAAAATAATCCTTGTCCGGAGCACCTTTGAGGTACCTGAGAATTCGCATGACCACATCTAAATGATATTTATTGGGAGAATGCATAAATTGACTAACAAAACTTACCGCATAACATACGTCCGGGCGAGTATGAGATAGATATATCAATTTCCCTACTGAACTTTAATAACTCAGCCTATCCACTTCAAATTCAAGATTAGAGTTGTGTATCATACCTCTGTCAGCTGCTTTTCCAGGTTCGAGGGGAGTTATTGCTGGTTTACAACCTATCATACATGTCTCACATAGTAGATCAATAACATACTTCCTTTGGGAGATGCAAAGTCCTTTAGATGATCTTGCAACTTCCATTCCCAAAAAATATTTTATTGGTCTTAGGTCTTTTAGTTCAAAGTCATTTGCAAGTTGATTTTTAATTTTATGTATTCCTGAATTATTGTTCCCCGTAAGGATAATATCATCCACATACACAACTAAAACAGTAATCAACTGACCACTACTATTAATAAACAACGTGTGATCGCTATGTGCTTGCTTAAAACCATACTATAGCAAGACTTTAGTGAATCTAGCAAACCAGGCTCTTGGAGACTGTCTTAGACCGTAAATGGATCTCTTAAGTTTACATATTAGAGACTTATTGTTTTCATTTCTATACTCTGGTGGAATTTCCATAAATACAGACTCCTTGAGCTCACCATTAAGGAAAGCATTCTTAATATCTAATTGACACAGTTGCCATTCCAAGTTCGCTATGGAAAATATGATTCTCACAGTGTTTAATTTAGCAACTGGAGCAAATGTCTCCATATAATCAATCTCATACTCTTATGTAAAAGCTTTTGCAACTAAACGAGCTTTATACCTACTTATCGACCCATCTGAGTTGTATTTTATTGGGAAAGCCCATTTACAACCCACTGGGCTTTTTGAGCAAGTATTAGGAACCAGGTCCCATGTATTATTCTTAATCAAGGCATTCATTTCTTCTTCAACAGCTAATTTCCAATTTTTGTTTGCAAGAGCTTGTTCAATAGTTGCAGGTATTGACTCAGTATCACTATTGACTGTAAAAACCTTAAATAATGGATGAAGATTTGAATATGCCATGTACTTACACAGGGGATGTTTGATAGAACCTTCTTCTGCACTGAACAGTCCAGAGTAATTATGAGTACGCATAGAATGCCTCGTACATTGCCTTGTCCCTTTCCTCAGGGCTATTGGTAAGTCTACATCCTTATTAACTTCGTTATTTATTGAAGCTTGTTTGAAAGTAGATGAAGAATGAGTAGTATTGGTAGTAGGTGGTGATGGAGAATTTACTGGTGGTATTACCTGTGAGGTTGAAGGTACCTGACATGGCCCAATCTTGTGCCTTCGTGTATAGACCTTGAAATGTGATGGAGAGTTCATATTACCCTCTTCATTACCTGGATCCGCAGCTGGTTTGATGGATTCTTCAGTAGGTCTGGTAATCTGTTGTGATGATTCAGGAGATACTAATGGTACCTGCAATCCTGCACTCTCCTTGAAATTGATGTCATTCACAATGCTTTTGTCGATAATACTCCAGTATTCATTGTCACTACTGTTAGATGATTGTACCTTATGGTAGTATGGTTGTGTTTCATTAAATGTAACATCTAATGACGCATATATTTTCCTAGTAGTTGGACTATAACATTTGTACCCCTTTTGTGTACTAGAGTATAACACACATTTAACTGATTTACAATCCAGTTTACTTCTAGTATGTGGCTGAAGAAACACATATGCAGTACAACCAAAAATCTTTAATGGCATTTCAGAGATAAGGTGAGTGTGTGGATATTGTGCCAACAAAGTCTCTCTAAGTGTCATGTGCCCAAGTATTCTAGATGGCATTTTATTATCAAGTACATTGTAGTTAGAACTGCTTCTCCCCATAAATGTTTAGGAACATTCATGGAGAACATGATAGCTCTAGCTACCTCCAGAATGTGTATATGTTTCCTCTCAGCAATTCTATTTTGCTGAGGAGTGTAAACATTAGACGTTTGGTGGTATACTCCAAGATCACATAAAAAGGATGTTACCTGAGTCTAGATACTCTGATCCATTGTCAAATCTTAATGTCTTTAAAGCCACAAAAACTTTTAAAATTTTACAGAAATCAGATTTATACTTCATTAGGTAAACCCAAATTAGTCTAGTATGGTCATCAACAAATATTACAAACCACTTACTGCCATTTATATTGGAGACCCTGGAAGGACCCCATATATTTCAGTGCACAATATTAAATAGGCTACTTGCCTTATATTTTTTTGGAGCATACTGCCCTCTTGTCTGTTTAGCCAACAAGCATATTTCACAGGATAATGAACCAAGATTTATATAACAACACAGATCAGACTTTAGATGTTTCAAGTACATAAAGTTGGGATGTCCCAACCTAACATGACATGTCAAAATAAGATGTATTTTAGCAGCAACAGGGTCAGGCCCATGAGCATCTATTCCAAGAACACCTTGATTGTCCTCAAAAGTAATGTTCATACAAGAATATGATCTAGAAAACTCTTCACACAATCTTGGTTTATGTGACAAAATAAACAGTCCCTCTTGATGTTTACCACATCAGTCCTCTCCTCCAGCGCTTCCTCCTTCCATGCTTTCTCCTGAAAGCAAAATGAAAGAAGAGACACTTAATGGAAAAAATAGTGAAGCAGTTATTATCTTGCATAATTTTTCCTACAGAAATCAGGTCACATTCTAGTTGAGGGACGTGTAGCACATTTGTAAGTACTAGATTCTGAGACAAGTATATGTCTCCTTTACCAATAATTCTCAGACCAAAACCATAAGCAATTCTTACCCTTTGAGGACATGAAAGCACCACATAAGTATCAAATAGATATTTCTTAGAGGTCATGTGATCCGTTGCACCTGAATTAATGATCCAAGTGCAACTCTTACCATCCATACTGGTGCTTGCCATAGTAGCTCTAACTTGTGGCACTTTCTCCTCAGCTAGTTGGTGATTGAGAATCTTGAACAGTGTATTCAGTTGATCCTGAGAAAATTTCTGTTGTGGAACCTCCTCACCTGGGTTGACATAGGAACCACCGATAGGAGCAGCACTAGTTACCATATTTCTCTTAGTGTTTCTCCAGTTGTTGTGGGAGTCAGCTCTGGACATGTCTGACTTCCAGGACTGGTTCATACCTCTATACTGGCTCGAGGCTTGTCTGAAGGGAGGCTTGATGTTTGATCCTGGTCTTCGATAACACTTTCAAGTAGATGGCCAGGTCACTGGCAGTATTTGCAAAACTTTCTGGTTGCAAAGCCTCCTGTGTTTCGTTTGACAGTTAAACTAGTTGGTTGAGTAGACAGAGTGTAACCTGAAACAGTTTTGACTTCAACCCTTAAAGCTGAAGATTCAGCTACAATATTAGAATCAATTCCCACCATGACTTTCATCCTACTCTCCTCCTGCCTTACTTGCGAAAAAGTGGCATTCATTATAGGAAGAGGCTTAGTCCCAAGCACCCTGCTTCTTACAGAATCAAAACATTTGTGTAGACCAGCTAAAAAACTGAAAATCCTTTCGGACTCCTTAATCCCTTTGTATAGTTGTTCATCAGCTGGCCCATTCCATTTAAAAACTTCAAAGGAATCTATCTGCTGCCAAATGTGTGAAAAACTTCCATAGTACTTAGTAACCGTCTGGTCTCCTTGTTTAATCTCTCTCAGCTGAGCCTTAAGTTCATACAGTTCAGCAATATTGTCCTTCTTAGAATACATCTCTCTGGTTACCTTCCAGATTTCTTCCACTGTATTATACAGCATAAACGTCTCACTTTTGTCTGTGCTTATAGATCCTAGTATCCAGGACATAAGCATTGAGTTTTCAGCCTCCCAAGCTTGAAACTTCGCATCATTCTCAGCAGGAACAATTACCTTTCCTGTTAAACAGTCCTTTTTTCTTTTTCTAGTGACAAACAGCTCAATAGCGCGGCTCCATGCAAGATAGTTGTTTTCATTTAATTTCACAATGTTGACTGGAGCAGTGTCATGCATGGGAGTAATTTGTTTCTCTATATTTGAGGTTAAACTCACTTTGTTCTGTCATTTTTCATGGGTAGACAGACTACAGATCTGGAAGAAGATGAAATATTATCTGGAAGAGAGGAGAGAAATGTTTTCTGGAAGATGAAGTGTTTCTAGTTATGGTGAAGGAAGGGAGATGAGAAATGAGAGAGTACAACAAGAAGGAAGAAACAAGGTTGAAGACACAGTACAACGATGAATGACCTTTCTGAATAGCACGAATAATAAGATCGTTTTGAAAGAAGGAAAAGTGAACGATGGGAAATGTAATGGGAACTGTATTGCATGTCCTGTCGTATATCAATTAATGTTTGTAACGTTTTTCACTTGAATTACCAATATTGCCCTCGATGTTTTATTTCAACAAGTTGACATGTCACGCCATGGGTTATGCTACAGCACGTGGGTTGGTTCGATGGTTGACGCGCGTCCTCTTCTCCCTTTTCAATTTTTGAGATTTTGAACTTTCGAACTTGAAAATCTCGATTTTTCCTTCCTCTTTTAGTTTTTGCGATTGCAAACTTCAAGGTTTGGAATCTCGATGCTTCCTACCCTCTTTTCAAATAATCCTCTGAAATCAAATGACGTGTCTCTCCGTTGACACGTGTATTTCACAATAAGAAAACAGAATTTTTCTTTTCCTCCACTCTGTCTTCTTCTTTACTTTTCGTCCTCTTTAGTATATGCAGGAAGAAGAAGAACTTCAACGAGGAATACAGAAAACCCTTGGAGAATGGCTTTTTCTAGGTTAAAATTTAGCGGAGCAAATTTCTTCTGGATGCTCTGATACCATATAGAAATATCAATCACAAGAATATTTAAGGACTAATCTGAATCCTCTAATAGAATTGTATTGAAGACAATAAAACTTTTGCAATCTTATTACACATAATATTGATCCATCAATCTTGAGAGTTGCTGAGAATTGCAACCCTTATATAAAGATCTAATTCCCAACAATTATAAAGGGTGTACTACCACCAACGTCTATTTTCCTTTGTACAAGACATTCCTATCTACTCTACCTTGATTCTACAACCATACATATATATATGCATTAATATTTTCTACAGTCTTGAGTAATTCAAACAATTTGAACGCTTCGAGGACAAACTGAGAAGTAAAAGCCTTTAGGTGGTGAGATTATTTGAGAGGAGGTAAAAGTCAATTATTGAATGAATTCATCACGAGTGTGGAAAGACAGAAAATAAGTCATCTGCGGTTTACTAGCGTAATTTTTTCTTTTGTCTTTTGTGTTGGTCTTTTTTTGTTTGTTTGAGTGTTTGATAAGGATGTCTAGTTTTGTTTGTTTGATCAAGGTGGAAAACTTCAAACGAAACAAATGTCAAAAAGGCGAGCGCAACTAAAAATCAACCCCAAGATGATTAGAAAGTGATTAACATAGTTTGAGGAGTAAAGTGCTTCAAACGCGACATTGCAAAGCTTATATGTTGCATGATGCAATTTGGATATTCACATGATATATGAGTAAGTCATTCGCGTAACAAAGTACCCATGTATCAATCTTTTCTCCAAGGACATCTAACTGTAGAGGAATACTACAATGAGTTGTTAGATAAACTCTATAATGCTTATGTTTAAGAATATGAGGAATTAACGATGATAAGATTTATGGATGAATTGAATAATAATATAACCGACCGAACGCACAAAGTAAGAATTAATCACATGTTTTATCTTGTAGACTATTATGGAAAAAAACTAGCATGTGATGTAAAGAAAGAAATACTACAACACTTCAAATGCAAGAAATTAAAGAATAAGTGATTGTTTTAAAATCTTACATAAATAATGCTAAAATTTTGCATGATGAGCATGAATTTTCTGATAAATCACGTATTCTTGATCATGATTTGCATGATGTTTAATGTGCATGAGGTTTCAGATGAATTGCAAGAAGAAAAAAAAGTTGATGATAATTTGCATAAAACTCATGTTCATGAAGCTATGGATTTGCCTGAGGTAATTGAGAATTTGAATAAGAATGATCTGAAATTGAGCAAAACGAAGAATCTATGGTTGTAAGTGTAGATGAAAGGAAAGAGATACATGAAACAAGCATGATGTTTACGTTTTTTTATTGTCTAATCCATTACCATCTTTGTTTGTCTATGAGTTGTCATATTTGCAAATTTATACAAATCTGCCCATGGACAAAGAAAATAACCAACATATTGTAATGGTGTCTCCCACAAGTTCATTCTTTTGTTGTTTGGTTTGTTATCCAACAATGTGAGAAAGGATCTAGAATTTCTTTCAAAAACCTTGTTGTGCTTACAAGTGCATAAAAGAATTTACATAGTGTTTGAACTAATTTGAGTTACTTATGTCTTTGACTCATGTGCTTGTATTTGGTTATATATATGTGGGAAAAGTCATAACATGAATTCTGAAGTGAGTTTATTTTCCAAGTTCCATAACATAAGGACATGTTCTCAAATTGAAGCAACGTCATGTAGATGGGAGAATTCTTTAGATAAAAATGCTCAAATAAGTCCAGCGTTTTTCGTACTTCATGGCTTGGTTTTGAAACATAATTTACATGTGCTGAATTTTAGTCCCGTAAAGTGTTCAATGTCATGCAATTAATTGCCATATGTTATGCGATAACCTTTTGGTGCATGTTCTAATACATCCAAAACACATCAAAAAGGGGCAATACAATTCCATAGAAAGCTTGAAGTTACAGGTAAGTTTTTGCTTGAACTTTAAGTTTCTTTCAAACCTTACTATTAATATTCTTTACCATATTCATATTTGATCCTTGTAAGATTGGGAGTAAAGTAGTTTTTGTTTTGCGTACATTTGCTTTATGATTTTTTCTTACGTTACGAGCGTATTCATGGCTAATTTCTCGCTTTCTAGTGCATATTTATATTCGAAGACTAATCATTATGAAGAGGAGGAGAATAATGCGTCATCACGAAACCTAGCAAGTGAGGAAGTTACTATCAAAATAGTCGGCCCTAATTAATCACCAAAAAACCCAATTACCATTTTAAAATATCTACAAGCATGCAGACGTGCTAAAATTTCTAAGCATGCTTGTTCATATTTTAAAATTTTAATTGGGTTTTTTGAGATTAATTAGGGCCGACTGTTTGATAGTAACTTACAGCCTTTCTTATTTGTTTTTTATTTATTATTTTAGGTTATTTTATTAGATAGAAAACTTATTTTCTTGTTCGTTAACAACAACAACAATCATATCCAATATATCCCAACGACAGCAAAAGCTATCGCTAGAGTCTGGGGATGGTGAGAGGCAGGCAAATAATACCTCTATTCCAAGGGATAGAGAGTTTGCTTCCAGTGAGACGCTCGGCTCTATATGTATCTTTCTTGTTCACTAAGTTTTAGAAATTTTAGCTCCTACAAATAGGCCCCCTTGTATACTGTTTTGATCATCTTTCACATCAATAAAATTTAAGAAAAATCAATATTTGCTCACCAAATTTGTCTTTGTGTTTTCGAAGTTTTTTTTAATCAAGTTTCGTCTTTTGACTTCAATCAATTCTTTGAGCAAGAACTGTGATCTGATTTCATCCTCAAGGTTGATCAAGAAGTTTTCCAAGGGTCTACCAAGGTTCTTGTCAAGAAAGTTGTTGATCAGGTTCAGGGCGGATAAACAGGGGGCCTAACAAGGTTCTTTGCGAAGCTGCATTCATACAAAGGATGGAACAAGGTTCTTTGTTCTTTCTTCATTTATTCTCGTGTTCTTCGTTTATTCTTCGTGTTCCTTAAGTATTCTTTGTATCTTTTTGTGAGTCTTCAATTTCTTGCTATCAAGAGATCTTTTGGAAGCGTGTGATTCCACTAAATGCGTATCATATCTCTACAATTTTACACGGCAAGAGGCATATAAACAGATGGACAGATCGACCAAAATCTTCTCGTAGGCTAGCACTTCTAGATCAGTTATGCGGCTGACAGGCAAATCTATTCCTCTGAATGTGATTTTGTCCACGTTACCCATCCATTGAAAAATCAAACAATATATGATCACGATATAGGTCTTAACACCAAATCCTTAGGCAGACTCCTCACTGTTCTTCTTCCATAAATCCAAAAACCTACTAACTATTAAATCATTTGCCAACTGATCAACGGTAGGACAAATAGCATAGATACACCTTGAAAATAAGCATACACATTTTCTAGGAAAGTAGCAACAATAGACACTTTCAGGTCAAGTAATCACACATTATATTTATTGATTCCTCAAAGGACAGATAACAATATCTGCTACTCTTCTTCTATTCAATTTTCAGCAGGTAATTTCAGTTAATTTAAGTTACATTGTCACTAATTACAAAAAAAAAAAAAGTTACATTGTCACTTAAAAAGGAAAAGGAAGCAGAGATGTAACTAGCAAATACAACAAGTCATAAATATAATCAAGTGGGATAAAGAAAGAAGCTTTCAGATTACCACGGAGCCGCTCCTACTACCAAGACTCAACGCCATTATATCACATTAGTATTTAATAGCATATCTCATGGCCCGATAAACAGGGCAAACAGTCTAGTTATACATTAATCCTCTGAAAGATAATTCACTACAAGCAAACACGACATGGATTCACGTTAAAGTTAAATCTTTACAATTGGTTGTATTGTATATCATTTTACTAATCCTCAAACATAAAACACCATGATGATTTATACTGCAACATAAGAACTAGGCATAGCTTTAGCTCAATTTAGAGCTTTAACTAAAATAATAATGATAAAATGGTATCACTGAAATTAAAAAATATGGAAATCCCAAAATTGGCTATTCTCAACAGTGTGTAAGCTGATTTTGAAATCCAATACCACGCAGAAAAAGATCCATAACAGTGCCATCACTGCAAAGAAAGACTAAGTAGAGATGAAAATAATATCAACGATAATAACTGATGTACACAACTCAAATCCAACAAGAGGTAGATAAGTGTATAGATACTAACTGCAAAAGAAAACGTAAAAACAAGGCCTGAAAGATATGGCAAGATAATTTTGTATGAAGCTGATTTTGTTAAGAACAACAAAATGAAATACAATGCGAACAATCGATAAAGCAGCTGTGAGCATACATATTACACTCCTTGAAATCTTCATTGGTGTGCTTGTATACGCAATCCTGTTCGCGGCATTCTCCATAGAGTCGAAAAAACCGGCAAACCGGCATGCGAGACTTGTCATACTGGTGAAGAAACCCGCAGGCATCACCTTTCATACAAAGGGAACGAAGCCAGTGCCGACACACTGTCTGCCGGAAACTCCGGCGATGATTCATTCCCATACCTCCATCTGAAGCTGCAGTGGAGGAAGCACCCGCCGCAGGGATATGATCAACATTGGTGGAAGCTGGAACAGCAGAGGCGGAGGAATCCGGGGGTTGGGTCACCGGGTTTGATGCTGTGGGAAGAGTGGGGCCGACATCGAGCCCACCCTCAAAGTCAAAACTCAAAGCTCCTTCGCCATCATCCATATTTCTTTGTATCTATCGGTAAGTCTTATTATATTAGGTGCAGAAATTAGAATTGCGAGCGGTAATTAGGGTTTTCGCCGGAGTGTAGCTGCCGGCGGAGGGCGATGTAGTGAATTTTCAGTTTGGGTGTTTAGGGAAAGAGCTATTAAAGGTTTTAGATATTTATCGAGAAAATCTCACTTATTAGCCTAAGGTTTGGCCAATTACTCAGTTAGCAGCCTAACGTTGATGAAATTCACTTAACAACAACTCTTTTGTCGAAATGTCCAGTGACCGTTGACCAACCGTTGACCAGCCGTTGACTTTCTCAGACCAACCAGAAGTTGACACGTGGCACCCTTTTTTTAATTAAAAAAATAAATTGTATTTTTGAATAAGGTGATTTAAAAGAAATTTAAAAATTCTAAAAAATTGTAAAAATTAATTAAAAAATATTTTAAAAATCAAAAAATTAGGAAAAAAAGATAAAAAAATAAAAAATTACCCTTAACACCCCAGCACCCCCCACCTACCCCCCACGCCACACCACCCCCCACCCCCACACCCCGCGCCAAAAAATTTTTAAAATTTTTTTTCTTACTCACTCATAATGCTCTGACCACCCGGTCCATCCCCGCGTCCCCTCCCTCACCCCCTCCTCTCGCGAATTTTTTTTTAAAATTTTTTTCTAACTCACACATAACGTCCCAACCACCCCCGCGTCCCCTCCCCCACCCCCGCGCACACCCCAACCCGCGTTTCTGTTTCTTCTGGGAACTAATGGAGTTAATCATGATTTGGATTACACTTCCTGGAGTTCATATCTGGTTGTACTGTTTCATCCAAAAGCTTATGTTATATTTATTCGCCAAATTTGTTGTCTGCAGCTCTTCTACCTCTTTTTGTTGAACTTTCCTATTTGTTCATATACTCTCTTGTGTTTTTTTGCACACGACATCGGAGAATTATGCTTTCTGGCCATTGAAACTTATAAACAACCTCATTACCCTGGTTTGAAATGAGAATTGAAATACCTTTGCAATTAGTGCCAAGTCTTCGTCATCATCCGTACCCAGTATATCCCAACGACAGCAAAAGCTATCGTTAGGGTCTGGGGAGGGTAAGTGGTAGGCAGACAATACCTCTATCCAAAAAAAATTTAAAATCACCGGGGGGATGGTCGGAGCTTTGTGGGTGATTTGAAAAAATTTTAAAATTTTTTTAGGGTGTGCGCGGGAGTGGGGGAGGGGACGCGGGGGTGGTTGGGACGTTATGTGTGAGTTAGAAAAAATTTAAAAAAAAAATTCGCGAGAGGAGGGGGTGGGGGAGGGGACGCGGGGGTGGTCGGAGCGTTATAAGTGTTATGCCCCGCACCCTCCGTAGGGTAATTAAAAGACCAAGAAAGATTTTACGGGAATTAATGACGGTCAACGGAGATTAAGCAGGCATTAATATGAGGATTAATTAGAAATTAATGGGGGGATTTAATATCAGAAATTATTTATATTTAATTTAGAATTAAATAATTAAGTTTATCCTTTAAGATAAATAGAGAATAGATATAATTTTGAAACACCAAACTTTCCCTTCCCATATATAAACTGACAAAGCGTCAGTTTTCCTACTTTTACAGAAACATCGACGCTTTCCTTCCCTCATGCCCTAGCCGTTTTGCCCAATCACGTAGAAGAAGAAGACAGCCTCCAAGAACCGATCCAACCTCCGTCTGTTTTCCAATCTGTTCTCGAGTAATCAAAGGCAGGTAACTTTCTTATAAGTTCCTACGATTTGTGAAAGAAAAATGGCCTATTTTGTTATCAAATTGGATCACCATGCAGTAGTTTCGTTCTGTGAATATCTGCATATGATTTGTGTGTTTTCGTTTCGAGATTTGGCCGATGTATATGAAAAAGCATTCGTTGATGTTGTTGATTATGTGAAATCCTGCAAATCCCTACCCCTTGAATCCCTTCTCGATGTGATTGCGTGGTTGCGTGGGTTTGAGGGAAAAGGTGGGATTTTTGGGGTTGATGAGGTTGGATAAGATGTGTGATAGGCTTGGATCTTGTTTGCTAGGAGCATAGCGTTTGAATCTATAGTTTAAGCATGAATGATAGCAGGGATTAGGCGTGGATTGATTGGGATGAAGTCGGGATACTTTGGTGCTTGTTGTTCTGCAGTTGTTGCAGGAAACGCAGAGGAAATTTTGGGGAAAACGTAGACATCGATCGATCGATGTTAGAGATCGATGTCCCCAGTTGGACATCGATCGATCGATGTATAGGTGCCTCAGAGATCGATGTCCCCAGTTGGACATCGATCGATCGATGTAGGTGCAGCCTGAGAGATCGATGTCCCCAGTTGGACATCGATCGATCGATGTAGGTGAGACTGAGAGATCGATGTCCCCAGTTGGACATCGATCGATCGAAGTGGAGGGTTCGATGTCCCCAGTTGGACATCGATCGATCGAAGCTAGGGAATGAAGTCCATCAAGTTTGTGGAAAAATAGAGGAAGAAGGAGGGAAGCTCGGGGAATCTTTGGATGATTTTAGAGACTTCTTAAGCCGGATTAAAGGTAGTTTAAGTCTCGGGAACATGGCTTAGGATGGTGAATCAATTTGGAGTGCTCGAAAGGGGTTTTCGAATCGCATTTCAATGAGTATGACTTAGGAGGGTTAGGGGATGAACGTACGAGGTGTTGAGAGCTCAGTGAAGGATGGTTAGGGATACTTGCCTTAGGTTATGAACCTTAGGATCATGACTAAGTGTTGACGCGATAGACGAAGTCTAAGTTATGATGTGTAAGTTAGTGAGAGCTTGTGTGTTGCTTATACGTGCGCATGTGTACATGAATGACTTATATGAATGTGAATTGCATACGAGAATGAGAAATGAGAATGAAATGAGGAGTCTTGCATCATGGCACGTGCATTTGCATATTGATTTGAAAAGAAAAATGCTTCGGCACAGATTTGCGAAGGTGACCTGCAATGTTAACCGGGATGGAAATTTAAGCCGGGGTGCATTGCAGGGCACAAAAGACTGTAACGTAAACCGGGATGGAAATATAAGTCGGGGCGCGTTACAGGGTATAAAGTTGTCTGTAATGCTAATCGGGATGGAAATATAAGCCGAGGTGCATTACAGGGTATAAAGTTGGCTGTAACGTAAACCGGGATAGAAATATAAGCCGGGGCGCGTTATAGGGTATAAAGTTACGTGAAGTGACCGGACATTGTGACATGCATTGCACTGTTTTAAAAGAGAAAGCGTTCATGCATATGTGAATGTGTAGTGTAGTGCATATTTTGACATGCATCACGAGAGTCAATGTGGTATGAATATGAGTGTTATTTGATTTGCAATGCGTTGTTATTTACGTGCAAACTGCTGTACTTGCTCTGTTGCGTTATTTGGTTATATATTTGAAAGTTACAAGACATGTGCCCCACCATTCCCTTGAATTACATATTACTCATGTCTTGCCATGTGTTGATCCCCGTATGTCTTATAAGCGGGTTACTTGCTAGCGTTTTTCGCTAAAGGTACTGCCTTTGTGTTACAGGAGAACCTGAGTATGACATGATTTTCATTGAGGACGACGGCGAGTGGGCAGAATGGGATGTTTAGACCTGATGGAGAGAATTGATTAGACAGTTTCTGTTATTTCTGTTTCTTATTTCATTTGAGGTTTTAGATGGCTGTGACCATACACAGTTCTTTTGGTATTCACATTGTCGGTTGACGTACTGTATTGATGATTTAGATTACCGAGATATGTTTCCGCGCTTATTTCTCTTACGTCATCGATGATGTGTATTCGAGAGATGAGACGTCTTGTAGTCTTCTCAGTAAGCTACGACGGGTGTACCGATTCGGATTCCGCTGTCCGGGTCGGAGCGCTACAGGTGGTATCAGAGACTAGGCTTCAGATCTACCTCGGAAACCTAAGTTTTGACGTGTAGAGTCTTAGGCTATGATCTTGATCTTAAGCTGATCTTTAGGTCTAAGTGTATGATACTAGATGTAAGTTTGATTGGGATAGGTGTGTGTACGAGCGCGAAAAAGAGTAATCAACAAATGTCATTTATGTTAACTTATGAATTTCGCCTTGTACAACATTATGGACCTCAAGTATTTATTTTTGGAACTGCTCGACACTAATAAGCGTGATCTTGCAGAAAATGCCACCTAGACGTGACAATCAAGGAAACGGTGGCAATGGGAACAATGACCCACCACCACCTCCAGTCTTAGTACCCCAAGCACTGATCGATGCTATCACAGTGATCGCACAAGGGGTTGCTCAGCAACAGCAACAACCGCAGCAACCTCCGCCGCCACCGCCACAGCATGGCATTAGGTACTATATTGGGGAGATGCGCAAGATGCATGCCCCAAACTTTGAAGGGACCACTGACCCGGAGGTGGCTGGGTTTTGGCTGGACGAAGTAGAAAAATGCTTCAGGCTTGTGCAAGTGCCTGAAGATCTGAAGGTGGATGTGGCCACCCCGTTACTAATCGGCAGAGCCAATGCATGGTGGAATGGCATGCTGCCAAAGATGACCCCCCCAATTCAATGGAGACAATTCGTACAGGCATACAAGGATTACTATGTGCCTGAGACTGCCATTCTGGAGAAGATGAGGCAGTTTGACAAGTTTGAACAAGGGAGAATGTCGGTTTCCGATTACGCCGACCGGTTCCATGCCCTGGGCAAATTCACGCCCATGGTGTTGGAGAACAATCGGATGAAAATGCTAAAATTTGAAGAGGGTCTGAACCCCCGCATACGGACTGCGATAGCGGGGTCGAGTTTGAAAACTTTCGAGGAGATGCTGGACGCATGTTACCGAGTGGAGAGTGACATGCGTAGATCGCAACCAAGAGAGGCTCGTGAAGAATCGAGCAAGAGGCCAAGGGTGGAGCAAAGTGGAAGTAGACCCGGACGTTGGGTCAAGATCCCCAGAAAAGGGCAAGCGGGGCCAGTTCAAAGGGCACCGCAGCCAAACCAACCTGATCGTCAAGCACCTGCAGAATGCCCACACTGCCATAAAAGACACGTGGGCGAATGTTGGAAAATAACAGGTGCGTGCTTTAAGTGTGGGAAAGCAGGCCATAGGATCAAAGACTGCCCAGAATGGAATCCTAAGCCACAAGCAGGAGCAGGGCCGGCTCCGCAGCAGAGAGGCAGGCCCAACGCAAGAGTCTATGCCATGACAGACGCTGAAGTCCAGGAGGACGCCAACGTCGTGACAGGTACAACTTAAGTTCAATCATAGTAGCTTAAGTTGAATTTTAGTCTTTTAAGTTAATGATAATATGTGTTTTTATGTGAAGTCTTTATGTGATTGATACCCTTTCATGTTTAGGTGTGATCCTAGTTAATAAAGTACCTGCCAACGTGCTATTTGATAGTGGAGCTAGCCACTCCTTCATTTCTAAACGATTCACCAAAGGGCTCGGCTGTTTACCCGAATGGCTTGAGAACCCTTTTCGAGTGCAAGCAGCCGGCGAACAAGTACTGGTTTCTCACCACCAGTACAAAGATTGTGAGTTGGAGTTGGGTGGAAAATTATTTTCAGTGACACTAGTCCCAATTCCAATGAAGGACTTCGATGTAATATTGGGCATGGATTGGCTGACCAAGAATCATGCCAATATTGACTGTAAACTCAAACAAGTGACCGTTAGGGATCCTGATATGAATGAAATAACGGTCCAGGGAAACGTCAAGTTAACAAAAGCCCCAAAGAAGATATACTTGACAGCGATTAAGGCCTTTAAAGCCTTACAGAAAGGAGCTGAGGGATTTATGGTATATGCATTGGATGCGAAGCAGGAGGTTCCCTCTATGGATCAAATACCGGTAATCAATGAGTTCAAAGATGTATTTCCGGATGATCTACCGGGAGTTCCGCCATCAAGAGAAGTGGAGTTTGAGATCAATTTGATACCAGGATCTGAGCCTATATCTAAGGCACCCTACAGAATGGCTCCAGCTGAACTTAAGGAACTTAAAGGACAACTTCAAGAACTATTAGACAAGAAATTAATCCGACCCAGTGTATCACCCTGGGGAGCTCCTGTATTATTTGTGAAGAAGAAAGATGGCAGCATGCGGTTGTGTATAGATTACCGCGAGTTGAATAAGATCACCATAAAGAACAAATATCCTCTGCCAAGGATTGAGGACTTATTTGACCAATTAAAGGGAGCTCGCTGGTTCTCAAAGATCGACCTTCGTCAAGGGTACCATCAGTTGCTTGTGAAAGCGGGAGACGTCCTTAAGACCGCTTTTCGGACTAGATACGGGCATTATGAATTTTTGGTGATGCCTTTTGGATTAACTAATGCCCCGGCGGCCTTCATGGACTTGATGAACACCGTATTTCGAGAGCAGTTGGATCAATTTGTGGTGGTGTTCATTGATGACATCCTAGTATACTCTCCCGATGAGCCAGCACATGCAGAACACTTAAGAGTGGTGTTACAAATTCTGAGGCAACATTAGCTTTATGCCAAATTCAGCAAGTGTGAATTTTGGCTAAGGAGTGTAGCCTTTCTCGGTCACGTGATTTCGGAAGATGGGATCTCTGTGGATCCTAAGAAGATAGAAGCCATCACTGAATGACCAAGACCCACCAATGTGACCGAAGTCAGAAGCTTCCTAGGCTTGGCAGGCTACTATAGGAAGTTTGTTGAGGGATTCTCAACGATAGTGGTACCATTGAGTCGACTTACGCAGAAGAAGACTAAGTTCGAATGGACTGCTGAATGCGAGCAGAGCTTTACCGAGCTCAAGAAGAGATTGACCACAGCCCCGGTGTTGGCACAACCCTCCGGCACCGACGGTTTCGTGATCTATAGTGACGCGTCCAAGAAGGGACTAGGTATGTACACCATTACAACTAATGCATTGTATATACTCATGCTAGTCCTGAATTAACTTTCTGTTTATAGGTTGCGTCTTGATGCAAAATGAACGAGTCATATCATACGCGAAAAGACAATTGAAACCATACGAGCAGAATTACCCGACGCATGACTTGGAGCTCGCAGCCGTGGTATTCGCTCTTAAGATCTGGAGACACTATTTGTACGGAGAAAAGTGCGCCGTATTTACTGATCATAAGAGTTTGAAATATCTATTCTCGCAGAAGGAGCTGAATATGAGACAGAGAAGATGGTTGGAATTACTCAAGGACTACGATTTGACCATCTACTACCATCCGGGTAAGGCCAACAGAGTGGCGGACGCATTGAGCAGAAAGTCTAGCCACGCGAGACAATCTCCGTTGGAAAGGAAGATCGAGGAGTTTGATCTTGAATTGGTGGATTCAGTGGCAAATGTCCTTACAGCCTTGTCTATCAGCCCAGACTTGGTAGGCAGAATTAAAGAAGTACAATATGAGGATCCAGCACTGAGAGAAATCTGCGACAAACTAGCTGCGGGACCAGTAAAGGATTTCCAACGGCGAGAAGATGGAAGTCTATGGTTTCAGAATAGGTTGTGTGTACCTAACCATGAGGAGCTTCGAAAGGAGCTGTTACGAGAAGCTCATAACTCAAGGATGTCTATCCACCCCGGGAGCACTAAGATGTACAAGGACCTCAAAAGAAACTATTGGTGGATAGGGATGAAGAGTTCTATAGCAGAGTATGTGGAGAGATGCTTGGTATGCCAACAGATTAAAGCGGAACATCAACGACCCGGTGGTCTAATGAAGCCACTGGAAATTCCAGAGTGGAAATGGGAACACGTGACGATGGACTTCGTAATGGGACTACCCAAGACCCGCAATGGAAATGAAATGATCTGGGTGATAGTCGACCGATTAACAAAGACGGCTCATTTCATAGCCATGCCACATGGTACTTCGTATGAAAAGTTATCCAATATCTATGTGGATAACATTGTGAGCCTACACGGAGTCCCAGTCAGCATTGTGTCGGACCGTGATCCCAAGTTTACTTCCAAGTTTTGGAGGGCGTTTCAGAAGGCAATGGGTACTGAACTGAGAATGAGTACCGCATACCACCCGCAAACGGACGGGCAATCCGAGAGAACCATTCAAACATTGGAAGATATGTTAAGAGCATGCGCCTTGGACTTTAAAGGAAACTGGGATAGCATGCTGAAGTTGATGGAGTTTTCGTACAATAATAGCTATCACAGTGCAATTGGTATGGCACCATTTGAAGCTTTATACGGACGCAAGTGCAGATCCCCGGTTTGTTGGGACGAAGTTGGAGAAAGGACTATTACTACACCAGAGTTGGTTGAGCAAATGGTTGAAAAGGTGAAAGTGATAAGAGAGAAACTCAAAGTGGCTCAAGATCGCAGCAAGAGTTGGGCTGACACCAAGAGACGACTCTTGGAATTCGAGGAAGGTGAAAAGGTTTATTTACGGGTTTCACCAACCAAGGGGGGTTGCAAGATTCGGAATGAAGGGCAAGTTAAGCCCTAGATATATTGGCCCTTACGAAGTTCTTGGTAAAGTTGGTGAAAGAGCATACAGACTCGCCTTACCTCCGAATTTGTCTCAAGTCCATAACGTATTTCACGTATCCCAACTACGGAAATACGTATCGGACCCGAGCCATGTCCTTGAAACTCAACCGTTGGATGTCAAAGAGGATGTCACTTATGAAGAGCATCCCATAAGGATAGTGGATAGAAAAGATCAAGTCCTACGCCGACGCGTCATTCCGTATGTCAAAGTTCAGTGGAGTAACCATACGGAGCGCGAAGCCACGTGGGAGCTTGAGGAGCAGATGAAGGAGCTATATCCACATCTCTTTCAATAAGGTACGCCAGTTTCGAGGACGAAACTTTTTGTAAGGGGGTGGAATGTTATGCCCCGCACCCTCCGTAGGGTAATTAAAAGACCAAGAAAGATTTTACGGGAATTAATGACGGTCAACGGAGATTAAGCAGGCATTAATATGAGGATTAATTAGAAATTAATGGGGGGATTTAATATCAGAAATTATTTATATTTAATTTAGAATTAAATAATTAAGTTTATCCTTTAAGATAAATAGAGAATAGATATAATTTTGAAAACACCAAACTTTCCCTTCCCATATATAAACTGACAAAGCGTCAGTTTCCTACTTTTACAGAAACATCGACGCTTTCCTTCCCTCATGCCCTAGCCGTTTTGCCCAATCACGTAGAAGAAGAAGACAGCCTCCAAGAACCGATCCAACCTCCGTCTGTTTTCCAATCTGTTCTCGAGTAATCAAAGGCAGGTAACTTTCTTATAAGTTCCTACGATTTGTGAAAGAAAAATGGCCTATTTTGTTATCAAATTGGATCACCATGCAGTAGTTTCGTTCTGTGAATATCTGCATATGATTTGTGTGTTTTCGTTTCGAGATTTGGCCGATGTATATGAAAAAGCATTCGTTGATGTTGTTGATTATGTGAAATCCTGCAAATCCCTACCCCTTGAATCCCTTCTCGATGTGATTGCGTGGTTGCGTGGGTTTGAGGGAAAAGGTGGGATTTTTGGGGTTGATGAGGTTGGATAAGGTGTGTGATAGGCTTGGATCTTGTTTGCTAGGAGCATAGCGTTTGAATCTATAGTTTAAGCATGAATGATAGCAGGGATTAGGCGTGGATTGATTGGGATGAAGTCGGGATACTTTGGTGCTTGTTGTTCTGCAGTTGTTGCAGGAAACGCAGAGGAAATTTTGGGGAAAACGTAGACATCGATCGATCGATGTTAGAGATCGATGTCCCCAGTTGGACATCGATCGATCGATGTATAGGTGCCTCAGAGATCGATGTCCCCAGTTGGACATCGATCGATCGATGTAGGTGCAGCCTGAGAGATCGATGTCCCCAGTTGGACATCGATCGATCGATGTAGGTGAGACTGAGAGATCGATGTCCCCAGTTGGACATCGATCGATCGAAGTGGAGGGTTCGATGTCCCCAGTTGGACATCGATCGATCGAAGCTAGGGAATGAAGTCCATCAAGTTTGTGGAAAAATAGAGGAAGAAGGAGGGAAGCTCGGGGAATCTTTGGATGATTTTAGAGACTTCTTAAGCCGGATTAAAGGTAGTTTAAGTCTCGGGAACATGGCTTAGGATGGTGAATCAATTTGGAGTGCTCGAAAGGGGTTTTCGAATCGCATTTCAATGAGTATGACTTAGGAGGGTTAGGGGATGAACGTACGAGGTGTTGAGAGCTCAGTGAAGGATGGTTAGGGATACTTGCCTTAGGTTATGAACCTTAGGATCATGACTAAGTGTTGACGCGATAGACGAAGTCTAAGTTATGATGTGTAAGTTAGTGAGAGCTTGTGTGTTGCTTATACGTGCGCATGTGTACATGAATGACTTATATGAATGTGAATTGCATACGAGAATGAGAAATGAGAATGAAATGAGGAGTCTTGCATCATGGCACGTGCATTTGCATATTGATTTGAAAAGAAAGGTGCTTCGGCACAGATTTGCGAAGGTGACATGCAATGTTAACCGGGATGGAAATTTAAGTCGGGGTGCATTGCAGGGCACAAAAGACTGTAACGTAAACCGGGATGGAAATATAAGCCGGGGCGCGTTACAGGGTATAAAGTTGTCTGTAATGCTAATCGGGATGGAAATATAAGCCGAGGTGCATTACAGGGTATAAAGTTGGCTGTAACGTAAACCGGGATGGAAATATAAGCCGGGGCGCGTTACAGGGTATAAAGTTACGTGAAGTGACCGGACATTGTGACATGCATTGCACTGTTTTAAAAGAGAAAACGTTCATGCATATGTGAATGTGTAGTGTAGTGCATATTTTGACATGCATCACGAGAGTCAATGTGGTATGAATATGAGCGTTATTTGATTTGCAATGCGTTGTTATTTACGTGCAAACTGCTGTACTTGCTCTGTTGCGTTATTTGGTTATATATTTGAAAGTTACAAGACATGTGCCCCACCATTCCCTTGAATTACATATTACTCATGTCTTGCCATGTGTTGATCTCGTATGTCTTATAAGCGGGTTACTTGCTAGCGTTTTTCGCTAAAGGTACTGCCTTTGTGTTACAGGAGAACCTGAGTATGACATGATTTTCATTGAGGACGATGGCGAGTGGGCAGAATGGGATGTTTAGACCTGATGGAGAGAATTGATTAGACAGTTTCTGTTATTTCTGTTTCTTATTTCATTTGAGGTTTTAGATGGCTGTGACCATACACAGTTCTTTTGGTATTCACATTGTCGGTTGACGTACTGTATTAATGATTTAGATTACCGAAATATGTTTTCGTGTTTATTTCTCTTACGTCATCGATGATGTGTATTCGAGAGATGAGACGTCTTGTAGTCTTCTCAGTAAGCTACGACGGGTGTACCGATTCGTATTCCGCTGTCCGGGTCGGAGCGCTACAATGAGTAAGTTAGAAAAAAAATTTAAAAATTTTTTTGGCCCGGGGGGTGCGGGGGGGTGGTGTGGCGTGGGGGGTAGGAGCTTTGTGGGTGAGTTAAAAAAATTTTAAAATTTTTTTGGGGTGTGCGCGGGGGGTGGGGGAGGGGACGCGGGGGTGGTTGGGACGTTATGTGTGAGTTAGAAAAAATTTTAAAAAAAAATTCGCGAGAGGAGGGGGTGGGGGAGGGGACGCGGTGGTGGACCGGGTGGTCGGAGCATTATGAGTGAGTAAGAAAAAAAAATTTTAAAATTTTTTTTTGGCACGGGGTGGGGGGTGGGGGGGTGGTGTGGCGTGGGGGAAGGTGTGGGGGTGCTGGGGTGTTAAGGGTAATTTTTTATTTTTTTTATCTTTTTTCCTAATTTTTTTATTTTTAAAATATTTTTTAATTAATTTTTACAATTTTTTAGAATTTTTAAATTTCTTTTAAATCACTTTATTCAAAAATACAATTTTATTTTTTAATTAAAAAAGGGTGCCACGTGTCAACTTCTAGTTGGTCTGAGAAAGTCAACGGTTGGTCAACGGTTGGTCAACGGTCACCTGGCTACAAGTGAGACATTTCGGCAAAAGAGTTGTTGTTAAGTGAGTTTCATCAACGTTAGGCTGCTAACTGAGTAATGGGCCAAACCTTAGGCTAATAAGTGAGATTTTCTCGATATTTATGTCTACCGCCCTTCCTTCCACTTCTCCTCACCTTACTCATGACCGCACGACACGTGACATCAGGGTGGGGTAGTGCGGCGAGATATGAGTGATCCTCATCTAGCCTCACCAACCTCTCTTGCTGCCACGTGTCGTGCGGTGACGCATGCGGTGAGGAAAAGTGGGTGAGGGGATCCTATCTCTCCTTTTAAGGGGTTAGATCCTCTCACCCAATTTCCCCGGGATAGGATCCCCTCACCGTAAGGGGGTGCGGTGAAGCGTGACCCCGCGACACGTGGCAGCAAAGGAGGGTGGTGAGGCTAGATGAGGGACCTCATCTAGCCTCACCACCCTCCTTTGCTGCCACGTGTCGCGGGGTCACAAAAGAGGTGAGGAAAGTGAAGGTGAGGAGATCCTAACCCCATTTTCCCTCATCCTATTTACCACCGCACAACACGTGGCAGCAGGCGAGGGTGGTGAGATTAGATGAGGGTGATCTGCATCTAGCCTTGCCCCCCCTCTTGCAGCCACGTGTCGTACGGTGGAGAATAGGATGAACGGAAATAGTTAAAAGGATCCCATCTCCTTCTAGGAGGGGAAGAGAGAGAGAATTTTTGATATCAAATTTGGAATATTTTATTTAAATGGACGAATGCCCCTTCATATTATCAAAAATAGTTTTCCAAAGTTAGGTTTGTTTGTCATAGATTACAAATTTTGAAATATTTGTAGGTAGCAAATTGATTAGTTACGTTTTCCTTTTTGAGAAAAAATGAGGGTAAGGAGAGGTTTTCTTAGTTCAGCCACACAGCATGCCATCATTTGTATCAAGAACTTATAGTAAAATTTACAAATCGTGCATCAAAAGATATTGATGTCAGATACATTCACACCTAAGACTTTAAAAAATCAAAATCAACTAATCTTATCAGCTGAAAAATTCTTGTTGGCTTATTGTTACGTTTCCCAAAAAAAATGCCGTTACGTTTATTTTGAATCTAATTTTACTTGGTGGTTATTTTTTTTGACAAGTTTGGAAAAAAAAAATTATACTGTCATCATATCATTATATTGTCCTTTTGATGGGTGAATGTCTTAAACTTCTCCCTTCTCAACCTTTCTCCTCAACAAAACTACAGTATTAATGATCTTAGAACTCATGCACAAAAGTAGGTGCATTTGTTTCACTAAAAGCAAGAGAGAGAGGGTAGTTCCATTTCAACGCTCACTTTTAGGCATCTCAATTCCACGATTAGGAGAAGTATTGGGAGGAGACGTTTGCGAATTATTTTGCAGCAATTCTTCTCTCTCTGACGGGTTGACATTCAAATTGACACGGTTTGAAACAAGAAAACCTGTAGAAATAGAGACGACGATAAATACTTTAGTCGAGTTGAACTGATCAAGGCCTCTTGGGATAAGATTCCTTCTGGTCCGAGCAGGAGTGGAACTCAACAAGAAGGGTCTTGGCAGGGGCAAGATTGGCCGAGCTGATGTGGTAACGCCATTAGTAGGTACAAGCAACGTTAACTGTTATCTATTGAGGTGGAACTACTTGTCATATCCAGCAGTTAGTTTCTGGGTTTGTTAAACGGTATAATTCTTCTTCAATCAACTAACTTACAAACTTCTAAGTAGGATAGAGAAAGTCGTCATAAGCAATCTTTGCAGCAATATTTTGAGCTTCTTTTGGAAGATTTACATTCGTTTTTGGGAGATTCAAAGGGGACGCCTCTGGCAATAAAGTGGTAGCAAACCTAGGGCAATGATCAGGTCCGTCCTTTACGGTGACGAACACTGGCATATGCCATGAACACTGCTGGCACAGCTCATGCAACCACGATTGATACATCTTTTCCTCTCTCTACTACTTCAGACTTCGCAGTGGCTGGTGATGGAGAACGTGAGAGGAGTGGGTTGATTTGGTGACTGTATGGAGGGGGCCTTTGGTTGGGTTTTAGGAATAGAGCAATGTGATTCTGTTTGTTTGAAGTGCATAAAAATAGAAATATGAGTATCAAAACCCACAAACAAATATATTTTATATTCGAGTGAAACAACGGGTATAAAAATTAATTCCTCCATTTCGTCGCACAACAGTGTGTTGTCATTATGCCATCTCGTGTCGCCACCATGCTGTCACTGCATGGCACACTGCTCCACCACAGTAGCCACTGGGCACCACCACCGCACCACCACTGCACCGCCGTCACATCCCACCACCGCCCCACCACCATACCACCAACGTGTGTGTACGCGTCTTTTAATTTCTATTTTTTCTTAAATATGTTCGGAACAGCATTTGTGATAATGATATTTATTCCAACATATACGTTAATGATGTCCATTCCAGCTTCTATACCAAACGTATAAAGATTTACAGCTCAACATAATTTCTTCAGCATCTATCATTCCAATTCCAATACCGATATCTAAGTTCAAACTAACGCCCGTGAACAAGTGCAAATCATGGTGTTGAACATCGAGAAGAGATCTCTCATAAATTTTACTGTATTAGATGCCTCTCTTAAACAAAATACTTTATATATTTCACACAAGAAAAAATGATCATAGTCCCACTCTTTACAACCCTTCCCTCAATGTAAAAATACCCTCTAAAAATACACACTTGAGTTTGTCGTATGTGAAGTCCACACCCACTACACACTACATATCTAATGTACATATTTTAAATGGTACTTTTATTTTGGGAGAGGGGTTCTGGAAGATAGAATATAGAGAAGATCTTCTCCCAATTTCACACACTTGAGTGTGTGGTATGTATGAGTCAAATGTTCTACGCATCTAGATGTGTTTTTTTATCATGAGAGAGATTTTAAAGAAAAAAGTGTTAGAAAAAAATTATACACTCATTAAACACAGAAAACATGCAAAGCTAGAACATGGTTTGTTGAACATAGTTCACTGTTCAACAAACCAATGAATGCCATTTCATCTGGTTATGGTTAGCCAATTGACTCCTGCACAGTTTTGATAAAGTTCCGTTACGGTTAATTTTATTTTATGTTTTAAAACTAATAAATTAGTTGCAAACATTTTTTGTTATAATTTTCAAGTACATAAATATGAAATAATCTTATCTAGCATATAACTATTAAAAGAAAGATGGAGTATATAATAATCAATAAGTGTAGGCACATTTAAATAGCTAAAGAAAACTATGGAGGGAAGGAGAGGGGGAGAGATAGGGAGGGGATATCTTGAGTTCAATTATAAATAAAAAAATCCTTTATAATTAGATTGCATGTGTATCATTTATGTGTGTGTCTATATATATAATAGACACACATACATATATATGCATACAACAAATATTGACAGAATCTTAAAAAAATGCAAAATGAACATAATGAAAAGAGAATCAAAATAAAATGAGAACAAAGTAAATCTAGATTCCGATTTCCAATTATAAGGGTCAAAGGATCAAGTTTTACATGATCCAGATCTGACAGTTAGATTGATATGCGATTAGTACGCAACCAAGCCCTTAGAACGTCTTCACTTAATCGGCTAAATGAGGCACTGCAAAATCGATCCCCACGACAATCTAAGCATGATTTAATTCATAACATATATATATACACACATACAGAGAGAGAGAGATATATACATATATGTATATACATATATATTCATATGTGTATATACATATGTATGCATATGTGTGTGTGTGTGTGTCTATATGAAAATAGTTCAAGAAAAAATGGAGGGAGAGAGGGGCCGGAGGGGTTTGAGTTTAGTTAGTTAGTTTTATTTTTTTTGATGAAAGAGCTAGCTCCATTTATTATATAAAAGTCCCTCACTCATGGCGGAGGAGCACCATGGTACAAATCCGAACTAGGATGGCAAAATCAAACTAAAGAAACATCAGTATACACATAGCCTTTAATATGCATAGGGAGCGAGGAGAGCGTGGGATATGACACGAATGATTGTGATGAAAGTGCCAATTGTGCAAGGAAATAGGCGGGCTGATTAGTTTCCTAATGCGTATGGGATAACTGCAACTGGAGAGTCTCCATCAGCAAATGAAGATGCTGCAAATCTGGGGCCAAATGAATAGCAGACGATGTCAAAACTCTAATGAACTCTGCTTAATCAACCTCAATAGAAAAACAGACATAACGAAAGACATAGTAAAGGAGTGCCATGCACACCGCCTGTGCCTCCACTCGAAGTGGCATATCAAGTTGCAATGGAAATGCTATCGCATGCATAAAAGAACCCGCGGAGTCATGCACTATGGCTCCACCACTGGCTGAATCACGCCCAACCGCAGCATCTGTATTTATCTTCAAACCTCCAGACGGTGGTGGAATCCAACGAATAAGACGAAATCGTCGTGTACTCAATGGAGGAGATAATCCAACCTGAATAAAAAAGGGAACGTTCATAGCCACCTTCGTACTAGACATGTATTTTGCCCATAGGAAGAGGTCAAACCGAATACAGTGGATGACAGAGCGCAATGACCAAACTGAAGTATCAAAAACTATAGATACATACATCTTCCACATATTCCACAAAACGACGCCAGGAAATATAATTTGCATCTCACCCAAAAACATCCATGGAGCAGAGGACCATATCATCAACAAATATGATCTCCAGCTGCCGCAAGATGGCATGCCAATGTGTCATACTTCGTACCTTTTAAGTACGACTTTCAACAGTTAGAAGTCAATTTTAAATATAATTTCATTAAATGTATAGGTTTACGAGGCTTAGTTAGATAAAATATAGGTGAGAAAATAAGCAAAAGGGTGAAATTAAGAAATTAGGCTGAAATACCCAAAATACCCCTCCTCACTTAAATGATGGGGGAGTTACACAATTGAGTATAACTCCCTAAAAAGAGAGAGGGGGCCGCCAGTTATAACACATAGGAGAGGAAGAAACGGCTGAGAGAGAGATGGATAGGAAAAGGAGAGGAAGAAGAAGAGAGGAAGAAGAGAAGAAGGCTAACCTAGGTCCAATCCATTCTAAAATTCTACCATACACTCGTAAGCTTATCTAGATTCTAAGGCAAGTAATCTTTCTATACGCTTTACGCAAATTTTGATTCAACAGGCCCTATGTTCTTATAAAGAGAAAACTTAGATCACACATTGGTACTTCTTGGTTTGATTACGTTAGTTGCTCTATATGTACTTCCATGGCTGTTATTTGAGTAGGACTATAATCTTTTGGGCCTATTTTTTAGAGTCACTATAACTTGTTGATTATTGTTGAAAATGCCCTTAAAGTGACATCTTTGGTGAATTCATTGTTTTGTAATAGTTACTTATGTTTGGTATTGGTGGTTTAGTTGATTTAGAATGATGTGAGACAGTTGGAATGGGTTGAATGGTGGATTTACTGCAATATTGGTTTGGGTGAGGAGGTTGGTGACATACCCGGAAATGTGAATAATAGATGGCTTAAGGTTGATGCAAACTGATGGATGTAGGGATCAAACTGTGTACTTGTGTGTTGTGCATGAAGGGTTCAGGTTGGTAAGGTTGAATTTGAGGTGTTAAGATGAAAAAAGTGGTTGAGGAAGATGAAAGAGGGAAGTTGCTGCAGAAATTTTCAGTTTTGGAAGTCGTCAGTACACTTCGAACACCTACTTTAGGCGCTTCATGTCACATAAGGCGCCTAAAGTAGGCGTTCAATGTGTCCCAGTATATTCCAGAACACTTCTAACACCTACATAAGGCGCTTCATGTCACATAATGCGCTTCATGTAGGCGTTCGATGTGTCACAGCACATTCCAGAACACTTCGAACACCTCAGAAGGTGTTCGATGTCACTTGAAGCCTCATGTAGGCGTTCGATGTGTCACAGTATATTCCAGAACACTTCGAACACCTCTGAAGGTGTTCGATGTCACTTGAAGCGCTTCATGTAGGCGTTCGATGTATACCAGCATCCAGAACACTTCAATCGCCCAGAATAGGTGCTTTATGCCACATTAGGCGCCTCTTGAAGGCGTTCCAAGTGTACTAGAAGTCCCTTTTGACACATTAAGCGCTCCATGTGTGTGAGATACCTTTATTCTCTTCCCGTGCTAGTATAATACAAGGGTATTTGAGGTGTACTTGAGTTATAAACCTTAAGTGTGAATGAGTAAGGTTAAGTACGACTTTGAAGTGACTTTGCAATACGAAAGGGCATAAAATGGTACGAATGAGGTGTGTTTGAGTTGTGAACATTAAGCGTGAATAATTAAGGTAAAGTATGAATTCGAAGTGAATTGGCAATACGAAAGGGCAGGAAATAACACGAATACGGTGTCTCTAAAGAAGTGTGAATGAGTAAAGCTAAGTGTGAACTTGAAGTGAACTCTAATTGCGAAAGGGCCAATCTGTAAAGTTAAGTGTGAACTCTAGTGAACTTGTAATACGAACGCGTATGAAATGGTACGAGCATGGTGTGCTTAAGGTTCAGAACTTTGTACTTGATATGTAAGGTGTGTGTGCATGTTTACACATTTGATATGATGAACATAAGCATTCTGCGTCACGACATGAGCACTTTGCATTTCTACATGATATTTGTTTCGCGAAAGAACATGGTTTGTAAAAGAAGATTAAAGTTTTCGAAAGACAAGCTATGGCTGTTGGTTGATCGCAGGGTATAAAAGTGACGCCTGCAGTGGCAGGGTATAAAAGCGTGACCTGTGAATCAACAGCAGGGTATAAAGTATGTTATGGGGCCATGGACCTATCAGCACGGATATAATGATATATGTTATGGGGTCGTAGACCTATCAGCACAGGGTATAAGGTTCTGCTACGCGAAGAATATGATAAGAAGATTTATGAAAAGTTTTGTGAAATGACACGCATGACATGTTTACGAAAGAAGACATATGCATGAGTTTTGTGTGTGGCTTCGAAGGAGTACATGCATCATGTTGCACGAAGCATAAGAATTGACATGCAAGAAGTGACATTCGCATATGTTCTGTTTATGTAGTACGTTTTGCTCAATATGTGTTGGTTTCATTTTTGTGTATTATTTACATGACCTATTTGGCTTGATGAGGTTTTATAAAGATGCTATTTGCCAACCCGAGCACCTTATTTTGGGCATTGATTTATATACTGGTGACTCGTCATGTGTGGTCCCGTAAGGTGTATAGATGGGTTAATTGGTAGTGATGTTTTCGCTAAGAACAAATACTCTATCTGCTTTTCAGGTGAGCCAAAGTATGAGATGATTTTTGTAGAAGATATCGGCGAGAAGGCTCATTGGGATGATAGTCACTAAAATACACAGGCTTACAGTCCTTATCCTTTAGTTGAAGGATTTACTGTTAAAACTTTGTATTGAAGGATACTTTAGACACTCTCCCTGACACGTTTTATTTCCGCTGTGTTTCATTTGCGATATTATTGTTATTGAAGTTTTTAATTCTACGACGTTTCCGCTGATTTATCTTACGTCATGAATGACATGAGCTTGATCTGGTTTGACGCTTCGTAGTTCTCGTAGTAGGCTACGGCAGGTGCACTGGTACTGATGTCCAGTATCGGGCCGGGGCGCTACACAATGTTCAATAATCCTCCAAAATAACTCCATAGGAGACGTGTCTCTGAATAGTAGAAAAATAGATGTGCTGTAGAAGCAGAAGCAGCCTTACAGAAAGGGCAACAAGAGGGAAGCACTACTGAAAAACGCAACAAATTATCCTACAATGAGAAGGCGCCATGATATAGTTTCCAGAGGAAAAATTGTATAGTTAGTTAGTTTATATATATATATATACATATATATATATATACATATATATATATATACATATATATATATATATATTTTGATGAAAGACGGGCGGTACCGTCCAGTTGTTTTATTAATATATGTAGCCCTCACTTGTGGCGGAGGAATACCGTGGTTACAATCTTCATGCTATGCTATGGAGGGAGACTCTCCCATATTAAAGAAAACAATATTGTGAAAATGTAGATAAAACGCAAAAATGTAGCAAGCAATAAAATAGCATTCGAATCTAATAAAGAAAAATGATAATGATAAGCTGATGTAACTATAATTTGCCTCCGAAATGCTGAATTCTTGGGGTAGAGCGCCATAAGCCAAGTGTAATGGTGTTGCGTTGATGTCCTTGAACCCATGTGCTCCAGTTGTCGCCATATCAACCATTGTCGCCATTCCAACAACAAAGAATAGATCATCAATAGAATTTCTATTGAGCAGAATGTAAAGTCAAATATATAATTCCTGCACATACCGACGTTGCCCGTATCCATTGTGAACACGGGCAACTGGAGAAGCGCAAACAGCTGTTGTAGATGGAGTTTGCCAAACGAATTACGTGCTTTGACCTCATTGTCCTCAGCATCAGCAGAAAAAGAAAGCATGTTAAATGTATAATATATGTGAGATATTATAGCAGCAGAAAAAATAAGTAATGAGACAAAAGCATACCGACGTTGCCTATGCCGAAATAGGACATAGGCAACCATGTGCAAAATGCGCCAACCCATTGGGAGACATTACGTTCCGAATCTTAAGTTTGGCACTGTGGCATCCATCCTTAGTGCCCCTCGAAACTCACATGGCAAGTCAGCCAATGAAGTGAAAATCGTGACCCCTGCTGAATTGTGTCCGTGTGAAGCTAATGCGTGTGCTACTGTATTAGCCTCACGATAACAATGCTGGAGAGATGATCCATTGAGACGTATGAAGAGCAATGTGCGCTCCAATGCTACGGCATATGACCCCGTGAATCTATGTGGTATTAGTAAGTGCTGAACGAGAACCTTACAATCTGTTTCTAACATCAAAGCATCATGTTCACGTGCATAGAATATTAAAGCCAGTTGCAGTGCCAATAGCTCAGCTCGTAAAGGAGTAGTCGCTGGTAGTCGAAAGCAAATTGCCGAAATAAATGTGCCGTTCTGATTGCGTAGTATTGCTCCTCCCGCGGCGGAGGAATTATTAACTGCTGCATCGATATTCAACTTTAACTTGCCTGTTGGTGGATTTTCCCATCGTATAACTTGTGGCTGCCTGTTTCGAATAGGAGGCGAGAATGAAAGAGAGACCAGTGTGGCACCCGTTGTGAGAACTTTCGACCTGTTGTGGCTCTACACCACGTATGCACATGCTCTCGAACACGCTCATACAATCTTGCATACGAAAAATTATCCTCTCCAAATCGAATCCGTGCATACTCCTTCCATATAACCCATACAATGAAGGACGGGACTACAACTCGCAACTGACCTAACATTGTATGTTGAGAGGAAGATCTCCACCACCGCATCAAATATATTCCCAGTGACATTGTGTTTGGCAGAGGTCCTGAAAATATAGTAGATAATGCCTGCCATAGGGGTTTGATAAATGGGCACTGTAGAAAGATATGATCAATGCTATCTGAATCACATTTGCAGAAGATGCACTGTGTCGGAAATATATACTGCCATCGCCGAAGATTATCAGGTAAAGGTAGCGTACGACGCCATAATCTCCATAAGAATAATCTGCCGCCCAATGGCATTGTTGGCCACCAAATAAATTTTGAGTAGGGACATGTTGCTGTATCGGATAAGATATTATAGATAAATTTAAGTGAGAATTGACCCATACTATCTGGAGCCCATATACGTCCTTCAGACGTTACCTGTACATACTCAGTCATCAAAGAGTCAATACGACATATACATTGCCAAGTCGGGGAATCATAAATATGGGCATAGATTGAAGATCTCTGACCATATTTAATTCTGCTATACTCTGCCCACAATGAAGTGGAGTGATAATAATTCCACCATAAACGACAATCATATGCCTTTTGCAACATATGTAAATTACGAATGTCTAAGCCGCCATATTCTTTTGGCCGACATATTATCTCCCAAGATTGCCAATGATGTCTTCCATTCCACAGAAAATGCGCCATTTTCTTGCTGATGGCAGTAATCACACTTTTTTGGCAAATTTGAGCTTGCCATAAGATGTGCTGGCACGGAGCAAATCACATGTTTTAGCAGTATAATCCTACCAGCCATACTAAGTAACTTGGATGACCATGAATTCAGATAGGCATCTATATGTGAGAGTAATGTCGAACAATATACAGCACGGTTTATGCCTTTATATAGATAGGATCCTAAGTACTGTATAGGAAGCTGCGCAAGACGCATGCCTAATGCTTATGATACAGAAGACTCGGAAACTGATGCCCCAATTACCACTTGACTTTTGTGAAAATTTACTAACTGTCCCGATGCTCGCTGATATGAATCCAGAAATTGTCGGAACCTTTGCAGATTGCGCGAGCCCCCATTGAGAAATACAAGCAGATCATCCGCGAATCCCAAATGTGAAATTCTAGGGGCCCGTCCAGTGTTGAAACCATGTATCTTTCCTTCTATCATAAGAGCATTAAGCCCCCGAGAGAAGCCTTCTGAGGCAAGGATGAAAAGGATAGGAGAGAGGGGATCACCCTGCTTGACTCCGCGAGAGATCGGGAAGAAACCAGCAGGCTTACCATTAACAATATGGAACAACGCGTAGCAGCTAAGTTATTAATTAAAATCCTCACCAGGCATGGCGTAAAACCCATTTTTGTCAAAAGCCCAGATAAATATGACCAGCTCACCCTGTCAAATGCCTTTTCCATATCTAATTTTACAAGAACATGTCCCCCGTGTGTCTGCTTATCCAAAATATGCACCATTTCCTGTGCTAGTAAGACCTGCTCAGTTATATCTCTGCCTTTCATAAAACCAGCTTGATTTGCGGAGATTAAATTTGGGAGTACGGTGGAGATACGTGAGGCCATGAGTCTCGTTATTACTTTGGCAAGGAAGTTAGTCAGACAAATAGGCTGAAATGCAGAGAAATTCACTGGATTGGCAACCTTAGGAATCAAAAATATAAGTGCCGCAGCCAGTTGCGCAGGCGGTCGGACACCAAGAAAAAAAATTCCTGAACCGCTTTATGTACATCAGCAGATATTATCGGCCAAAAATGTCTATAGAAAGAACCTGGAAAACCATCTGGCCCTGCTGCACTTGATGGGCATAGATCCCAGACGACTTCCTTTACTTCAGCTAGGGATGGCTGATGCAATAAATAATGATTTTCCTCTTCCGTTAAGATAGAAGGAACACATTGTAGAATATCATCATAATCAGCCGTGGTTTCCGATGTAAATAATCGCTGGAAATACTGAACAACTTCAGTTTCTAGGCCATTTTGACTCTCTATTTCAGCTCCATCATCCCTTACAATTCAGGTGATATTTTGCCGTCTTCGGCGTTCCTTGACAATTTGGTGAAAGAATCTCGTATTAGCATCTCCTTCGCGCATCCATTTAATATTTGCTTTTTGTTTCCAGAAAAGCAATGCTCTTGATTGCGCCAGACGCATCTGAGCCATAGCTAAATGATAATTCTGACGAGTTTCATCCGATGGTGATGCATCATATAGTCTTTCACACCTCGTGACATCCTCTTCCGAATGCCTCACCGCGTCAAAACTATTGTCAAATATCTCCTTATTCCAGCGATTAATACATTTTTTCAACTGCTTTAATTTAGCGTAAAAACCTCGCATTCTGCCTATAGTAGGAAATGATTGCCAATGATGTGCGACATAAGAATGAAAATCCGGATGTGTCGTCCAAGCATCCAGATTTCGAAATGATGATGAAGTTGTGATTGGTGTTGTCCGGCATTCTAGAAACAATGGAGAATGGTCCGATGTTGCGCGATTCAAATGCTGATATCTTACAAATTCAAACAAATCAAAGAAGTCCGATGAACATAAGTAGCGATCTAGACGCCGACTGACCCGCCCTAGCCCCCTTCCGTCTGCCCATGTAAACATTGAGCCTTGAAACTTAATGGATTGTAAGGAGCATTGAGTCACAAAGTCATTAAAGTCCTGCAGTGTTCTTAAAGATGGCCTGGAACGGCCTCTGTGCTCATCTAGAGATAAAAATGTGTTGAAATCCCCACCAAGGATCCATGGCATATCCAAAATACTGTGAAAAGACGTCAGATCAGCCCACAATAGTCTACGGGCTGAGATAGTATGTAACGCATAAATCACGGTAAACCAGAAAGTAGCTCCCGTTGACGTCCAAACAAATTGCATGGAGTGATTCTGAGTGCCCATCCGATGGTTCTGGATCTGTAAAAATGAATCTCTCCAGAAAACCCAGATAGAATTATCATTTACAGATACTGCATGGGAAAACCCTAGCTGAAGACGATAATAAAGCAACTCTGATGATCTTAACTTTGGCTTTATCACTACCAACAGATGAAAATTATATCGACGATTTAAAGCAAGTATCCTAGGAAACGAAGTACGTATACCTCTTACTTTCCACGTAAGTATTCTCATTGATTAGACAAAATGTCGAAAGAATTTGAGAGCGCCGCACGTGATCTTGTGATAGGAGGCGAGAAAGGATCTTGCTCTCTGACACGTCGCCTTAGAAGCCTAGGAGGTACCTGAAATTCTGCAGGCTGCATGTTCTGCAATGGTGATGATGGCTGCATTGGAGAGACATTGCAGAATTGTTTGCGAGATTCATCAATTACCACCGATTCGACCATATCACAAACATACTTCATAAAACCCTCTTGCGTTGAAACATCATGTAAAAGACAATGTTGAAGCCCTGCTTCATCATCAGATACCGATACATACTGTGGCATAGCAGGCAAATCACCAAGAATACTGTCATCGATGCTTTTCAATCGAGATATATCTTGTGCATTAGAAATGTGTACTCGTGTAAATAAATCTGGCGATATGACAGACGATCGGCAATGCTGTGTTGTATGAGATTCCAAGGCAGCAACTGGGTGTTCACTGGTAACAGCTGTTGGCTGTGTCTTCTTAGGCGTCCAGCGTGTGTTGGCTTTCTGTGATGTGGGCTGCAGAACCTGAGGTGGATGTTGTGGCTGAACATCAGACTTTTGCTCCACGCCACACTCATCCTTCTTATGGCCAAGGCGTGAGCAATGGTCACAGTATTGCGGAAGATCTTCATACCCAACAGTTTGTGAAATACATCTTTTTGATAATTGGATGTAGACGCGTTCAGGTAATTCTTTGGAAACATCAATTTCCACACATAACCTAGCTACGGATGGACGCAATTGTTGAGACGTAGCATTGTCCATTTTCATAGGAGTACCAATCATCTTACTGATCTGAAAAAGAGCCTCTTTTTGATGAAAATGAAGCGGCAGACCAGGGAAAGAAATCCACACGGGGACAATGGGCACATCAATTTTCGGATCATACTCCAGAGTCTATTTTGTAACACGCATATATTTTCTGGCAATGGTCCAACTTCGTCGTGCAAAGCACCTGAGATAATCTTGTTCTTGGGACAAGTGCATTACGATATGATTGGAATCTAATAGAGCCACACGTACTGCACTTTGAAAATCGATGTGATCAATATTGGATCGAATGGATGCCAATGGAGGCCTTCCATACCAGAATGATCCAACCAATGAAAGTCTGTAGGGTTCCGATAGAGCCGCCACCTCTTCATCCGAGAATGAAATCATGGGACTACCCTTGTACCATTGAATGTGTTTATCCGCAATCTGTGTTGCGGCAAAAGATTTGAAAAGTGAAGCAAAAGTTGGCTGCTTTCCAGCCGACACCGACGGCGGCTGATTATTCTCCTCCATAATTGCGATCGATGCGTATGTTTATTGAAAACAAAAAAGGAAAAATTGCAATGAGAAAATGAGAATGCTGGTATGACGCCGGCTGTAGCGAGCGGACGACGGTTATCGCCGTCGCCATGAGTCTCCAGAGCACGCTGTCATCTTTTCCTCTATATATATCCACACACATCACATAATATATATATATATATATGTATATATATATATATATGTATATATATATATATAGACACATATGCGTGAACAAATCAAATCACATGTACTTCTTGTATTATACGAAATACTTACCTTAATCACTTGTTATCGATCTAAGTCAGTTGGACTTGGTGTTTGATGAAGCCGGATCTTCACCAAGGGTCTAAACGACCTCAAATTAGCTCTGTTAGTTAACTTGAAGAGTTGTTAACTGAGTTGAAAGTTGTAGCTGGAATAACCTTTAAAATATCCTGCAGAAGAAAGCACAGGTCGGAGGTCCCGAGGGGTTGGCCCTGGGAAAAACCCTCCGACGCTCAAGTCAGTTTGGGCCATATCTCGCTGAGATTATAATTTTTAAGGTAAGTTAGGAGTTTCTCACAGTATAAGCTTAGGAGCAAAGTGTATGAATTTGCTTTTAGGGTCTGAATGTTTGAATTCCGGATCCCCTTCTTTGTCTTGATTGGATTGCTTTTATAGACCTTTTCCCGCCTTTGGCTTCTGATAGTGGATAAGAGGTTTGCTTGGGGCAGAAAGCCTAGAACGCTGTAGGTCTGCTGATGTGACCAGTAGCCTGACTGACGTGACTAATAGATCGGCTGATATGACTAATAGGCCTGCTGGAATGACCTTAGCGTGTTTAGAAGGTATAACCAGCTGTAGTCACTGTATTTGAATTGCACTTCTGTTGGATGGTCCCACAAGGTAATGTCGTGCTGGGTTCCTTTGTTGAAGTACCCAACTGAACTCTGCCGAAGTGCAAGATCAAGTCTTGCCGAAGTACATGACTAGGCCTTGTCCAGCTGAAGTGGTCTGAAGTGCGGTACTGGGATATAAACTGAAGTTGGTGCCAAGGTGCAAACCTTGGCATATTCTTCGATGTTATAAAGGCGTCATGATGCCCAGCTGAGGTGCAACCAAGACAGCCATGTTTGGGCGCTGTACTGCTGAACTGCAATACTTGAGCGCTAAGCTACTAAAGTTGAACCGTTGACTGTCGTTGACTAACAGACGACTTAATTATGGATTATCATTTGCCCCTTGATTTTGTGTGGCTGAGCTGAACTGCGAAGGCGGACAAATCTTGTTCTAATGAACCTGTGACGTGGCAGACCATCATTAATCATGTGGTTATTCTTTTATTTGCGCAGTAATTCCCGCATTTAATGTAAGCGCTAATTCCAACACCTTATCATTACTTTTTCGGCGGTTTCATTCCCCGAGGGTGGTAAATTCCCGAACCTTTGCCTTTTCGTATTTCAAACGAAAAGGTGCAACCTTTCGTTTTCTCTCACTTATAAATAGAGACAATTTCTCCAATTCATTCTTTTTTTCTTCATTTATTATGCTCATCTGATTATTTCGTCGCACCGTCGCATTGTTTTTCTTCATCGTCTTCGAAGCTTTTTTCCGACCTTACTTCAGCTCTTTAAACTTAAGTCTTCAATTTCTTGTAAGCTTTTCTCTATCTTACTCATGACTTCTTCTTCTTTTACCTTAAAATCTATGGTGCCCTCTTCTTCGGTGCAAAACTCAGTGTGCACCTTGAAAGCCACCGACCTCACTAAACTATGTCAACATTATAGTGTTGACAGGAGTACCTTTGCTCCCATTCTTCCCCTTCCTCATCAAATTGATGATAACCCCCCAGCTGGTTACGAAGCAGTTTATGAAGAGTATTTTAGATCTGGTTTCAATTTACCCATTCCGGCCCCCTTATTCCAAATACTGTTCTGTTACAAACTTAGGCTTCCTCAAATAACGCCTAACGGACTGAGAGTTATTCTTAGTTACTTGCTCTATCTAAGGGCAGCTGAGAAAAACTTCTCACTTGCAGTCTTTAGAGAGATATTTGTGTGTAGGCAGGAGGGTAGTTGGTATTGTTTTGATAGGAGACCTCAAAATAGTGGGGGTTTTTTTTGTCATAAACCTTCCTCTTTCTTCCAAAGATTTGAGAGGGAATTTCTTTTTCGTTAAAAATATAGGATTACCTGAAGGAATCCTGTGGAACACTGGTGGTGCGAATAACAGGAGGCCAAGTGAACAATTTCGCAATGAAGCCTCCCAACTGTTACATTTGCGCTTAGCCATAGATTAGAAGAAAGTTGATAGGCACATTGTAGAGGTCGCTGACCTGGAACATCTATGGCCAGAACATAATTTTCGTCCTCTCATCCCCATTGCCTTGAGGATAGTTCGGGGTATATAGCAACATTTTTGAAAATCTTTGACTGATTCTGATATTGCATCTGTGTTTTGACTGTTTTGTTCCTTGAATTTTGCAGAAATCATGGTACGTGGGACCCTCGAAAGGTTGAAGAACTTGGTCCCCAAGAAGAGAAAATGGACAGAAAGCCAGCCTTCTACTTCAGAACAGGCTTCTGCCAGCTCTTCGTCTGAAGTGCAGATTCGTCCAGGTAAAATTTTTGCCCTGCACTAGTCTTGGATATGTTTGGTTTCTATCTAATCATTTGAATCTTTTCCTTTTCAGTTGGAACCTCTGACAATCCTCTCTCAGCTGAAGCCCAGGTTCCTGCTTCAACCTCAGCTCAACCTGGTGACGAGAGTGGGAGAATTAATGCCCCCATTTCAATTCCTTCATCTCCTGCTGCTGAAGAGGAGAAAGTACCCCCTCCAGGATGGGCTTCTGATGAGGCCGTACCCTCCTTCGATCTTTTAGGAGAGGCCCCTGAGGTAAATGCTTTCGGGGAAGACCCTTCCGGGGTGAAAGCATTGGAAGAGGAGCCTCCCAAAGAGAATACTCTTGAAGGTGGACCTTCCGGGGTGAACGCACCTGAAGGAGAGTCTTCTGCAAAGAGTGCAACGGAGGGAGAGCCTTCTCCTTGAAGGCAACGGGGTAAAAGGACGATGGAGTTCACCTTTGCCAATACTGCCACAGATCCTGAAATAGCTAGGAAATTGACAGAAATGTCAATACTTCCTAGGGATTGGCAGTCATATAGCAGTCTGGACTGGACTACTACTATAAACTTATTTGCAAGGAATATGGCCCTGGTATGATTTCCCACTACTTTCTATCTTTTACCTTGATCCTTATGCTTTTCCTGACCAGCCTGACTTTTTCAGTATCGGGTCCAAGAATATAACATTCTCAAACGAGCTGAAGAGCTCCAAGCCGGATTCTCCAAGCTCTCTGAGACCAATGCTCACCTCAAAAATGCCTATGACGAGTTAGCTGAGGTGGCAAAACCTAACAGCACGAAATTGACCAGGCTGGAGGCCGAGGTGAACAATCTGAGGTCTCAAGTTGCCACACTTACTGAAGACAATTCCAAGCTTCAGATGGTAAAGCAGGACTCTGATTCCAAGCTGGCCTCACTTATGGAAGAGAACTCCAGACTTCAAGCTGAGAAACAAGATTCTGACGCTAAGCTGGCCGATGCCAAATCCCAAGTGATTGAGCTGAAGGAAACATTATCTAGCACTGAGTTAGTCTCTTCAAAAGCTCAGGCTGAACTGGAGTTTTACCAAAAGGAACTCAGTACTTTTGACCAAGAATTGTCCAACGGCAAGACTGAGCTGAACCAGCAACTGGAGGCAGAGAAGAAAAGTAAGGCCGATCTCCTCCAACAATTTGAACTTCAAGCTGAGGAGATAAAGAAGAACGCCGTTGCTGAGTTCAGACAATCTGAGCTTTTTACCGGAAATTTCTTGAAGGTTCAAGGCTCAGCAATTGATGTTGGGCAAACTTGGGCAATTGATGCTTGTTCTGAGGTCTACCCCAGCCTGGACAAGAACCATCATCGAATTGCCGAGCTGTATAACCCTGAGGCAGAGAGCTTACTTGAAAATCAAATTGCTCAGTTTCAAAGTGGGGTTGATCTCAGAGAGGATGAGGATGTTGTAAAGTAGAATAGGACTTCTCTTGTAAATTTTTGTAGTTGTAATAGATTTTGTACTTAATGAAAATCCATTTTTCTTCAACTTATGCTCTTCAGCCTATTTCCATTCTCTTGGATTTGCTTTTTGTATGTAAAGCTTTACTCGTTCCATTTCCATAGTTGACGCATTTGTCTTCAGACTTGAAACTTTTCTTGCTCTACTTTCATGGTTTGCAAGTATTTGTCTTCAACTTAAGAAATTTAACTTGCTCTATGTTGATAGTTTGCAAGTATTTGTCTTCAGCACTACGAAGTTCCACTCATTTGTAAATATTTGTTTTCAACTTGCTGTATGTTAATAGTTTGCAAGTATTTGTCTTCAGCTTTGTCAAAAGAGTATCTTTTGTATGCTGGTTCTTTGCACAAGTACTGAGCTTTAGCTTTTATCTTTAAGATGTGGAAAAACCTCTATCCCCTTTTCATCAACCCTTTCAGCTTTGCTGAGTTAGAATATAGGTAAATTTATTCCATTGTTGAGACTTGCTCAACTTCTCAGTCCTGCTGAGGTAAAAGATATAGGGAACTTATCCCGTTGTTGAGACCTGCTCATCCTCTGCTGAGGTAAAGATATAGAGAACTTATCTCGTTGTTGAGACCTGCTCAACCTCTCAGTCCTGCTGAGGTAAAGATATAGGGAACTTATCCCGTTGTAGAGACATGCTCATCATCTCAGTCCTGCTGAGACCTGCTCATCCTCTCAGTCCTGCTGAGGTAAAGATATAGGGAACTTATCCCCTTGTTGAGACCCGCTCATCCTCTCAGTCCTGCTCATCCTCTATAAAGATATAGGGAACTTATCCCGTTGTTGAGACCTGCTCATCCTCTCAGTCCCGCTGAGGTAAAGATATAGGGAACTTATCCTGTTTTGTTGAGACCTGCTCAAACTCTCAGACCTGCTGAGGTAGAATATCGGGAAACCTGTCTCATTTTGTTGAGACCTGCTCAACCTCTCAGACCTGCTGAGGTAGAATATCGGGAAACCTGTCCCATTTTGTTTGAGACCTGCTCAACCTCTCAGACCTGCTGAGGTAGAATATCGGGAAACCTTTCCCATTTTGTTGAGACCTGCTCAACCTCTCAGTCCTGCTGAGGTAGAATATCGGGAAACCTGTCCTATTTTGTTGAGACCTGCTCAACCTCTCAGACCTGCTGAGGTAGAATATGGGGAAACCTGTCCCATTTTGTTGAGACCTGCTCAACCTCTCAGACCTGCTGAGGTAGAATATCGGAAAACCTGTCCTATTTTGTTGAGACCTGCTCAACCTCTCAGACCTGCTGAGGTAGAATATCGGGAAACCTGTCCCATTTTGTTGAGACCTGCTCAACCTCTCAGTCCTGCTGAGGTAGAATATCGGGAAACCTGTCCCATTTTGTTGAGACCTGCTCAACCTCTCAGTCCTGCTGAGGTAGAATATCGGGAAACATGTCCTATTTTGTTGAGACCTGCTCAACCTCTCAGATCTGCTGACCATTTTGTTGAGACCTGCTCAACCTCTCAGACCTGCTGAGGTATGCCCCCACTTTCGTTGTGGGTTATAGATAGGCATAAATTATTGCTCCATGCACCAAATGGTGACTTAAATTTCCTGGCTGAATGCCAAATAAGAATACTCAGCTGAATATAAGAAATTGATCCTTCGATAATATAAGGCTGAACCAAAAGATACCGGATGAGCACAAGAAGAAATAAACACTGATTCGATTGAATCAGGGACTTTTGCGGTTATGTCAGCCTTATATGCTCAGGAACCCGTAACCCCCTTTCATCAGGATCTGAATCCTCATCACTTGGCAAACCCTGATGAGACCCAGGTTTACAACTCTCATCCGGAGGGGGTTTACCAAAGTCTAGTCTGTTGTGGAGCCTAGACCTCGGATTATAGAAGCGTTGCAGGTAACCCAACTCGATAAGACGCCCAATCTCTTGCCCGAGCTGCCTACAGTCTTCTGTATCATGCCCAATATCATGATGATAAAGGTAGTACAGTCGGTGGTTTCTTTTGTGGATTGGTCCAGCCAGGGGCTGGGGTTCTTTTGCTAGAGATTTTTTTCTCATGTAGGAAAGGATATGGGCTTTTGAAGCCAGCAGAGAGTTCCTTTCCTTTCCTCGGCCTCCTAACCGAATCTTGACAGAGCACCTTTCCTGCAACGGTGCTTTGCCTTTATTGTCAACTTTTCTGCCATGTTTGAATGGCAAGGAGGCTTTCTGAGTATATTTTAAGCTCTGGTGACTAGACTTTTGTTCTGGCTGCCTCGCCTCGGCATAAACTCGGCCTGAAGCATGGGATAATAGCCAGGCCGAGTGGGAGAATACTCCAGGTGTTCCAGTGGGTGAGAGTTACTGGAATGAGTCCCACTGGACCTTGCTGCAGAGGTCTTCCCCTTCATCTCCCTCACCACAGCTTGGAAAACACCTGGGTTTTGAGCCACATAGCGTATGTCTCGAATATGCTCTTCGTAGATAAAGGCAATGGTGGGAGTTGAGGATTCTCCCGGCTCTGTTGAGCACTGTTCAGTATGCTGTTGAGAAGACCTTTGGCTCTTCTTAGATATCGTAGGTCGCTTGGACCCTTGTCCATCTCTTTTGTCCATCTTTCTCTCGATAGCTTGCTAAGGTAATTAGAAAAGATCTGAGTAACTGTTTTCTGGGTTAAGTGATTAAGGGGCCCTCCTTCTAGCGCCAAATGATGAAGCCAGATCTTCACCAAGGGTCTAGACGACCTCAAATTAGCTCCGTCAGTTAACTTGAAGAGTTGTTAACTGGGTTGAAAGTTGTAGCTGGAATAACCTCTAAAATATCCTCCACAAGAAAGCACAGGTCAGAGATCCTGGGGGTTGGCCCGGGAAAAACCCTCCGACGCTCAAGTCAGTTTGGGCCATATCTCGCTGAGATTATAATTTTTAGGGTGAGTTAGGAGTTTCTCACAGTATAAGTCGAGGAGCAAAGTGTATGAATTTGCTTTTAGGGTCTGAATGTTTGAATTCCGGATGTCCTTCTTTGTCTTGGTTGGCTTGCTTTTATAGACCTTTTCCCGCCTTTGGCTTCTGATAGTGGATAAGAGGTTTGCTTGGGGCAGAAAGCCTAGGACGCTCTAGGTCTGCTGATGTGACCAGTAGCCTGACTGACGTGACTAAGAGATCGGCTGATATGACTAATAGGCCTGCTGGAATGACCTTAGCGTGTTTAGAAAGTATAACCGGCTATAGTCACTGTATTTGAATTGGACTTCTGTTGGATGGTCCCACAAGGTAATGTCGTGCTGGGTTCCTTTGCTGAAGTACCCAAGTGAACTCTGCCGAAGTGCAAGATCAAGTCTTGCCGAAGTGCATGACTAGGCCTTGCCCAGCTGAAGTGGTCTGAAGTGCGGTACTGGGATATAAACTGAAGTTGGTGCCGAGGTGCAAACCTTGGCATATTCTTCGATGTTATAAAGACGTCATGATGCCCCGCTGAGGTGCAACCAAGGCTGAACAACCATGTTTGGGCGTTGTACTGCTGAACTGCAATACTTGAGCGCTAAGCTACTATAGTTGAACCGTTGAATGTCGTTGACTAACAGACGACTTAATTATGGATTATCAGTGTTGTTCTACCTATGCTCACCATACCATCTGTTTTTCATGTGCCAAATACGATTGTAGTAGTTTGTTCTTTTGCTTGAGATTCATTTTTGTTGTGAATCATAAAATACGAGTCATTCTTGATCATGGCAATATTTGAAATGTGATCTTCAATGAAATGCCTGTTGAAATTTGATCTTCGAATGAAACAACGCAACACGTGCATGTGCTAATTTTGTGTTGTCATTTGTTATGTACATGTTAGAATATGATATTGAGTTTTCTCCTTACATACAGTAGTACTTATGGTTTTTTTCCCCTCCTTTTTCTGCAAATTGACCTCTATTAAAAGATAACAACAGCTAAAAATGCCGTAGGCAGACAAGAAAATGTAGATCCAAGTGAAGGGATCGAATTTCTATCGTCTTCCGTGATTGATGAAATATATGTTTAGTTGGAAGTCACGCGGAGTGAGAAAATAAAAAACCAGACCCTAGCGATCTTTTGCTTTTGTTAGGATATTATTAGGTATGGTGGTTGTTGTAGTCTCGGTGAAAAACAAGTTCGAGCTCTTCCTCATATATAAATGAAAGAAGGAAGACTAAACAACATATAGTTGAAAAGATGAAGAAAATAAAAAACGAAAATCGACTAAGGCAAGAGGATTTTGAGATGATGAAAAAGCAAATAACACGATTACTAAAACTTCAAATGCATATGCATGTCATGGAGAAAAAAGTGAGGATACTAATGAGAATGCTGATGAAGGATATGATAGGAAATGAGAAGGATATCTTCTATCCATATTTATTTTGGTCTTTCAGTGTAATGGTTTGATCTTATGAATACTAGACTTTTGTTACGTTTTGGATGATTTAGGGGTACTACTTTGGTACGACGTGATATTTATTTACACATCTATGTATGTATATGCATGCATGTATGCATATATATATATGTGTGTGTATATATGTGTGTCTACACACGTACGCATATAATATTCTAAGTAAATCCTAATTATACAACTACTAGAAAATATAGTTATAAAGACATACTTACAGATGCTTTTATTACTCTTCTATAATTTTATTTTAACTCCTCTAGATTATAATATTTTAATAAGTTCTAATTGGACTATTACTAGAAAATATTGTTATAGGTACAAAATTATGCTAGATCCGTGCCTGGCCGATCCATATTGATCAATAGCATGCAAGTTCATACCCTAAAGCTGTGTATATATAGACATACATACACACATATACACACACACACATATACATATATATACACACATATATATGTGTGTGTGTGTGTGTGTCTATATAGTGTTTCTATTTTCGATAGAGTCAATGACACACTCTTTTTTTATTCTGGAATATGATGGAATAAAGCAAAATGACTCAATAAATTGGCACGCTTTTGATATTGTAAAGTAGCAGTTGATCGACACAGCTTGATGCAATTTCATTATAGGTCATCGAGAAACAACCTTTTTGTGTTTTCAACACATGAGTATGGTTGTGTACATCCGACCCTCCCATACCCCGCCATAGACAGGAGCCTCTAAGGCAATAGGGTAATATTGTTGTTGTATATCCATATAGTGTAGAGAATTTTAATAAAGAATTACACGTACACAATGCACAACCTTTATGTAGGAAAAAAAAGAGGTAGTTTATAGAAATCTAGAAAGTGTACATACAGATTCTATTCTTTCTAGTCTTCTTTTATTACTTTCTCATAATGCAACCAATTATTTTGTGACGGTAGAGAACACAAGTTCCTACAATATTTTCTTTTTCTTCCTTCCATGCCATAATGTAGCTTTCTATTTCATGTGTCCATCCTTCAAAATTTACTGGATACCAATTGTATGATATACCCACTATTGAGCTATTATAAGCGAGGATCAGTTAATTAATTTTTTTTAAAAAAAAATTTAAAAGTGTGAATACAAGCCTAATGTAAGTTTTAATATTATTCCGAAAAAAAAAAATTTCAATACCTCTTATACAAAGTTTTGATGTTTAACATTAGAACATTTTCGGTGCATTAAGCTCACGTGTTTGTGTAGGATTCGAAGAGAGATCTAATGTACGCATCTTTAATCTAGGCTTTTGTACAATTTAGCATTATGAGGTTGTATCAATCTAAGGCCTATTTTGTACTCCTGTACAAGGCGAAAGAACCTTGTACTGCGACAATTGTCTCTGTTGAGAGGATTCTTGGGACAAATCTCTTGGAGAAACTTGTCACATTGTGATTGATCATGGAGGTAACGTTCCTCGGGTGAGATCAGAGGAGGTTGGAAAGGAGGCAAAATATGAGGCCTCCAATCACGTCCCGCCACGTGTAAAAAAATTGTCTTTTTTTTAAAAAAAATTTGAATGTGGTGGGACCACTGACAATGTTTTTTACACGTGGCGGGACGTGATTGGGGGCCTCATATTTTGCCTCCTTTCCAACCTCCTCAGATCTCATCCCAACGTTCCTTACTGGGAGGGTGAAATTTATGGCGTGATTCCTCCAGTAAGTTGCCCATTTCACATTTTTAGCTTTTTCTATTTCTTGGCGTGGCAGCTATCTGTTACTCGTGATAAGTTTGAGTTAATTGACAAGTCTTCTGAAGATTGATCTTTAAGCGTATAATGAAATTAAGTTCCAGCAAATCCCGACATCTGGTAAAAGCATAAATTCTCAGAGATACATGTTTAATGGAAATCATACGCTCTCAAAAGATTTCTTGATAACAAAAAGTTGAACTCACAAATAACATGATGAACACAAAAAAATACACAAAGAATAAAGAGAAAGACATGGTTGAAAAATAAGAGAAAAACAAAGAACCTTGTCAGACTCCTTGTATAAATGCAGCGTCGCAACGAACCTTGTTAAATCCGACGTTTACTACGTTGAGCAATCTACGCTTGATCAATAGTCTTCGAGCCAAGAACCTTGGTAGACCATTATAAAGATTCTTGAACAACCTAGGAGATAAATTCAGATAACAATTTATGCTCAAAGAATTGATTGAATTCAAAAGTTCGAAGCTTGAGTAAACAAACTTCAAATGGAAGCACACACGGCTGCTGAGCATTAAGGCTCCGTTTTCTCAATTTTTATTAATAAAACGCTTATGTAAAAATTTTAAGAATGCTGGCCTACTTATAGGCTCAAAACAAATCCTAAGCTACAAAGGAAAACAAAAGAAACTTAATCTAACTAGGACTGAAAAATTAACCAACAAGACAAAAACTTTTTCTATCCAATTATCTTAATAAAACACGCATAAAATAATTAAAGTACAACATAAAAAATTGTCCCAAAAAAAACTATAGGCCATTGGCCAAATATGGTTCTAAAAAAGGCACATTTTCAACTTAAAAGCTCCGAAAAGTATGCAAACAAATTTTAATCCGGCTCACACTTCTCCTATGATGTTGTTAGGTTTCTTGATGGCACATCATTCCCCTCCTCTGTAAGGTCCGAAATACACTCTAGAGGGGGGTGAATAGAGTGTTTGGCTCTTTTGCGGAATTTTCTTGTTTTTCTCAACTCAAAAAGATATTCAAAATCAGAGCAAGAATTGGAGATGAGAGACAATGAAAGAGTACACCGGATATAGAGTGGTTCGAATCGTAAATGATTCTACTCCACTACCACTTTGTTTCCAAAGTGGATTTTCAACAACTACTCTTCTTATTATGAACAATAAGAACAACCACAGCAACACTTACACTAACACTTTAGTGTAAGCAACAACAACAGCAACTTCTTGCACAACACACTTGTGCAACTACAACAACTACAGCTCGTAGCAAGAACAATTTCTTGCTTCCTCACAACTTCAACAAAAGTTCTCTCAAGAACTTCTCACAGTGGGTTGAAGAGATATAGTAAGGTTCACACTTTCTCACAAGTCTAAGCACAAGCTAGAGATCAAATAATTATGGTTCCTCTTGTGCTTGACTCTCTTTCTCTCAATATACAACAATGAAGATCAAAGAAAGCTAGACAAGCTTTGAACAAATTTACAAGTATGAGAGAAAAGTACAACAATGTAAAATGAAGCTAGATGATGTTGAAAGTGTGTGTTTACTTCATCCAAGCTTCCTCTATTTATAGATGAAGTTCACCACGTTTTTGAGGCCTTCCACCAAGTCTTCATCTTCAAAAATGTCAAGACAATGCCAAAATAGTCTTTAGCCACCCTATGGAGTGATTTGATCTTGTATAGCCACCCTAGAGAATCTTAGACATGTATACAATAGTCAAGGAAGCATGTAACAAGTTGGGTTAAAGTCCACAAGAAGTTTGAAGAAGATTGGAAAGAGAAAACCTTGAAAATCAACCTTGGATTTTATTCTAACGTTCAAAAAATTTGAATTCTGCAGGACATCGATCGATCTATGTCACCAGGTTTAGAGACTGAAGTACTCAGTCAGACATCGATCGATCGATGTCAGGGGCTGAAGTGACATCGATCGATCGATGTCACCAGGTTTAGAGACTGAAGTCCTCAGTCAGACATCGATCGATCGATGTCAGGGGATGAAGTGACATCGATCGATCGATGTCCTTGTGGTTGAGGGTTCGATGTCTTCAGTCAGACATCGATCGATCGATGTCAGGGGCTAAAGTACATCGATCGATCGATGTCCCCTGTTTGAGAGATCGATGTCAACCAGTGACTTCCAATCTCAACCATCTTTGGACATAATGTGTTTTGCCTATTTTGCATCAAATATTAAACATAATTTTAACTCATTCAAAACATCTTTTCATCATCAAAACGTTTTACAACTTAACATTCTCCCCCTTTTTGATGATTTCAAAACCACAATCCAAAAGATATTTTTATATTGTACAACTCCCCCTTAGTTCATGCTTTCTTACCAACCTACCCAACATGCTCCCCCTCAAATTATGCATCAAGTTTTGTATTTTCACTATTTCAATATGTAACGCATATCAAGTGACTTTTAATACCAATGCCTATCCAAAACATGCTATCACGTCCAACCAACACATGCCATGTTAATATCCAATTTTGCTTCCCAACAATCCATCATGCCAAAACATATAAGTAGCTAGCATCCAAAGCTATATCAAGCTGAGGCAAAACAATTTATGTTAAGACCAAATCATGTCAACATATTAATTTTTATGCTAACAATACCAAAACAATGCCAACATATTAATTTTTATGCTAACAATACCAAAACAATGCCAAGATGATGCCAAAACATGATAATGATATCAAAGCATGCATGCCAATACTACTTAAAAACTTCTCCCCCTTTTTGAAAGCATCAAAAAATTAGAGATACCAACACGAAAATATAAAGGTTATGAAGAGAATATCAAGTTTTGAGATACAAACTCAAACTTTCAAAAACTAGTATAAGAACGAGGGAAGGGGAAATCATCAAGAACTACTCCTCATCGGAGGAGAAACATAGTCCGGAGAGAGCGGCTTTGAGCTTGGTTTTCAATTTCTGATACTTGGTCTTTTGCACGTTCAGCTCAGTTTGGAGTGTCTTGACTTCCGTGTCCACCTTTGTTTCCAGTGATTTCAAGCGGTTTTGGAACGTCGTATAGCCTTTCTCCAAATCATCTATACGAACAGCCTCCTTGGTCAAGTCTTCACCCCATTGACCAAGAGTGCGTTGGATGTCATTTATCTCGTATTCAATATCGAAATCATCCCCGGATTCACTGTCTTGCTCCATTGGGGCTTTGCCTTTGTCTATTCGAGATGTAGGACTTGGAGGGTTAGGTTGGGGTTCAACGGTTGGCTCAGTGGGGTGTGGTGGTATTTCCGGCTCATTTTCAGCCTCATCTTCCTCCGGATCCTGAGCACCACCCCGTCGTTGTGCTTCCTTTCTTGACTTAAGAATCTGCTGGATGTTAGATTTCGTGTAATAATCCTTATTCGTAATCGCCTCTTCGTATTCAACATCCAGTACTAGATTTGAACTTTTCAATAATCTATATATCAGATTACTGTAAGGAAGTGCTTTCGATTTCTTCGTGACCGCCTCCAACACGTTTTCAAAAAATACTTCTCCAAAATTTACCTGCTCTCGCCTGGCTATGCGGTATGTGATGTAGAAGTCTAGGTTGCTGGGAAGTTTGGCTGATTTTCCATTTACACAAAAGGTAACTATCGCAAGCAAGACTCTATACATCAAGGGCATATCATTTGTGTTCTTTGTCGGGTGAAAGCCAAGAAATGTTTTGACTTCATTTTCAGTTACTTGGTACTTGTTAAAATCCCACTTCCAAGGATCGAAATCCTTGAATCCCTCATTAGGTGTACCAAGAATAGCATTGATTTGTGCAGTGTGAAAGGAGACTACTTGACCATCAATAACTGAATTCAGAGAAAATGGATTTCCATTTAGATAGTCAATCCAAAAATTTGCATAGAACAGTCGGGTATAACGAGTAGACATAGCTCCCATCTCAGATGAATCCCATAAAAACTTCCAGTTTTGAGCATACAACAAGTCAATTATAGGTCTCAATTCTGCATTGCTCAAAATGTCCTCAATTTTGAGCACTTTTGATGGAATGGTAGACCTATTGCTATTTTCCCATTCAGTGAATAATAATTAGGCTCTCTGAGATATATGAGTGTGTATGCCTAATCCTAGAGGTGTAGCCAATGCATTCTCATATTCTCCAGTTTTAAGCCAGGGAAAATTTCGAATGTGAAGACTTTCTCTTACCTCACGGATTAGATGTTGTTGAGATGGCTCTGGTTGTTTCCGCAGCCCTGGTGTTCTTGAGCCAGTTGGAACATGTGGTTGATTGTCTCCTTGAGATGTCCTTTTCCTTTTGGGATGATTCTTGGTTCTTGGGGCCATTTGTGAGAATTTGGACAAGAATTCTTTGAATGTGGTGATGGATTTTGAGGAATAAGTGTGGATTTAGGCACTATTGAAGAAAAAGATAATGTTGAGGAAGATTTTCGCAATTTGGGAATCAAGGGTTTTGTTTTTCGCAGGAGAGGAGTTAGGGTTTGAAGTGTTGAAATGAAAAATGAGGGTTTCCTGTGGTTTTATAAATTCTGTCCCGCTGACATCGACCGATCGATGCCAGGGACTTCGATCGATCGATGTCCTGAACATCGATCGATCGATGTCTTTATAGACATCATTCTCTGAAATTTTTACATAGATCGATCTATGTATGCAGAAATCTGTAATTTTGACATTTTTAACCCTTTAACCAATGTTTATCATTCCCAATCTTGTTCTAATTGATTCGAACGTCTCGGTGGGAAGGGATTTGGTAAAGATATCCGCCAGTTGGTCATTTGTTGGAACGAACTCAACGCATACCAATCCTTTTTGGATGCAATCTCTTATGAAGTGATGTCTCACCTCAATGTGTTTTGTTCTACTATGATGAACCGGGTTTTGTGCTATACTTATGGCTGAGGTATTATCACATAGGATGGGAACTTTTTCAAATTTAACATTGTAATCGTTCAAGGTGTTGATCATCCAAAGTAGTTGTGCACAACATGAAGCGGCCGATACATATTCGGATTCCGCCGTGGAAAGTGACACACTATTTTGTTTCTTGGAAAACCAAGAAACTAAGCAATCTCCAAGAAATTGACATGTCCCGGAGGTGCTTTTCCTATCAACAAGATTTCCGGCATAGTCGGAGTCACTATATCCTCTTAGATCAAAACAACCATTTTTGGGATAGAACAAACCGAAGTTCAGAGTTCCTTTCAAATACCTAAAGATACGTTTAATGGCAACTAAATGCGATTCCTTAGGCATACTTTGAAACCTAGCACATAAACACACAGCATGCAAAATATCCGGCCTACTAGCGGTCAAATAAAGTAAACTACCAATCATACCCCTATATTTTGTTACCTCAACCGGCTTTCCTTTTTCGTCTTTGTCAAGCTTTGTACTTGTGCTCATTGGAGTGCTCACACTTCTTCCATCCTCGAATTTGTACTTCTTGAGCAAATCCTTCGTATACTTTGTTTGAGATATGTACACTCCATCTTGAGTTTGCTTGATTTGTAGACCAAGAAAGTAGTTGAGTTCACCCATCATGCTCATTTCAAATTCTCCTTCCATCAATTTAGCAAAATGCTTACAAAGAGAATCATTAGTAGCACCAAATATGATATCATCCACATAAATTTGAACAAGCAATTGATGGTTTCCTTGTTCTTTAATAAAAAGAGTAGTGTCGACTTTTCCTCTTGAAAACTCGTTTTCAAGTAGGAAGTTACTTAATCTATCATACCAAGCCCTAGGAGCTTGTTTAAGTCCATAAAGGGCCTTTTTGAGTCTAAAAACATGATTTGGATAATCATGATTTTCAAACCCCGGCGGTTGAGCTACATAGACCTCTTCTTGAATTATTCCATTCAAGAATGCGGATTTCACATCCATTTGATATAGTTTGAAATCCTTATAGCATGCATATGCCAATAACATCCTAATAGCTTCTAACCTAGCCACGGGGGCAAAAGTCTCATCGTAGTCTATGCCTTCCTCTTGCCTATAGCCTTGGGCTACTAACCTAGCTTTGTTTCTAGTGATGTTTCCTTTATCATCCATTTTGTTTCTAAATACCCATTTAGTGCCAATTATGGGATGATCACTAGGTTTAGCAACTAATTCCCACACATCACTTCTCTTAAATTGATTTAATTCTTCTTGCATAGCTAATACCCAATCTTCATCATTTATTGCTTCTTTTATATTTTTAGGCTCAACTTGTGAAATGAAGGCATTTTCATTGAATTTTCTCCTTGTCATTACACCTTGGCTAGTTTCACCTAGTATCAACTCTTTAGGGTGATCTTTCCTATATTTATATGAATCCGGCAAATTTGAGGTATCCCCTCCTACTTCTTCATCTTCAACCTTAGGTTCAAGTGGATCAATCCTAAGGTCGATGACAATATTACCTTTTGGATTCTCAAATTTTTCTATATGACTTACTTCGATTATTTCATCTTCATCATCATCATTATTATCGTTTGACTTATCATCAATGAATTCACTAAACTTGACATGAATTGATTCTTCAACTTTCATACTTCTCTTATTATATACTCTAAATGCTTTGCTATTTTGAGCATAACCCATAAAGATTCCTTCATCCGCTTTGAAGTCGAGTTTATCCAAGTTGTCTTTGGTGTTAAGTATAAAACACTTACAACCAAAAACCTTGTAATAACCAATATTTGGTACTCTACCTTTCCAAAGCTCATAAGGAGTCTTTTTGAGAAATGGTCTCAAATAAACTCTATTGATCACATGACAAGCGGTATTTACCGCTTCGGCCCAAAAATATTTGGGTAGCTCAAATTCGTTTAGCATGGCTCTACTCATTTCTTGAAGTGTTCTATTTTTCCTTTCCGCAACACCATTTTGTTGAGGAGTTCTTGGAGCTGAAAAATTGTGTCCATACCCTTTGGATACACAAAATTCTTGAAACTCTCCATCAAACTCACCACCTCTATCACTTCTAATTTCCTTAATTGTGTCTTCTCTTTGATTTTCTAATCTCTTACAAAGCTTTATAAATTCTTGACATGCATCATTCTTTTTAGCTAAGAACATTACCCAAGTGTACCTAGAGTAGTCATCTACCACCACAAAGGTGTAATGTTTTCCACTTAGGCTTGCTGTACCAATATCCCCATACAAATCTATATGAAGCAATTGTAGAGGTTTGGTGGTGGAGATTTCACTTTTGGGCTTGAAACTTGTTTTAACAAGTTTTGCCTTTTGACAAGTGTCGCATAGGCCATGGTTTTCGAAATTCAATTTTGGAAGACCTTGGACTTTTTCATTTTTGCAAATCTCTTTGAAATTCTTAAAACTAATATGTCCAAGTCGTCTATGCCATAGTTGAGTCAAATCATTTTTGGCAACTAGGCAAGAAACATTTTGTGATATCAAATCATGTGTGCTAAATTTGTAAACATCATTTTTACGAATAGCTTCGAAAACAATCTTATCGTTCTTTTTCACAACACATTTTCTTTTCACAAACTCAATTTGAAAATTAGCATCACATAGTTGGCTAACACTTATCAAATTATACTTAAGCCTTTCTACATATAGTACATTATTAATAGTAAAGGAAGAATTACCAATTTCTCCGTGTCCAAGGATTTTGGCTCTCCCATTTCCAAAATGCACCATTCCACCATCTTGGAGCTTGAGCTTGGTGAACAACGTCTTGTCTCCGGTCATGTGAGTTGAACATCCGCTGTCCATAAGCCATTTGGTTCCTTCTTCTTTGGCTACTCCATTTATCTTGAGAGCCTACAAAACCAAAAGATGTATGCATTGGTACCCTTTGATGGTTGGGTCCTTTAGGGTTAGTTTTTCGACCCTTAGGCTTCCAAACATATGTGCTTTCAAATCGAGCTTTACATGCTTTCTTTACATGTCCTAGTTTGTTGCAATAAAAACAAGTGGGTACATGCTTTGGTTTAGAAGATGATGAATTTTGTTGTGTTTTTCTATTGTTTGCCTTTTTCTTCAAGGACTTAGGTTTAATAGAAGATGATGAGTTAAATCCTAAACCGGATTTATCATTTCCAATCCTTTGATTTCCAAGTAGTATGTCTAAGTTGTTTTTACCATTTGTTAGTCTTTGTAAGTCTAATTTTAGTTTCTCACATTCTTTTCTAATTTCTTCATTTTCAAGAGCTACGGTTTTGTGCATGGTAAGTATGATATCATGCTCTTGAAACGTCAAAATATTTTTGTCATGCAAGCTCTTATTTTCTAAAATGCATTTCTTGAATTCTTTCTTTAAATGCTTATATTTCAGATTTAATTTCTCAAAGTCATCTTGCAAATCTCCTATTTCATCATGCAAATTTGAAGGGTTAGAATTTACCTCAAGGTCATCTTCTATCGCCATAAGACAAGTATGTTGAACCTTTGGATTTTCAACCATTGCCACAAGTCCAACACCTTGATCTTCACTCTCTTCTCCTTTCGATTTCGAAAGGAGATCATCCCACGTGGTTACCTCCGCATTGAGGGCTTTCTTCTTTTGAGGAAAGACCTTCTTTTCTTGCTTTTGTGGCTCCTTTACGTGGCAATCGGCAATGAAGTGGCCGGGTCGACCACATCTATAGCAATTTTCACTTGCTTCCTTTTCTTTAGATGGTTTCTTGAAAAACTTTCTTGCTTGAGCTTTGTTTCTAGTTGCCATTCTTCTAAATTTTCTTACTAGAAGGGCAACTTCCTCATCCGAATCATCGGACTCTACCACCAATCCCTTGTGTGATGTTTGTGTAGGCTTGATGGGATTCATCCTATTTTGTTCATCAATAAGAATTTCATGAGTAAGAAGATTACCGGATAACTCATCAAGAGTAAGAGTCTTGAGATTCTTTGATTCGGTGATGGCGGTGACTTTGTGTGTCCATTCTCTTGGCAAAGAGTTGAGGAGTTTTGAGACAAGGTCTTCGTTTGAGATTTTCTTGTCAACCATGGAGAGTTGATTCACTATTCGTGTGAATCGATCGATTGTCTCCTCAATCTTCTCACCACTCTTCATTCCGAACATCTCATATTCCTTCATGAGCATGAGTCTTTTGGCCATTCTTACTTGCTCAGTTCCTTCATGTATCATTTCAAGCCTTTTCCATGCCTCGTGGGCTGTTTCAAGACCTTGGAGTCTAATGAGCTCGGTGGTGGTTAGAGCACTTGAGAGAATGTCAAAAGCTTTGCCATTGATGGCGAACTTTATCTTCTCTTCGTCGGTGTAGTCATCCTCATCTTTAAACATTGATTCTCCTTTTGAGTTGGTAATCATTGGAACTTCAATTCCTTTGACAACAGCTCTCCATATATCAAATCCACAGCCTTTCAAATGATTGATCATTCGAAATTTCCACAAAGAATAGTTTTGAGCATCAAACATAGGAGCTTCAGTGTTTGATCCGGAAAATAGTGCAGTAGGCTTAGAAGATGAAGAGGTTGAGGTTGAGGTTGAGGTTGCCATGATCTTTTAACCTTGCTACTTGCAAAGATTGGCCAAGCAATCAAGGTTAGGCTCTGATACCAATTGTAAGGTCCGAAATACACTCTAGAGGGGGGGTGAATAGAGTGTTTGGCTCTTTTGCGGAATTTTCTTGTTTTTCTCAACTCAAAAAGATATTCAAAATCAGAGCAAGAATTGGAGATGAGAGACAATGAAAGAGTACACCGGATATAGAGTGGTTCGAGTCGTAAATGATTCTACTCCACTACCACTTTGTTTCCAAAGTGGATTTTCAACAACTACTCTTCTTATTATGAACAATAAGAACAACCACAGCAACACTTACACTAACACTTTAGTGTAAGCAACAACAACAGCAACTTCTTGCACAACACACTTGTGCAACTACAACAACTACAGCTCGTAGCAAGAACAATTTCTTGCTTCCTCACAACTTCAACAAAAGTTCTCTCAAGAACTTCTCACAGTGGGTTGAAGAGATATAGTAAGGTTCACACTTTCTCACAAGTCTAAGCACAAGCTAGAGATCAAATAATTATGGTTCCTCTTGTGCTTGACTCTCTTTCTCTCAATATACAACAATGAAGATCAAAGAAAGCTAGACAAGCTTTGAACAAATTTACAAGTATGAGAGAAAAGTACAACAATGTAAAATGAAGCTAGATGATGTTGAAAGTGTGTGTTTACTTCATCCAAGCTTCCTCTATTTATAGATGAAGTTCACCACGTTTTTGAGGCCTTCCACCAAGTCTTCATCTTCAAAAATGTCAAGACAATGCCAAAATAGTCTTTAGCCACCCTATGGAGTGATTTGATCTTGTATAGCCACCCTAGAGAATCTTAGACATGTATACAATAGTCAAGGAAGCATGTAACAAGTTGGGTTAAAGTCCACAAGAAGTTTGAAGAAGATTGGAAAGAGAAAACCTTGAAAATCAACCTTGGATTTTATTCTAACGTTCAAAAAATTTGAATTCTGCAGGACATCGATCGATCTATGTCACCAGGTTTAGAGACTGAAGTACTCAGTCAGACATCGATCGATCGATGTCAGGGGCTGAAGTGACATCGATCGATCGATGTCACCAGGTTTAGAGACTGAAGTCCTCAGTCAGACATCGATCGATCGATGTCAGGGGATGAAGTGACATCGATCGATCGATGTCCTTGTGGTTGAGGGTTCGATGTCTTCAGTCAGACATCGATCGATCGATGTCAGGGGCTGAAGTACATCGATCGATCGATGTCCCCTGTTTGAGAGATCGATGCAACCAGTGACTTCCAATCTCAACCATCTTTGGACATAATGTGTTTTGCCTATTTTGCATCAAATATTAAACATAATTTTAACTCATTCAAAACATCTTTTCATCGTCAAAACGTTTTACAACTTAACATCCTCCTCAAAAGAGAGGATACATCCATGACTACTTTTGGAGCATAAGAAGAAATCATAAAGCTAAGGTTCTTAAACAAGTAGTTTACTCTAAACCTCACTAGGATAAAATGTGAATATAATAAAGAATACGATCAGAAAGGTTGAAAGAAACCCAAGTAAAGGCTTTCTTTTATCTCCCACAAACATGTTACCGAACACAAACACCCGAGTCAAAGACATAAGAAAATATGAATCAATTCAAACACTATGAGAAGTCTTATATGCAATCGTAAGCACAACAAGGCTTTTGGGATGAAATTGCTAGATCCTTTCTCACATGTATAAGAACAAACCAAACAAATAAATGACTTGTGTGACGGACCATTAACATTGGTTAGTCATTGTCTTTACCTATAGGCTGATTTGTAGAACTCTGCAAATAAGACAACTCATTGACAAACAAGTATCGCAAACATCATGCTTGTTTAATGTATCTCTTGCCTTTCATCTACACTAATTTTAGCTTCATTCTTATGCAAACTCCCAATTACCTAAGATAAATTCATAGATTCATGAAAAAGAGTTTTATGCAAATCATCATCATCTTTATCTTGCAATTCATCTACAACCTCATGCAAATCAATGGCAAAAGCATGCATATCATGGTAAAGAATATGTATGTCATTAGAAAATTCATGGTCATCATGCAAAACTTTAGCATCATGTATGTATGAGTTCAAAGCAATCACTTGTTCCTTAAGTTCTTTTCATAGTATTTTACAAGATAATACGTGCGATCAAGATTTTCAATTCTTACATGTGTATTTGGTCAACAATATTCTTAGTCAATCCAACCATAAATCTTATCATTGGCGATTCCTCATGTTCCTCAACATTAGCATCATATAGCCATCTAAAATCACATTGTAATGTTCTACTATTATTAGATGTTCTTGAGGAAAGATTGATACCTGGGTACTTTATGATACAAATGACTTACCCACAGGACTTGAGAAAGACCAAATTGTTTCATGCGATCTCTCAAGTCATCAATGTTGTCTATAAAGCACTTAACTTTCAAAATAGTATGTACCACGTTATCATCGTGATAGGCTTGATAAGACGTTGCAAATCCATTTTATTAGGAAACATTGGATTGCTCCAATTTGATTCAAACGAGCATAGTTAGTCATTATCTTACCATCTGAGAGCAAACACTCAAAAAAGAAAGAAAAGACTAACACAAAGACCAAAGAAAGAATTATGTTAGTAAAAGCCAAAAACTTTATTTTTGCGTTTCTGCACTCCTGTATGGATTCACTTAACAATTGGCTTTTACCTCCCCTCAAATAGTCTCACCATTCAAAGCCTTTTACCTCTCATCTTGTGTTCAAATGGTCAAATCTATTGAACTAATCAAAACCAAGAAAGTGCAAATATTAATTCCCAAGGCCTTGAATACAATCTTCTTCTCTTTTCTTGAAGGGTCTCAAGCTGCAATAATGTTTATACACACGAGACACAAGGGTATGCAAGAATAAATTCAAGAAAAATAAGAAACTAATAAGATGTAGGAATTCAACACTAAGGAATTAGTTTGACAACTCTTAGTTTGAATGGCTAAGTATTAAACTACTTATCACTAAAATATACTTAAGAAATAAGTGTGAAACATTTAGGGTGAGTTATTTAGCTTGGGGTTCTGTTGTGATGCTCAAACCGTTAGTTTCTTGAATTTCTTGTTCCCCATTGTTTTTATTCAAGAACAACCTTCTTTTAGGTTTCTTTACCTCCAAACTTCAAGAATATGCTGTTTATAATTCAACGAACATAAAAGGAACGTTTTCTTTTCTTTTCGAACTTTCTTACGCTTTCTTGAAGTGTCATGTGTTGGGGTCTCAAAAAATCGACTTAGGCAATTTGTGTAGAGTGCTGGCCCAATTGGGAATTTTTGGAATTACGGGATTTATATCTTGTAATTTTCTAAATGGATTTGGATTTTAGAGTAGAATTTGGATTTAGAAACTCTTGGGGGCCTGGTCGATTGGGTTTCGGAGAAGGATTTGGTTAGTATTTCTGAAGACGGAATTCCGCCAAGAAGATGAAGTGGCAGCCTACGGTTTTTCTCTCCAAATTTCACATGGATTAGGGTTTTTTTTTCCATCACAGTTGGAGGTTGTTTGAAGATGTTGTAGTTGGCTGAGAATGGACAACAAGGGTGTGGACCTTTTCACCCCAAAATTCTCAAACAATTCAGCAAGAACTAATAACAACTACAGCCAAACAACTTCTCTCCTCCACACCCCAACAATATTGTGCCACCTGTGCCAATGCAAGTAAGATCTCTACTGCAGTCAAAACCCCAAAAATTCAAAACCCTAAACCCCCGCCCAAAACTCAAACCATGCAGCAGTTTAGCCCGGAGCTCAGTCATTGCAAGCCAGAACTTGGAACTCCTTTTTCGCAAACAACAGGAGACCTAAGCATGAACTCATGCTCAAGAAGGTAGAGGTGTGCACCTTAGGCAAGGTGCATATCAACATAGACGAGCTCCACAATGATGAGGAACTAGATCGCTGTCTTGTTGGCTGCTTTGTTGGCAGATTTCCAAGTCGGCAAGTTGTGCACCACCTTTCCAAAGCATGGAAGCTTAAACACAAATTGAAATTCCACGCATCTGGTTGGATAATCTTCAAGTTCAAATATGCCAAGTGTTGGATTATGAAATGTTTTGATGATGTTAAAAAGATGTTTTTAAAAAAGGGCTAAAATGGAATTTCACATTTTGAGTTTGAAGCAAATTAAGAAAAACACATTGCGAGACGAAAATCTCTCATGGATCGGTTGAAGTATACATCAGCCCTCAGAGAGGCACATGGATCGATCCATGTGAAGTTTCGTAAATGTTTGAGCTCTCAGATCCACGTCAATCTCTCAGCGAAGAGACGTGGATCGATCGACGTATATCTGAGAGACATCGATCTCTCAGTCAGGCATACGTCGATCGATCGACATACATCTGAGAGACGTCGATCTCTCAGCTAAAGGAACGTCGATCGATCGACATTCATCTGAGAGACGTCGATCTCTCAGCTAAGGGTACGTCGATCGATCGACGTACATCTGAGAGACGTTGATCTCTCAGCCTAGGAGACGTCGATCGATCGACGTCATTTTGAGAGACGTCGATCTCTCAGCCAGGCAGACGTCGATCGATCGACGTCATTCTGAGAGACGTCGATCTCTCAGCATTGGCACGTGGATCGATCGACGTTCTCAGAAGTCAAAAGTTTTTGAACGTTGGAACAAAATCCAAGGGAGATCTATGATGTTTTCTCTCTCCAATCTTGCTCAAATTTCTTGTGGACTTTAACCCAACATACTACATGCTTCCTTGACTATTTTAACCATGTCTAAGATTCTCTAGGGTGGCTATTCAAGATCAAATCACTCCATAGGATGGCTAAAGACTATTTGTACATTATCTTGACATTTTTGAAGATGAAGACTTGGTGGAGAGCCTCAAAAATGTGGTCAACTTCATCTATAAATAGAAGAGGCTTGGATGAAGCAAATACACACTTTGAACATCATCTAGCTTCATCTTTCATTGTTGTATAGTTCTCTCATACTTGTAAATTTGCTTAAAGCTTGTTTAGCTTTTCTTTGCTCTTCATTGTTGTATATTGAGAGAAAGAGAGTCAAGCACAAGAGGAACCATAAATATTTGATCTCTTGCTTGTGCTTAGACTAGCGAGAAAGTGTGAACCTTACTATATTTCTTTAACCTACTGTGAGAAGTTCTTGAGGGAACTTTTGTTGAAGTTGTGAGGTAGCAAGAAGTTGTTCTTACTAAGAGCTGTAGTCGCTGTAGTTGCACAAGTGTGTTTTGTGCAAGAAGTTGATGTTGTTGTTGCTTACACTAAGGTGTTAGTGTAAGTGTTGCTGTGGTTGTTCTTATTGTTCATAATAAGAAGAGTAGTTGTTGCAATTCCACTTTGGCAACAAAGTGGTAGTGGAGTAGAATCATTTACGATTCGAACCACTCTATATCCGAAGTACTCATTCACTACTTCTCGTCTCCCATTCTTGTTCTGATTTTGAATATCTTTTGAGTTGAGCCAAACAAAAAAATTCCGCAAAAGAGCCAAACACTCTATTCACCCCCCACTCTAGAGTGTATTTCGGACCTAACAATTGGTATCAGAGCCTAACCTTGATTGCTTGGCCTATCTTTGCAAGTAGCAAGGTTAAAGATCATGACAATAACAACCTCAACCTCTTCATCTCACACTTCATCTCCTAAGCCTACTGCACTATTTTCTGGATCAAACACTAAAGCACCTATGTTTGATGCCCAAAATTATTCTTTGTGGAAATTTCGAATGATCAATCATTTGAAAGGTTGTGGATTTGATATATGGAGAGCCGTTGTGAAAGGAATTGAAATTCCTATGATTACCAACTCAAAAGGAGAATCGATGTTCAAAGATGAGGATGACTACACCGATGAAGAAAAGATAAAATTTGCCATTAATGACAAAGCATTTGATATTCTCTCAAGTGCTCTCACCACCACCGAACTCATAAGACTTCAAGGTCTTGAAACAGCCCATGAGGCATGGAAAAGGCTTGAAATGATACATGAAGGAACTGAGCAAGTAAGAATGGCCAAAAGACTCATGCTCATGAAGGAATATGAGATGTTCGGAATGAAGAGCGGTGAAAAGATTGAGGAGACAATCGACCGATTCACACGAATAGTGAATCAACTCTCCATGGTGGACAAGAAAATCTCAAATGAAGACCTTGTCTCAAAACTCCTCAATTCCTTGCCAAGAGAATGGACACCCAAAGTCACCGCCATCACCGAATCAAAGAATCTCAAGACTCTTACCCTTGATGAGCTATCTGGTAATCTTCTTACTCATGAAATTCTTATTGATGAACAAAATAGGATGAACCCTATCAAGCCCACACAAACATCACACAAAGGATTGGTGGTAGAGTCCGATTTATCGGATGAGGAAGTTGCCCTTCTAGTAAGAAAATTTAGAAGAATGGCAACTAGAAATAAATCTCAAGCAAGAAAGTTTTTCAAAAGACCATCTAAAGAAAAGGAAGCAAGTGAAAATTGCTATAGATGTGGTCGACCCGTTCATTTCATTGCCGATTGCCACGTAAAAGAGCCACAAAAGCAAGAGAAGAAGGTCTTTCCTCAAAAGAAGAAAGCCCTCAATGCGGAGGTAACCACGTGGGATGATCTCCTTTCGGAATCGGAAGGAGAAGAGGGTGAAGATCAAAGTGTTGGACTTGTTGCAATAGTTGACAATCCAAAGATTCAACATACTTGTATCATGACAATTGAAGATGATCTTGAGGTAAATTTTAATCCTTCAAATTTGCATGATGAAATAGGAGATTTGCAAGATGATTTTGAAAAATTGAATTTAAAATATAAGCATTTGAAGAAAGAGTTCAAGAAATGCATCTTAGAAAATAAGAGCTTGATTGACAAGAATATTTTGATGTTTCAAGAGCATGACATCATACTCACCATGCATAAAACCGTAGCTCTTGAAAATGTAGAAATTAGAAAAGAATGTGAGAAACTAAAGTTAGACTTACAAAGACTAACAAATGGTAAAAACAATTTAGACATACCACTTGGAAATCAAAGAATTGGAAATGATAAATCCGGTTTAGGATTTAATTCATCACTTTCTTCTATTAAACCTAAGTCCTTAAAGAAAAGCGCAAATAATAGAAAAACACAACAAAATTCATCATCTTCTAAACCAAAGCATGTACCCACTTGTTTTCATTGCAACAAACTAGGACATGTGAAGAAAGCATGTAGAGCTAGATTTGGAAGCACATATGTTTGCAAGCCTAAGGGTCGACAAACTAACCCTAAAGGACCCAACCATCAAAGGGTACCAATGTATACATCTTTTGGTTTTATAGACTCTCAAGATAAATGGAGTAGCCAAAGAAGAAGGAACCAAATGGCTTATGGACAGCGGATGTTCAACGCACATGACCGGAGATAAAACTTTGTTCACCAAGCTCAAGTTCCAAGATGGTCGAACGGTGCATTTTGGCAATGGGAGAGCCAAAATCCTTGGACATGGAGAAATTGTTAACTCTTCTTTTACTATTAATAATGTATTATATATAGAAGGGCTTAAGTATAATTTGATAAGTGTTAGCCAACTATGTGATGCTAATTTTCAAATTGAATTTATGAAAAGTAAATGTGTTGTGAAAAAGAACGATAAGATTGTTTTTGAAGCTATACGTAAAAATGATGTTTACAAATTTAGCACACATGATTTGATATCACAAAATGTTTCTTGCCTAGTTGCCAAAAATGATTTGACTCAACTATGGCATAGACGACTTGGATACATTAGTTTTAAAAATTTCAAAGAGATTTGCAAAGATGAAAAAGTCCAAGGTCTTCCAAAATTAAATTTCGAAACCATGGCTTATATGACACTTGTCAAAAGGCAAAGCTTGTTAAAACAAGCTTCAAGCCCAAAAGTGAAATCTCCACCACCAAACCTCTACAATTGCTTCATATGGATTTGTATGGGGATATTGGTACGAAAAGTCTAAGTGGAAAACATTACACCTTTGTGGTGGTAGATGACTTCTCTAGGTACACTTGGGTAATGTTCTTAGCTAAAAAGAATGATGCATGCCAAGAATTTATAAAGCTTTGTAAGAGATTAGAAAATCAAAGAGAGGACACAATTAAAAAAATTAGAAGTGATAGAGGTGGTGAGTTTGATGGAGAATTTCAAGAATTTTGTGTATCCAAAGGGTATGGACACAATTTCTCAGCTCCAAGAACTCCTCAACAAAATAGTGTTGCCGAAAGGAAAAATAGAACACTTCAAGAAATGAGTAGAGCCATGCTAAACGAATTTGAGCTACTCAAATATTTTTGGGCCGAAGAGGTAAATACCGCTTGTCATGTGATCAATAGAGTTTATTTGAGACCATTTCTCAAAAAGACTCCTTACGAGCTTTGGAAAGGTAGAGTACCAAATATTGGTTATTTCAAGATATTTGGTTGTAAGTGCTTTATACTTAACACCAAAGATAACTTGGATAAACTCGGCTTCAAAGCGGATGAAGGAATCTTTATGGGTTATGCTCAAAATAGCAAGGCATTTAGAGTATCTAATAAAAGAAGCATGAAAGTTGAAGAATCAATTCATGTCAAGTTTAGTGAACTCATTGAGGATAAATCAAACATTAATGATGATGATGGTGATGAAATAAATGAAGTAAGTCATATAGAGAAATTTGAGAATCCAAAAGGTAATATTGTTATTGACCTTAGGATTGATCCCCTTGAACCTAAGATGGAAGATGAAGAAGTAGGAGGAGATACATCAAATTTACCGGATTCATATAAGTATAGGAAAGATCACCCTAAAGAATTGATCTTATGTGAAACTAGCCAAGGCATAATGACTAGGAGAAAATTCAATGAAAATGCCTTCATTTCACAAGTTGAGCCTAAAAATATAAAGGAGGCAATAAATGATGAAGATTGGGTATTAGCTATGCAAGAAGAATTAAATCAATTTGAAAGAAGTGATGTTTGGGAATTTGTTGCTAAATCTAGTGATCATCCCGTAATTGGCACTAAATGGGTATTTAGAAACAAAATGGATGATAAAGGAAACATCACTAGAAACAAGGCTAGGTTAGTAGCCCAAGGATATAGGAAATAGGAAGGCATAGACTATGATGAGATCTTTGCCCCCGTAGCTAGGTTAGAAGCTATTAGGATGCTATTAGCATATGCATGCTATAAGGATTTCAAACTATATCAAATGGATGTGAAATCCGCATTCTTGAATAGAATAATTCAAGAAGAGGTATATGTAGCTCAACCTCCGGGGTTTGAAAATCATGATTATCCAAATCATGTTTTAAACTCAAAAAGGCCCTTTATGGACTTAAACAAGCTACTAGGGCTTGGTATGATAGATTAAGTAACTTCCTTCTTGAAAATGAATTTTCAAGAAGAAAACTCGACACTACTCTTTTTATTAAAGAACAAGGAAACCATCAATTGCTTGTTCAAATTTATGTGGATGATATTATATTTGGTGCTACTAATGATTCTCTTTGTAAGCATTTTGCAAAATTGATGGAAGGAGAATTTGAAATGAGCATGATGGGTGAACTCAACTACTTCCTTGGTCTACAAATCAAGCAAACTCAAGATGGAGCGTACATATCTTAAACAAAGTATACAAATGATTTGCTCAAGAAGTACAAATTCGAGGATGGAAGAAGTGTGAGCACTCTGATGAGCACAAGTACAAAGCTTGACAAAGACGAAAAAGGAAAGCCGGTTGAGGTAACCAAATATAGGGGTATGATTGGTAATTTACTTTATTTAACCGCTAGTAGGCTGGATATTTTGAATGTTGTGTGCTTATTTGCTAGATTTCAAAGTATGCCTAAGGAATCACATTTAGTTGCTATTAAACGTATCTTTAGGTATTTGAAAGGAACCTTGAACTTTGGATTGTTTTATCCCAAAAATGAATGTTTTGATTTAAGAGGGTATAGTGATTCCGACTATGCCGGAAATCTTGTTGATAGGAAAAGCACCTCCGGGACATGCCAATTCCTTGGAGATTGCTTAGTTTCTTGGTTTTCCAAGAAACAAAATAGTGTGTCACTTTCAACGGCAGAATCCGAATATGTATCGACCGCTTCGTGTTGTGCACAACTACTTTGGATGATCAACACTTTAAACGATTATAATGTTAAGTTTGATAAAGTTCCCATCCTATGTGACAACACCTCAGCCATAATTATAACGCAAAACCCGGTACATCATAGTAGGACCGAACATATAGAAGTGAGACATCACTTTATAAGGGTTTGTATTCAAAAAGGATTGGTATGCGTTGAATTTGTCCCAACAAATGATCAACTAGCGGATATATTCACGAAATCCCTTCCTACTGAGACATTTGAGTCTATTAGAACAAGATTAGGAATGATAAACATTGTTTAGAGGGTTAAAATTGAGAATTTCAAAAACAGCATACGTCGATCAATCAACGTATCAAAATAAGAGATCGACGTACGTCGATCTCTGACATCGATCGATCGACGTACGTCGATCTCAGACGTCGATCGATCGACGTCGTCGATTTCAGCATGTATAAAATCTCTCAAAACGCGAATCCCTCTTCATTTGTAACCATTTCAATCGGCCGAAACCCTACCAAAAGCTGCGCCCCCTTTCTCCAAAACCATCCATTTCTCAGATTTCATCTCTAAATCAAGAGTTTATCTTTTCTACTTTTGATTCTTGATTTCATCTCTTGAATTCCTCCATTTCAACCTAAGATTTTAAATCTTTCAAGCCCTAAATTCCAAAAATGTCTTCAAGAAGCAAAAATACAACCAAGAGGCCAAGATCTTCTAGGGGTGGAGGAGAAGGTTCAAGCAATCCTTCTCAAGGACAAACATCTCAACCTAGGATAAAGCAATCTATGGATGAGAGTCAAGCACAAGTGCTAGCTGCAATTAGGAGTGAGTTAACTCTCTCCAACTTCCCTTGTATCAAAGCCAAAGATGCCAAGTATGCTTTGACGGAACCCCTAATCCCCGGGCATGTAAGTTATATCACTAGACATGCTCAAATTTTATTTGATAAATGGAAAGATGATGAGAGACCCACCATCCCACTAAAATTGCTTAGAATAAATGATATTCTAAGAAATAATGAATTAAGTCCCATCATTGAGTGGTTAGATGTTCAAAAATGGAGAAGTATTTGGAATGAGAGATAGATGATCAAAATGTCAACTAGGTATACTAGACTTTTTTATGCCAATTTATAGATTGAATACATAAATGGTCTTCTTTTAGCTCTACACTCCGTCATTGATGGACATCATATAAAATGGAAAGTTGAAAAAATTTGTGACTTGCTTGGTGTACCCAACGAAGGGTACTTTGAGTTTGATGCGTGGAATTGGGATGCGACTAGGTGGAAAGTATCTGAAGATGAAGTGAAGTCATTCTTAGGCTTCCATCCCAGTAAAAACACAAATGATATGCCCTTAGTTTATCGTACACTTCTTGCCATTGTTACATTTTGTATAAATGGTAAATCCGCCAAATTGCCAAGTAACCTAGACTTTTACATAGCATTCAGAATAGCCAACCGTGAGAAGCTTAACTTTGGGGAGCTTTTCGTGACCAACGTTATCGAAGCCACCACCAAACAAAACAAAGTCCTACCCTATAGTAACCTTATCTATAGGATGCTTGTGAAGTCGGGTGTTTATGTGGATGACACGGATGTTGACAACATAACGCACAAGGACTTCTATGATAAAGTCAACATCCAACAAATACTCAAGTCTAGAAAAGAAGCAATGAGGAGAGAATAAGAGGAGGAAGCAAGAGAAGAAGAAGACTTTCCGGACGAGGCACCTATTCCGGAAACAGATACTCAAGAAGCACCTAGTGGCTTGAGCTCAAATGTCCCGGAACTTCAAGCTCAAGTTGCTAGTCTTCAACAAGAGGTTGGGGAGCTTCGCATCAAGGTATCCGTATATGAGTCAAGATTTGCAAAGCTCAAGGCAAAGATGAAAGCTTGCATTCCTGGCATCACGTTCTCGTCCGATGAAGACTAGGGTGTTTGTTTAGCTCGCTTCTTGTTCTAGCTTAGTATGTCTTGCTAGTTGTAAAACTTGGCGAATTTAATGAAGTAATTCTGCTTATTATTTTTTTTGATGCTTTCAAAAAGGGGGAGAAAATGGAAAGTGTCTTATTTGTTAAAATTATTGTGGCTTATTTGTTAAAGTTGTTTATTGCTCGATGAGATAATTTTTTTGTAGCTGGTATTTGTTAAAGTTATTGTGGCTTATTTGTTAAAGTTGTTTATTGCTTGATGAGATAATTTTTTGGTAGCTGGTAAAATGAGGTAAGTTTGGAAATTGGAATCTTGCTGGTAAAATGAAAATGAGCATGTTTAAAAGATGAGTTATTGATGCATGTTTGGTGTAAGGAAGTTGGGTTGTTGATATATGTTTGGTTGAGGGGGAGCAATTTTAAAGAAGAGTATTTGGATTGGAGTTGTAAATTCTTATTCACATTGATTATTACGGAAGGTATAAAGTGCAAGCACTTAGGGGGAGATTGATATTTTTCAAGTTTGAAACATTCAAAATGAAGCAAAAACATCTTTTAAAATCTTGGTTTTGAAATCATCAAAAAGGGGGAGATTGTTGGATTATGAAATGTTATCATGATGTTAAAAAGATGTTTTTAAAAAAGGGCTAAAATGGAATTTCACATTTTGAGTTTGAAGCAAATTAAGAAAAACACATTGCGAGACGAAAATCTCTCATGGATCGGTTGAAGTATACATCAGCCCTCAGAGAGGCACATGGATCGATCCATGTGAAGTTTCGTAAATGTTTGAGCTCTCAGATCCACGTCAATCTCTCAGCGAAGAGACGTGGATCGATCGACGTATATCTGAGAGACATCGATCTCTCAGTCAGGCATACGTCGATCGATCGACGTACATCTGAGAGACGTCGATCTCTCAGCTAAAGGAACGTCGATCGATCGACATTCATCTGAGAGACGTCGATCTCTCAGCTAAGGGTACGTCGATCGATCGACGTACATCTGAGAGACGTCGATCTCTCAGCCTAGGAGACGTCGATCGATCGACGTACCCTTAGCTGAGAGATCGACGTCTCTCAGATGAATGTCGATCGATCGACGTCATTCTGAGAGACGTCGATCTCTCAGCATTGGCACGTGGATCGATCGACGTTCTCAGAAGTCAAAAGTTTTTGAACGTTGGAACAAAATCCAAGGGAGATCTATGATGTTTTCTCTCTCCAATCTTGCTCAAATTTCTTGTGGACTTTAACCCAACATACTACATGCTTCCTTGACTATTTTAACCATGTCTAAGATTCTCTAGGGTGGCTATTCAAGATCAAATCACTCCATAGGATGGCTAAAGACTATTTGTACATTATCTTGACATTTTTGAAGATGAAGACTTGGTGGAGAGCCTCAAAAACGTGGTCAACTTCATCTATAAATAGAAGAGGCTTGGATGAAGCAAATACACACTTTGAACATCATCTAGCTTCATCTTTCATTGTTGTATAGTTCTCTTATACTTGTAAATTTGCTTAAATCTTGTTTAGCTTTTCTTTGCTCTTTATTGTTGTATAATGAGAGAAAGAGAGTCAAGCACAAGAGGAACCATAAATATTTGATCTCTTGCTTGTGCTTAGACTAGTGAGAAAGTGTGAACCTTACTATATTTCTTCAACCTACTGTGAGAAGTTCTTGAGGGAACTTTTGTTGAAGTTGTGAGGTAGCAAGAAGTTGTTCTTACTAAGAGCTGTAGTCGCTGTAGTTGCACAAGTGTGTTTTGTGCAAGAAGTTGCTGTTGTTGTTGCTTACACTAAGGTGTTAGTGTAAGTGTTGCTGTGGTTGTTCTTATTGTTCATAATAAGAAGAGTAGTTCTTGAAAATCCACTTTGGCAACAAAGTGGTAGTGGAGTAGAATCATTTACGATTCGAACCACTCTATATCCGGTGTACTCATTCACTACTTCTCTTCTCCCATTCTTGCTCTGATTTTGAATATCTTTTGAGTTGAGCCAAACAAGAAAATTCCGCAAAAGAGCTAAACACTCTATTCACCCCCCCTCTAGAGTGTATTTCGGACCTAACACCAAGGAGATGGAAGAGGCACTCTTCGCTGGTCCATATTACGTATATGGCAGATCCCTCATTCTCAAGAAAATGCCCAGATTCTTCGCTTTCGGAGCTACGAAAATGGTGTGGTGTAGGTCCCAGTCTGGGTGAAATTCTCTAACCTTCTTGTGACGCTCTGTGTAGACCAGGTTCTCTGTGTCATCTGCTCTCAGTTCGGCACACCACTATATGCTAACCAGCTGACTTCCAATAGAAGCACTTGGAAATACGTGCGTGCTCTAGTCGAAGTTGATCATAGCAAAGAATTGCTGACCTCGGTGGAGTTGGAGCTCTCAAATAGTACCACAAGTACAGAAGGTGGAATGTGAAAGAATGTCGATGTTCTACAGAGACTGCATGCAGCTCGGCCACAATGCAGCCTCCCATAAACAAGTTGCCCAGCAGACCTCAACGGACCCCACCGTGGCCGAGCTGCACACAGATTAGCTTAGCTCGGCAATAACCATGTCTGCCCATCCCCAACCCATAACACTTGCTCATATCCCTCCCACAAAAAAACCCACCAGGCTTGGAACCAGCTAAGCTAAGCCCAAACAACGCAGCTCGGCCTAGCAGAAATTTCCCCCAGTTCCAGCCAAGGCCTTGCCAGAAACAGCTCGACCTTCCTCCAGCTCAGCTCGGCCTCCTACCATCAACTCAGCACGGCCCATCACCTCAGCCCAGCCCCCCACACTTATGCATCCTGAGTCCTAACCAAGATTCGACCAAATAATAGAGGGCACAACTAGCTTAGCTGAAATCAATCCAGACGAGCAAGGTCAGGACCAACAACATAGTGTTTACGTGGAACACTATGTGGAGAGAATCAACTCTCTCCTCCAGGACGGATTCACTAAGGTGGTCTCGAAGTCAAAGGTGCTTGCATGAGAAAAAAGCTCAAGGCCCCTCAAGGCAAGGCCAAGGTACGACCAAGCACTTAATTCAATGATAATTAGTTTTTGGAATATTAGGGGTTGCGATAAACCCCTAAACACAACAATGTCTATATTTTTGTTATAAAACACAAAATAGATATTCTTGGATTATTAGAGACTAAATTGAATAACAAGATGTATCTGTTCCTTAAACAAAAGTTTGCAAGCTGAGAGTTTGTAAATAACTTTGACTCTCATACGGACAAGCAAATTTTGATATGCTGGAATCCGTCCTCAGTAGCTGTCCAGGTCCTCTCAACTGATCCTCAGGCTATGCACCGTAGAATCACCTCTCTAGTGGCTGGGTTGAGCTTGCTAGTCACATTTGTTTATGGTTTCAACATGCTTGTCGATAGGAGCCTATTGTGGAATTCTATCTTCAACCATAGCCAAATGCAGAATAAACCGTAGATCTTTCTAGGGGATTTCAATTGCATTTTAAGTTGAGAAGAGAGAATAGGAGACATGTTGGCAATTAACTATTAGTTGCAGGACCAGCTCAACTATTTCCTTCAAAGTTGTTTAATGGAGCTCAGCTCATAGGCTGCTTCCACACTTGGGATAACGGCTCTGTCAAATTTCGACTTAACAGAGTTATGACCAACAACGCCTTCATGGAGACAAATCCCCTGGCGAAGGTACACTTCTACCCTACTGGATGCCTTTCTGATCATTCATCTACTGTGCTCAGCCTTGAGAGCTCCAGGCCAGCAGTCAGAAGTTCCTTTAAATTCTTCAACATGTGGGCTGACCACGAGGAATTTCTTCCTTTGGTCAGTTCACAGTGGAGTCAACTATTCCAAGGCTCAGCCATGTTTCAGATATGCAAAAAGTTGAAAGCTCTGAAAGGCCCCCTCAGGGAGCTGAAACTGAAATCTTTTTCACTCATCTCAAGGAGAGCTGACCAGGCGGTGGAAAAGCTTGCGCAAGCAGGAACACCCAGAAAGACAATGGGGCACACCTGACTGGAAGAACATACTACAGAAGCAAATGCACTTGGCTTTCAACTTCTTGGAGGGTGAAAGAAAATTCCTTGCTCAGCTTGTCAAAGGTAATTATTTAATTTCGAGTGACAGGAATACAAAATTCTTCCATTCCATAATTAAAAGAAACAAGACAAGGAACAGTATTACTGGAGTTCAGCTCGTCGATGACCCATGTCCTCATCTATCGAGCAGGAAGCTCCGCATTTTGTACATTTCTACACCGGCCTGCTTTGCTCAGCTCTGCCAGTCCAGCCCATCAGGACATAAGTGTTGAATGGGGTCCCAGGCTATTTGCGTAGCATGCTAACTCACTCATAGCCCCAGTCCTAGAAGCTGAAATCAAAGTTGCACTGCACTCCATTGGAAAGGACAAAGCACCTGGTCCTGGTGGTTATTCCTCTCAGTTCTTCATCAAATCCTGGAAGATAATAGGGGCTGACCTGATCGCTGCAGTGCAGGAATTCTTCAGGAATGGCCTATTGCTTAAACAGGTCAATCACGCTATTATTGCTTTGGTCCCCAAGGCTGCCCATGTCATCGGAGTTGAGGACTATCGACCTATCTCATGCTGTAATGTGATCTACAAGATAATCTCTAAGATCTTTGCAACACGAATGACATTAATCATGGTCTTTCTCATGGATCCTACTCAGGCTGGTTTTCTCAAGGACAGATCCATGATGGAAAATGTTTTCTTAATCCAGGAGCTGATCAGAGATTATAGGAGAAAGAGGAAAGCTCCAAAATGCATACTTAAGGTGGACATTAGAAAAGCTTTTGATTCCATCAGTTGGTCTTTTCTCAGGGATATGCTTCTTGGACTAGGGTTTCCTGTTGTATTCACGGGCTGGATCATGGAGTATGTAAGCACTACCGACTATTATGTTTCCTTAATGGCAGGCCTTATGGGTTCTTCTAGGGCAGACGTGGGTTGAGACAGGGAGACCCTATCTCTCTCTTCCTATTTGTAATTGGTATGGAATACTTAAAGCTACTTCGTAGACTACGTTATGACAATGAGTTCCATTTTCATGCTGGTTGTGCTGAGAAAAATGTCACTTACCTCTGCTTCGCAGATGATCTTATCTTATTCTTCAGAGAGATGTTTGCTCAGTAAAGAAGATTATGGATGATGTCTGACTTTGGCGACTGTTCAGGGATCAGGGCCAACCTGGCGAAATCCCAGTTGTTCCACGCAGACATTGACGATGCAACTAGTTGGTTGCAGGTCAGCAAAGGTTTCTCGGAGGGCACCATACCTTTCAGATATTTGGGCATACCTATTGCAGGCCGCAAGTTGCAAAACTCACACTATGCTCCTTTCATCAAAAAACTGATGGACAAGGTAGTGCTACGGAATGTATCAAGTCTCTTATACGCTGGCAGACTATAACTGATCAGGTCATTTCTGCAGGAAGTGAACTGTTTCTGGCCAAGTACGTTACCTCTTCCTGCAACAGCTAGGACTCTGGTGAACATGATTTGTCTACACTTCCTATGGGGGAATTCCTTACTGGGGACCAAAAAGGCTTGCGTCGCTTGGTCTCAAGTCAGCTTGCCTAAAGAAGAAGGTGATCTGGGAGTTCTTCAACTGAAGGCACGGAATTTGGCACTACTAACCAAGCACCTGTGGGATTTACATGTCAAGAAAGACACACTCTGGGTGATTTACATGACAAGAAAGACACACTCTGGGTGCAGTAGATGAATCATAAGCATAGACCATACAGTATACTATGGTCGAGGACAGCGCGTAGCTCGGACTCACCACTTTTGAAGAAACTTATGTAGATCCGAGATCAGTTGCTGGTTAGGGAAGGCTCCTGCAGCTCAGCTGTAGAGGTAATCACCTCATGGGCAGCGGAAGGTATCCTCAAACCTCGTCTGGCGTATGAGTATTTTAGGGATAAGGGTAGTAAGGTCAGTTGGGGCAGGATTGTCTGGGACTCAGCAGTAACCCCCAAACACTCCTTCACATTGTGGCTTGCTGGGCTGGACAAGCTTCCCACCAAGGAACACCTTGTTTATCTAGAAAACAGAGAATGTCACCTCTGCTCGCTGACCAAGAGACGCTGCAGCACCTCTTCTTCTCCTGCTCAGCTACCAAACAAATTTGGTTAACTATCTCAGTATGGCTAGCTCTTCCATAGAGGATCCACTCTATCAACAGACTGCTAGCTTGGGGATCGAGAAGACTCAAAGGAAAAGCGCTAAAAGCCAAGGCAACCAAAATTGCCCTGGCTGCGACGGTGTATTTTATTTGGCAAGCTTGGAACAGATGTATTTTTGAAGGAGAACCATTTGTATCTAGGGATGTAACACATAGAATATGCGCTCATGTATATAGAGTGATGTATAAGCTCTACCCACATATCTTAGACATAGGCATTGTTTATATAGTTTAAGATTGCTATACATTACTAAATAGTACATGTAGGTCAGTATGTTGACCTACAAGTAGAACTATTATATAGGTCGCATCTCCCTTGATGTTTTGATTTCTCTAGTTAATATTAGCATTTTAACCAAAAAAAAAGGATTGAAGAACAAACCTAGTTGATGCAAGACTAAATTACATACAAAAAAAATCAAAAGAAGATGCAAGATTAAAGACACCAGAAGACTCAAAAAACACGACTCAATTGAAGGAGATGATATAAGCAAACTGACCGCCAACTGACGACACATTGACGTTTTGGCTGCTGGGTACAAACTGGCGGCAAAATTTTCTTTGACCTGGTTTGTGACTTAATTTGATAGCAACACACAAAAAAGGAATTAAATACTCAAAAGGGACAAAAGACGTCAGCTGATTTTTTTTAACTAAGCGACTATGGATTAAAAAACGAAAGGCATAAATTTCTGGTTTCGAGATGGCTCTGATACCAAGTTGATGCATGTTTAGCAAAAATCACATTTTTTCAAAAGGACTCTTGATAACAAAAAAATGAAGAACTCACGAAGAACACGAAAAACACACAAAAAACACAAGAAAAAAATGAAGAACAAAGAGAAAGAAACGGCTGAAAATCTAAGAGAAAAACAAAAAGCATTGTTAGTCCTCTTGTATAAACACAGCTTTTGATGAAACTTGTTAGACCTAATGTTTATTCATATTGAGCAAACCACACTTGATCCATAATCTTCGAGCCAAAAACCTTAGTGAACCCTTTGAAATTTTCTTGAACAATCTACGAGATGAATTCAGACTAAAATTTCTGTTCAAAGAATTGATTGAATTCGAAAGCTTAAAGCTTGAGTAAACCAACTTCGAATTGAAGCACACGTGGCCGCTGACCATAACTGCTCGGTTTTCTTAACTTTTATTTATGAAAGGTTAATGTAAAAATATTTAGAATGATGGCCTAAGCTTGAAAGAAAAACAAAAGAAACCTAATCAAATTAGGACTCTAAAAACTCAACCAAGGACTATTTCTGTCTAATTATCCTGACAAAACATATCTATAATAATTGAAAAAAACAGCATAAAAATTCATCCTAAAATTTATAGGCCTCCGGCATATAGTGGTTCTAAAAAGACCTAATTACAACTTAAAAACTCTAAAAAGAATGCAGACATATTTTAGTCCGGACTATTCTTTTTCCATACTGTTGTTAGCTTCTCGATGATGCACCACTTAGGGAGAATGTAACTGATAGATTGAAAAACTTCAAGCCCATTCTTTGTGGTGTAATGAAAATTGCACTAATAAACACTAGACATGCACAGCATAAATGATGGTGCTAAACACGACGAGTAAGTGGAGGTGTTGGCAGCACTTGCGGACTGGATATAATGCTGTAGTCTACCACAATAAAAACAAAATTATCCTATTGTCTTAAAGACTTTTGTTTATAACGAAATATAGAAAGATCGGATATACGCAAACCATACCCATTAGATATGATGCTCTGGTATCATAATAAATTAACATGTCACCTTAAGCTCTTGGGAGAAGTGTGACTTGTGCAATTAAAAAAATTCATTAAGTTTCTTTATGACTCCATGGACAGAAATCTGATATCATCCTTCCATTTACTCAAACCATGGGTCTGTGATCCTGTTTCTCTTTACTTTTTAACCAGCTAAAAGCCATAGGCGAAAGAAAGAAATAGCATCTTCAGACGAAGATATCATGCAGCGTTCTAAATTTCAATCCAAACATGGTTGCCCAGGCCTTTCTCCTTACATTATTATTTGACTTTGTCTCTGTAGATAGAAATGTAAATGAAATTAGGCTTACAGCCTCGTTTCAAATTTATTGCGTGATCTTTTTTCCTATCAAACTCTGTCGGATAGAGTTTTCGACTTATCAGTCTCAAGTCTGGCTTAAAGAGGAGGATTGCATTAGGCTGACGGCTAGTGTGAAACTTTGTTACCGAACATGATTATAAATCAAATAAAGAATTACATTAATGCTAGGATGTTCCTCGTAAGGAACGCTCGTATGGGATGAATGTTGTGCCTCGGCAAGGACCGCTCATTTGAGAGGCTTAAATGTAGTGTTAAATAAGTAAGGGTCCCCATCACATGGTCCGAATACGGAAACTTCGAGCTAGGGCCATTGCATTTCCTAAAGAATTCGGATGCAGTAAAAAATACACAAGAGTTCTTGGGCTGTAAGTTATATATTAAGCAAGGATACGTCATGTGTGAGTATTAGACAAGGAATATGAAACATTTGAATTTTAACAAAGAAGACAATGGAAATAGTAACTACGGTGATAAGGGAAAAATAAATATTTTATATTTACAAGAGACGAAATGGATAGATGAGAAAGATAGGATGGTGAACAAGTTATAATTTAAACTCAGGTACACAGGAAAGAATAAGACAAAAAATAGAGTTGGAGTTATTATACATGCCTTATTAAATGGCGAAATAGCAAGTTTATTAGGAAATGAGATAGAATTATATCTCTTAGGTTGGTGTTTGAAATAAACAATCAATATTATTAGCGCATATGCTCCTCAAATGCGTTTAGAGGAGGCTATAAAGGTTCAGTTTTGAGAAGATTTAAAAGACTTAGTGAATGAAATTCCAATATGTGAGAAGATTTTTACAAGAGGGGATTTAAATAGACATACATGAATCAAGAGAATTGAAAAAGTATACGTTAGCTAAGAAAGAAGCTAAACAAACCATAAGTAAAACCAAATCAAAGACGTTGAAGAATTTTATAAGATGCTGGACACAAAAGTAGGTAAAAGAGATGTGCATAAAATCGCTATAGCGAGAGAAAGGAACACAAGAAACTTGACTCAAGCTAAATGCATTAAAGATGAAGATAGCAAGATCTTAGCAGTTGAAAAGGCATTAAAAGATAAATGGGGAGGACACTTTAATAATCCTTTTGATGAATCAGTGGGAGATTAATTCGTATTGGTTGAGTTACGTAACTCTGAAAATGATAGAAACTTAACATATAGTAGGAGAATTCGATTACCAGAGGTGGAAGATGTTTTGAAAATGATGAAAAATGATAAAGCGATTGGATTCGACGGTATTCCAATTGAGGCTTGGAAAAATACCTTAATACCTCTGTATGAAAACAAAGGAGACATAAAGTTAATTTATGACCGTTAAAGATTGAAAGGAGGCGTCCTAAGTTGCAAAAGTTGCATCATTTCATCAAAAGACAGAAGGAAAGTTTTGTTGTCCGAAGTCATTGAACATTCAATCATTTTACCGAACGCTGGACTCGAAATCTTTAAACGTTATGACTCAGAATTTTACCAAACGCTCAGTGAAGCATCCGGTGATAAGGCAAAAACTTCAGAATTTGGACCAAACTCAGATACCACACTTATAGTTTATAACCGAACTTTCGGTCGGACTCAGTGAACGTTCGCTTACCTTAGAATTCAGAAATTTCAGAGTATTGTTCCATCCATCCAATTTAAGTTTCACTTTATTCTTCAATCAACCTTCTTACATGTTTTTATATAAATTTGGAGCACTTTCTAAAGCACTTTTATGTGTTTATTTTCCCATCAAAATGCAGGGTGAGAATCCAAAACAACCTGGCAGTCCCTATAACGTTCGTCTATGTTCAATTGCTTCTTCTCGGTTAAGGAGACTCGTTTGATGGAAAGACGACTAGTTTGTGTGTCCAACATGCTGTTTATTACTATCCTAGACAGGCGCTGAAGACCCTTCAAAGAATAGTGTATGCAGCAATTTTCTGTGATTCCAGTCCTGGGGGCAAAGTTCAGATCGCTGGTGGAGTCTTGTATATTTTCAATCTGTGCTGATTGATGAATTCTATTCATTCTTATAATAGTGATTAGCACTATTACTATTTTTTGTCAATCCTACATTATATTTTTTGGTTTGTCTTTCCTCAAATCCCTTGATCCTTCGGGCCAAGTAAGAATTCCATTTCCCAGATTTGCTTCTTTAGATTAGTTAGTTTATTGTTGATTTAGCATGTTGATGACCATTGTTAAGATCACAATTACGGCAACAATCAAGGCGTCAAGACATAAACCAATTCTTACCATCATTAGTGCAAATATACTGTTACCTTGTATAGGTTGATTTGATTTGATTAACTAACTGATTATACGGATGATTGATTTAGCAATTAGTTAGAGATTATATTACCATGTATAAAGAGAGCCATACGGCTATAAGTAGGAAAGCTTTGTATTACAAAATCAATCAATAAAATACAAGAAATTTTGATCTTCAAACATGGTATCAGAGCAGGAAATCTCCTCTCTGTGAATGAAGCTTTTCCAGAAAAATATTAGGCTCAGAAAAACTTCTCATCACAGCCTTTTACCTTACCCAGCCATTCGGCTAATACCTTTCCCAGCCAAACGGCGTTGACCCTGTCTTTGGTAGAACCTTCACAGCAATATTACTGTGGTGCTCTACCATCTCAGAAATTCTTCAAGACCCTGCAATATCAATCAGCAAAATGTCAGAAACTGGAAAAACAGAAGGCTCAAGTTCCCAACCAGAGTCTTCAACAAATAATCAGAATCCGGGGGAATGGGCACTACAGGTAGCTATCCTTCGGGATAGCTTGCGTGTTTCTCCCCACACATCCACAATTTCAGCACCTGCACCAGAAACACTACACGTCTCCGTAAAATTAAACAGTGGGAATTACTCACTATGGTCCACCGTCATATATCGGGCAATTCTTGGCCAAGGGAAGGTGTCCCATCTAACAGGGAACCCTCAGCCCCCACAACCGTTTGAACCAGAATATACCAAATGGGAACAGGACGATAATAAGGTGTTCACGTGGATTCTACAAAATGTTGAACCCACAATGATCAGCAACGTTACAAGATACCCAACTGCGAAGGCCCTATGGGAGGGCTTAGCACTCACGTACGGAATGGGGGGTGACGGATTACAGATTTTTGATCTTCATAAACGGGCCAGTACCATCCGACAGGGGACTGGAACCGTTGAAGAATGCTGGAACAAGTTGCAGGATGTGTGGGTCACCATAGACACCAAAGATCCGAACCCAATGCACTGCCCCGAGGACATTGGGATTTACAGACAAAAGATTCAAACAGCCAGATTATACCAGTTTTTGATGGCTATCAGTGACCAGTTCGAACAGGAAAAAAAGGAGATTGTGAAAAGAGATCCGTTGCCTTCACTAGAGGCTGCCTTCTCTGAAATTCGAAGGGCAGAAACAAGGAACAGCGTGCTTAGAGGCAACATCCCCTCAGAAGAACATTCATCCCTGGGGATTGGACAGGGACTCACAGGAAAGGGACCAGGGACGAGCAGAGGCCGTGGCAGAGGAGGAAGCTCCTCATCCCGCTCAAATACATCATCGCGGGACACAAAGGACGAAAACCAGACATGCAGTCACTGCAAAAAACGCGGACACATCAAAGAAAGGTGTTTCCACCTAGTTGGCTTCCCAGATTGGTGGGAAACCAAGAAACCAGCCACGGGATTTGGAGGCACTGGAGCAGGAACCTCCATTTCCCCTGGAGAAGAAAGAAGCAATAGCCCAGACGCAGCACAGCCGCCGGAGACCACCTCAGAACAGCAGCCGAAACAATCAGCCGCTGGAGCGTTCAAAGCGGCAGTAGGAGGTACACGGGGGCTGGGAGAAAACCCTAGCCCCCCTTCTTCCCTTTTATACCACCATATTACATCCAGGTCCACTGAATTTGTTAATGTCTTAAAATTCCCCCTTCCAGAAACAGATAACATAATAACAGTCCCTAGAGAAACAAAAAGGGCAGGAAGCGTCCCTGATCTTTCTGCGAAGGACAAAATAGTTCCTCGATTTTTAGACAACACCCAAACAAGTCCCTATGATATCAATATTTCCAAAGGCGTCACTTATTTATCCTCATATGACCAATTAGACCCCATCTCAGATAAGCCAATTAAATGTGCATACAATGTTAGCCAATCACAGTCTCACGACACCTCCAAATGGATATTCGACTGTGGGGCCACAGATACGATGTCCTTTGACCCTAACGACTTTGTTACACACTCAGCTCCGTCAAAGTCTCACATCCAAACAGCGAGTGGGGAACTTATTTCTGTAAAAGGGGGTGGCACCATATCTCTCACACCACAGATCACTTTACCAAACTGTCTTTTTATGCCATCTCTGTCCACAAAATTGTTGTCTGTCAGTCAACTTACAAAGGAATTAGACTGTGTTGTTCTCATGTATCCTTCGTTTTGCGTGTTGCAGGACATTCATACGGGGAAAATCATTGGACGTGGTACTGAGAGAGGTGGACTTTATTATGTGGATGCGGTAGAGCAACAGGGCCGGTCTAATCTTGCCACCGGATCGGTTACTCGACAAGTGTGGCTCTGGCATCGCCGGTTAGGGCATTCGTCGTTTAGTTATCTTAAATTTCTTTTTCCAGACCTGTTTTCAAAAATAAACCAAATGGATAATTTGACCTGTAGCACTTGCCTCCGTGCCAAACAACCACGAGGTACATATCTGTCAAATAATACTCGTGTTCACAGCATGTTTTCTTTAGTACATTCTGATGTGTGGGGTCCTGCTCCACACACCACCCCTCTTGGATATCGATATTATGTTATCTTCGTTGATGATTTTTCCCGAATGACTTGGTTGCATGTACTTAAACACAAGTCAGAAGTAACAACAAAATTTATGGAATTTCACCAAATGATTAAAACCCAATTCAATACGTCCATCAAAATTCTACGGACTGATAATGGTGGGGAATATCTTGATGGGGCACTAAAACAGTTTCTTACTCTTCATGGTATGCTTCACCAAACATCTTGCCCAAATACTCCAGAACAAAATGGGGTAGCCGAACGAAAAAACCGAACACTTTTACAAATGACACGAGCCATGATGATCGATGCCAATGTACCTCGAGTTTTTTGGCCAGAGGCAGTGTCTACAGAAAATTACCTCAGTAACCGACTTCCTACATCTATACTGAACCATCAGACACCACTTCAAGTGTTAGCCACACAAACACACATACCTCCTGTCCTTACCTTACCTCCAAAAGTCTTTGGTTGTACTGTTTTTATCCACATCCCAAAAAATCAACGTGACAAACTTGACTCCTGTGCTGAGAAATGTGCCTTTGTTGGTTACTCTCCATCCCAAAAGGGATATCGGTGTTACAATCCTCGCACCCACCGTATCCATACAACAATGAACTGTACTTTCCTCGAAACAGAACCATTTTTTAACACCCAATCTCAGTCTCAGGGGGAGAGAGCTAGCGACGATACTCTCGATTGGCTGTCAGAGTCACACTGGCCGATGACTGGACCAACACGGCAAGTAGATGACGCCGACTACACAGCTGTTGACCATGATAAAGAGCCTATCTCTCCAGTACCAACCAATGATATTCCTCAGATGAATGACTCACAACAGGTAAGCGACAGTATACACGTTGACAATACTGAATTTAATTCTGATTGTAATCATGATCTTTTACATTTGAATGAGTCTTCTTCCATTGAAAGTAGTAACCCCACTCTCTGTGAAAATCGTGTGGACTATCTTGACCCTATCTCAGGAAATCAGGGACGAATCCTACCACCCAGAAAAAACAGAGGTATACCACCTGAACGATACTCTCCCACAAAATTAGCCCAAGCAACAAAGTATCCAATAAATAAAAGGAATAGTTCGGAATTAGCACATAGTTTCTTTGTTACAATATGTTCTGAAAAAATTCCTCATACTGTGGACCACAATGGAAGGAGGCCATGGATATAGAGATGAGTGCACTAAAAAAGAATCAAACGTGGGAAAAATGTCAATTGCCTATTGGAAAGAAAACTGTAGGGTGCAGGTGGGTGTTTACCATCAAATACAAAGCAGACGGTAGCATTGAACGACACAAAGCAAGGCTGGTTGCGAAAGGGTACACACAAACATATGGCATTGATTATTCAGAAACATTCTCTCCTGTCGCCAGAATTGATACAATTCGAGTCTTATTTTCTATTGCTGCAAACAAAGATTGGCCTTTGCTACAGTTCGATGTAAAAAATGCGTTTCTACATGGAGAATTGCAGGAAGAAGTGTACATGGAACCCCCTCCAGGATACCCCGGTGAATTTGGACCAGGTCAAGTATGTCGGTTAAAGAAAGCACTGTACGGCCTTAAGCAGTCACCTCGTGCATGGTTTGGAAGGTTCGCTACAGTCATGAAGAAGGATGGATACAAACAGAGTAATGCTGATCATACACTCTTCTTTAAAAAACAGGGAAGTCATATTACTTGTCTTATCATTTATGTTGATGATATGATTATCACTGGAAATGACACTAATGAAATTTCTCGTCTCAGGAGTCATTTGTTCACCCAGTTTGAAATGAAGGATCTCGGAGGCTTGAAGTACTTCTTGGGAATTGAGGTGCTAAGATCATCTGAAGGCATCTACATATCCCAGCGAAAGTACATTCTGGACCTATTGACGGAGGTAGGACTGCTGGACGGAAAACCGGTGGATACTCCGATGATCCAAAATCAGAAGCTGGAGGTGGTTCAGGGAGCTCAATTGGTGGATCAAGAACAGTATCAGAGACTAGTTGGAAAGCTGATCTACCTCTCTCATACCAGACCAGACATTGCATTTGCTGTTGGGGTAGTAAGTCAGTTCATGCATAGCCCACAGAAACATCATCTTGAGGCAGTCATGAGAATCCTGAAATATCTTAAAGGTACACCTGGGCGAGGAATCTTATTTCAGAAACATGGACATCTCAGCATTGAAGCATATACTGATGCGGACTGGGCCGGGAATGTGGTAGATAGACGGTCAACTTCGGGATATCTAACACTGGTTGGAGGCAACTTGGTCACCTGGCGGAGTAAAAAACAATCAGTGGTCGCTCTTTCGAGTGCTGAGGCAGAGTTCCGAGGAATAGTTAGAGGGATCACTGAAGTTCTGTGGCTGCGCAAGCTCATGGGAGAACTTGGTCTTTTAGTAGGCGGACCTACGTGTCTAAAGTGCGACAACAAAGCTTCAATTAGTATCTCAGAAAACCCGGTACAACATGATAGGACTAAACATATTGAGATTGATCGGCATTTCATCAAAGAGAAGCTAGACAGCGGTATCATCACTATACCTTTCGTTCGTTCGGAAGATCAGCTCGCAGACATACTCACAAAAGCGGTCAATGGACGAGTCTTCACTAGTGTTCTATGCAAGTTGAATGTTAGAGACCCTACCATACAACTTGAGGGGGAGTGTTAAGATCACAATTACGGCAACAATCAAGGCATCAAGACATAAACCAATTCTTACCATCATTAGTGCAAATATACTGTTACCTTGTATATGTTGATTTGATTTGATTAACTAACTGATTATACGGATGATTGATTTAGCAATTAGTTAGAGATTATATTACCATGTATAAAGAGAGCCATACGGCTATAAGTAGGAAAGCTTTGTATTACAAAATCAATCAATAAAATACAAGAAATTTTGATCTTCAAACAACCATGATAGTCTGCCATAAGTCAAAGCGCCTAATCTATCAACTGATTGTCATTATAGTAGTTGATCTTTTTCAGCCTTGTATTGGATTTTCACATGAAGTCGTTCAACTGTTAAACAGAGGCCTGCTATAATTCCTGAGCAAATTTTCTTAAAGATACTTGGAAGTTTGATTCATTAAAGCTGAGTTAACACCTAGTTATTTGTCAAATCAAGTCGGACATTTTTTTTCTGCCCAAGTAATATTTCTCAAATGCTTATCGTTTCTTGATCTTATATTGGCACCACTATAGTTGTGGGCTGAATGGCTCGTTTGCGTTGGTGTTGGGAGTTGCTGGCTCATGATCAAACTTATCACCCTCGGGGATTCTTTTATCATTTAGTTTGCATCATATTCTCTTTAATGGATTTCTTATGAATGCTAGGCTGCACGATTGAGTACACAACCCTTTGCTGCATGTTGAAAGATCTTGTACAGTTATAAACTGCAAGACTGAGGCATACGTTAGGTTTTATTGAAAGTTGCAGTACCAGCGAAGCAGTGGTGGTTGTGAACCAAAGATGTGATGTGAAGTAGGATGAACAATGTGGGAAGAAGAATTACAATCCGTGTGCAGTGTTGAGTAAAAGAGGATCGTTGATTAGATGGCTGATCAATGGCTAGGAGTTGATGAAGTGGAAATCTGAGGATATAGTTAGAATTGCAGCAGGGGTTCAAAGGGAATGAAGCTGCGTTCGATGGAGGAAGAAATCAGTTGGCAGGACTGTTTTAAATGGTGTGATTTTACCATAATGTCCTTGGTAGTTAAGTTGGTTGTATTAGTAAAGGGGATTTTTGTCAGTTTCTTCGTGAGTTCTTCTTTCTTGTAACCGCACATAAGTAAGGGTTCAGCAAGAGGAAGCCGACAATTTTTTTTTTTTTTTTTTGCAATCTAAAAGATTCTCTCATCAATTTTCAGTTTGCTCTTCTTGATTTCGTGTATTTCGGCGCTTGTTCATTACATTCTTGATTGCATTGCTCATTTTAATATGGTAGCAGAGACATTTTTTTGTTGAAGTTTGAGTGTTGAGGTGTTTTTTTGACGAAAGTACTGGCTCCATTTCCTTAATTTTTTTTTGCGGATTGTTGTGAGAGTTCTCGACTATTGCTGTTTGTGATGGCGTCTCAAGGTGACGTAGCTTTTGGATCAAGAGGAAACCAGAATCAAAGTGATGCTAGTCCATTGCAAAATGTAATGTTTGGTCCAAGGGGAAACAAAAATCAGCCTGTGGAGAGTCCACTACAGAATCCATACTATTTGCATCCTAATGATAGTTTTGCCATTGCGTTAGTTCAACTGCATATAAATGTACACAATTATCACACATTTAGTCGTACCTTTGAGATGGCGTTGGTAGTATAGAACAAGGCGGGCTTCATCGATGGAACTATTCTGAAACCATTAGATACATATCCTCAGTTTCCTATTTAGAGGCAGGTCAATACAATGGTGCAGTCATGGATTATGAACTCAGTCTGTCAGTCTATCTCTCAAAGCATCATGTGGTTTGATAGTGCCTTTGATGCATGAAATGATTTGAAGCTAAGGTATGGTAGCACTGATCCGTTTAGATTATCTGATTTGCTTGAGAATTTTTACTGTATTAAGCAGGAAGGACTTAGTGTGAATGAATATTTCACTAGGCTAAAGATAGTGTGAGAGGAGTTAATGGCAGACAAGCCTGTACCTAACTGTGTGTGTAGAGGTTGTAGATGTGATGTGACTAGTAAGGTGCTATGTGATTAAGTTTATCAAAGGTCTAAATGATAGCTTTGATCCTGTGAAGTCACAAGTCTTTGTGATGTCCCCTTTTCCTGACATAAATACTACCTTCTCAATGGCGTTGAAGTATGAGAGAAAGGTGATGGCGGATAATGATGGCGTTACTTCCTTGATGGCTGACAGTCACCCATATGAAGGTATGGTGGCTAATACGTATGTAAACAGGAAGCAATATGGAGGGTACAGAAAGAGCAATAGGAAGCCTCATATGGAGGGGGGCAGACGTTTCCAATATACGCACTGTGGTATGTCAGGACATACAGTGGAGAGATGTTACAAATTACATGGTTATCCTCCTGGTTTTAAGTCTAAGAATCAGGTTCACATGAGTGAGGCTGTGGAGCTACAATCTAAGAGGTCTCAAATGAGTGAGGTAAATAGAAATTGTCAGTCCTTGATGCTAACACCTCAACAAAATGAAAAGTTGCTGAACTGGTTGAACAAGCAAGATGAGAATCAGGAATCTGAGCCAGGAGCTACCTCCCATAATGTTGTTTTGTCTGCTAAGGTTGACAAGATGTCAGGTAAACCTGTAATTAGTGACTTACATAGATGGATTCTTGATTCAGGTGCTACTGATCATATTGTTTCATATATGTCTATGTTTCTTTCCTATAAACCTGTTAATCACATCATGATCAAATTGCCTAATGACCTATATGTACCTGTCACTCACATTGGAGCAGTAGATGTTAATCCTCTATTTACAATAAATGATGTTTTCTATGTTCCATCTTTCAGCCAAAACTTGTTATCCCTCAGTAAACTTTCTGCAGATCTCACATTGATCATTCAATTTCGTGGTTCTCTTTGTTTGATTTAGGATCAATTGTCCAAGATGATGATTAGTTCAGCTAGTCTTTCCCAGGGCCTTTACTATCTACATGGCAGTGTTTTGCCTGATCAAGCTTCCATTTTCTTGACTTCTTCAGCCTCCATGTCTCCTTCTTTGCTGTGGCACTGTAGGCTTGGGCATGCTTCAGTTCCAAGAGTCCAAGAGTCCAAGAGGTCCAGAGGCATTGATCCATTTGTAATAGAAGGACCTCTTTCTGCTCCTTCCATTTGTCCCTTGGCTAAACTTCAAATACTACCCTTTCCTATTTCTACTTCTGTTGCAAAATTTCCTTTTGACCTTGTACATATAGATATATGGGGCCAAACAGGCATCCTACCATATATACTCAGAGGCTTTCCTTACTATTGTTGATGATTGTAGTCGGTATACTTAGATATACTTGATGAAATCCAAAAGTGAAGCTAGACAGATTATTCAAAATTTCTGTCAGTTTGTTCATATTCAGTTTGAGAAACGCATTAAAGTACTTAGAGCAGATAATGGTTAGGAATTTGCAATGCCTAATTTCTATTCTCAGCATGGCATTGTACATCAGACTGGTTGTGTCTATACACTCCAGCAGAATAGACTTATAGAAAGAAAGCATCATCACATACTTGTAATGGCAAGATCTTTGTTGTTTCAGGCCCATTTCATTTCCAACAGAATGGACTTATAGGAAGGATCAAGTTCTACGCAAACGTGTGATTCCTTATGTCAAGATTCAATGGAGTAACCATACGGAGCGTGGAGCCACATGGGAACTTGAGGAGCAGATGATGGAGTTGTATTTGCACCTCTTCCAATAAGGTACGTCAGTTTCGAGGACGAAACTTTTGCTAAGGGAGGTGGAATGTTATGCCCCGCACCCTCCGGAACGTAATTAAGTGAGAGAACGAATTTTAAGAAATTAATAATCAAATTAATATTAGATTAAATAATAAGATTAAGAATTAAAGAAAAGGATTTAAGTAAAATACAATTTAGGAATTCCAGTTTTGCCCTTTCCCATAACAAAACTGACAGAGCGTCAATCTTTCCCCCCATTTCTCAGAAAAGTCGACTCTCATCTCCTCCCCCAAACCCTAGACAATTCTCCAACAGCATAGAAGAGGAAGACAGTCTCCAGGAACCAATCCAACCTCTGTTCGTTTTTCAATCCGATTGTTAGTAATCAAAGGCAAGTAATCATCTTATAAGATCCTACGATTTGTGAAGAAAAAGGCCCTACTTTTGTATCAAAATTGGATCACCATGCAGTATTCTACCCTTGTTTATCTTTTTGTAAATTCTATGCAATTTATGTGTTTTGGCTCCAATGTTTTGGCCATCATATGTGGAAAATCTTGTTGATGTTGATGAATATGTGGATTCCTGTAAATCCCTACCCCTTGAATCCCTTTTTCTGTAATCTCATTGTTGTGTTAGGGTTTGAGGGTGAAAGGTGAGATCTTTGAGTTCGTAGGGTTGAAATCTTTGAGTTCTAGGCTTGAATCTTTGTTATGTGTGTGTGTAGTGCTCAATTTGTAGTTTAAGCATCAGATGCTAGCAGGGATTAGGCCTGTAATGATTGGGATGGAGTTTGGGAACGATTGGAGTTTTGGTGCTGCAGTTTCTACAGAAAGCGCAAAGTTTTTTTCTTCTGGAATCGTAGACATCGATCGATGTCATCGAATGATGTACGTCGATCGATCTATGTAAGGTTAAGGAGAGACTGATGCAAGATAGAAAGTTTCTGACAGACTTCGATCGATCGAAGTCAGGGTATAAAGTCACTTCGATCGATCGATATAGGCTGGTGGATCGACTGATGTAAGACAGAAAGGATTCTGACAGACTTCACTCGATCGATGTCAGGGTATGATGTGACATCGATCGATCGATGTAGGGTATGATGTCAACCAGTTTTGAGGGAAGGATAGAAGAGAGAAAGGGAAGCCAGAGGACCGATTGGGTGACCTTAGAGACTTCTTAGGACCTGATTGAGGTTAGTGTAAGTCTTGGGAACGTGACCTAAGATGGTGAATCAATGGTGAGGACTTCGTGAGGTGTTTGAATTAGACTTCAGTGTGAATTGTCTAAGGGGTTAAAGATGAATTCTTGGGGCTTCGATAAGGTTCAACTGGAGCGTGTGAGGGTGTCTATGTCATCCCTTGTGTTCCTAGTACGAATGTTAATGTCGAGGTATGCGCGAATGTGTGAATAAGAGGAGTCTCAAGTGATTGAACGATATGTTGAATGTGCATATTTGCATCATGGCACTTGCATTTGTTTATGTTTTGATAAAGAGCTGTGCCTTGGCACAGGGTATAAAGTACTTTGCGAAATGAGCTGTGATGCGCTATAGGGCATAAAGACAAGCTGTAGTCATCACAGGGTATAAAGTGAGCTGCAATGTGACACAGGGTATAAAGACAAGCTGTGGATCATTACAGGGTATAAAGTTAAGTTGTGATGTGTCATGGGGCATAAAGACAAGCTGTGGCCCATCACAGGGTATAAAGTATGTGACCGGGCATTGTGACATGCATTGCACTGTTTTGAAAAGTACTGCATAAGAATTTATGAATGTGTAGTGTAGAACATGATTTGAAGTGGCATGCATCATATGTTTTGTTCCGGCATGATTGTTGTGTAAATGAATCATTGTGTACTTGCGTGTACTTGCTTCTTTTCTTTTATTATGCAAGTAAATCAAAACTTTTGATCAACTCAGGACATGTGCCCCTGTCCCTCTTGATATTGATATTCACTCATGTCTTGCCATGTGATGATCCCGTATGTCTTATAAGCGGGTTACTTGCTAGCGTTTTTCGCTAAGGGTTCTACCCGTTCTTTTGCAGATGAACCCGAATATGACATGATATTCATTGAGGACGACGACGAGTGGGCTGAGTGGGGTGCTTAGAGCCTATATTAGGAATTGTGATAGACAACTTCTTGTTAATTTATGTTATTTCATTCAGTTGGGAACTCGATGGTTGTGTCCATAAACAGTTTTATTTACTTATGCTTTTCGGAATATAGATTTGATGTATTTAGATTTTAATTTTGCATGTGTCTCTGTGCTTATTTCTCTTATGTCAAAGGTGCTTGCATGAGAAAAAAGCTCAAGGCCCCTCAAGGCAAGGCCAAGGTACGACCAAGCACTTAATTCAATGATAATTAGTTTTTGGAATATTAGGGGTTGCGATAAACCCCTAAACACAACAATGTCTATATTTTTGTTATAAAACACAAAATAGATATTCTTGGATTATTAGAGACTAAATTGAATAACAAGATGTATCTGTTCCTTAAACAAAAGTTTGCAAGCTGAGAGTTTGTAAATAACTTTGACTCTCATACGGACAAGCAAATTTTGATATGCTGGAATCCGTCCTCAGTAGCTGTCCAGGTCCTCTCAACTGATCCTCAGGCTATGCACCGTAGAATCACCTCTCTAGTGGCTGGGTTGAGCTTGCTAGTCACATTTGTTTATGGTTTCAACATGCTTGTCGATAGGAGCCTATTGTGGAATTCTATCTTCAACCATAGCCAAATGCAGAATAAACCGTAGATCTTTCTAGGGGATTTCAATTGCATTTTAAGTTGAGAAGAGAGAATAGGAGACATGTTGGCAATTAACTATTAGTTGCAGGACCAGCTCAACTATTTCCTTCAAAGTTGTTTAATGGAGCTCAGCTCATAAGCTGCTTCCACACTTGGGATAACGGCTCTGTCAAATTTCGACTTAACAGAGTTATGACCAACAACGCCTTCATGGAGACAAATCCCCTGGCGAAGGTACACTTCTACCCTACTGGATGCCTTTCTGATCATTCATCTACTGTGCTCAGCCTTGAGAGCTCCAGGCCAGCAGTCAGAAGTTCCTTTAAATTCTTCAACATGTGGGCTGACCACGAGGAATTTCTTCCTTTGGTCAGTTCACAGTGGAGTCAACTATTCCAAGGCTCAGCCATGTTTCAGATATGCAAAAAGTTGAAAGCTCTGAAAGGCCCCCTCAGGGAGCTGAAACTGAAATCTTTTTCACTCATCTCAAGGAGAGCTGACCAGGCGGTGGAAAAGCTTGCGCAAGCAGGAACACCCAGAAAGACAATGGGGCACACCTGACTGGAAGAACATACTACAGAAGCAAATGCACTTGGCTTTCAACTTCTTGGAGGGTGAAAGAAAATTCCTTGCTCAGCTTGTCAAAGGTAATTATTTAATTTCGAGTGACAGGAATACAAAATTCTTCCATTCCATAATTAAAAGAAACAAGACAAGGAACAGTATTACTGGAGTTCAGCTCGTCGATGACCCATGTCCTCATCTATCGAGCAGGAAGCTCCGCATTTTGTACATTTCTACACCGGCCTGCTTTGCTCAGCTCTGCCAGTCCAGCCCATCAGGACATAAGTGTTGAATGGGGTCCCAGGCTATTTGCGTAGCATGCTAACTCACTCATAGCCCCAGTCCTAGAAGCTGAAATCAAAGTTGCACTGCACTCCATTGGAAAGGACAAAGCACCTGGTCCTGGTGGTTATTCCTCTCAGTTCTTCATCAAATCCTGGAAGATAATAGGGGCTGACCTGATCGCTGCAGTGCAGGAATTCTTCAGGAATGGCCTATTGCTTAAACAGGTCAATCACGCTATTATTGCTTTGGTCCCCAAGGCTGCCCATGTCATCGGAGTTGAGGACTATCGACCTATCTCATGCTGCAATGTGATCTACAAGATAATCTCTAAGATCTTTGCAACACGAATGACATTAATCATGGTCTTTCTCATGGATCCTACTCAGGCTGGTTTTCTCAAGGACAGATCCATGATGGAAAATGTTTTCTTAATCCAGGAGCTGATCAGAGATTATAGGAGAAAGAGGAAAGCTCCAAAATGCATACTTAAGGTGGACATTAGAAAAGCTTTTGATTCCATCAGTTGGTCTTTTCTCAGGGATATGCTTCTTGGACTAGGGTTTCCTGTTGTATTCACGGGCTGGATCATGGAGTATGTAAGCACTACCGACTATTATGTTTCCTTAATGGCAGGCCTTATGGGTTCTTCTAGGGCAGACGTGGGTTGAGACAGGGAGACCCTATCTCTCTCTTCCTATTTGTAATTGGTATGGAATACTTAAAGCTACTTCGTAGACTACGTTATGACAATGAGTTCCATTTTCATGCTGGTTGTGCTGAGAAAAATGTCACTTACCTCTGCTTCGCAGATGATCTTATCTTATTCTTCAGAGAGATGTTTGCTCAGTAAAGAAGATTATGGATGATGTCTGACTTTGGCGACTGTTCAGGGATCAGGGCCAACCTGGCGAAATCCCAGTTGTTCCACGCAGACATTGACGATGCAACTAGTTGGTTGCAGGTCAGCAAAGGTTTCTCGGAGGGCACCATACCTTTCAGATATTTGGGCATACCTATTGCAGGCCGCAAGTTGCAAAACTCACACTATGCTCCTTTCATCAAAAAACTGATGGACAAGGTAGTGCTACGGAATGTATCAAGTCTCTTATACGCTGGCAGACTATAACTGATCAGGTCATTTCTGCAGGAAGTGAACTGTTTCTGGCCAAGTACGTTACCTCTTCCTGCAACAGCTAGGACTCTGGTGAACATGATTTGTCTACACTTCCTATGGGGGAATTCCTTACTGGGGACCAAAAAGGCTTGCGTCGCTTGGTCTCAAGTCAGCTTGCCTAAAGAAGAAGGTGATCTGGGAGTTCTTCAACTGAAGGCACGGAATTTGGCACTACTAACCAAGCACCTGTGGGATTTACATGTCAAGAAAGACACACTCTGGGTGATTTACATGACAAGAAAGACACACTCTGGGTGCAGTAGATGAATCATAAGCATAGACCATACAGTATACTATGGTCGAGGACAGCGCGTAGCTCGGACTCACCACTTTTGAAGAAACTTATGTAGATCCGAGATCAGTTGCTGGTTAGGGAAGGCTCCTGCAGCTCAGCTGTAGAGGTAATCACCTCATGGGCAGCGGAAGGTATCCTCAAACCTCGTCTGGCGTATGAGTATTTTAGGGATAAGGGTAGTAAGGTCAGTTGGGGCAGGATTGTCTGGGACTCAGCAGTAACCCCCAAACACTCCTTCACATTGTGGCTTGCTGGGCTGGACAAGCTTCCCACCAAGGAACACCTTGTTTATCTAGAAAACAGAGAATGTCACCTCTGCTCGCTGACCAAGAGACGCTGCAGCACCTCTTCTTCTCCTGCTCAGCTACCAAACAAATTTGGTTAACTATCTCAGTATGGCTAGCTCTTCCATAGAGGATCCACTCTATCAACAGACTGCTAGCTTGGGGATCGAGAAGACTCAAAGGAAAAGCACTAAAAGCCAAGGCAACCAAAATTGCCCTGGCTGCGACGGTGTATTTTATTTGGCAAGCTTGGAACAGATGTATTTTTGAAGGAGAACCATTTGTATCTAGGGATGTAACACATAGAATATGCGCTCATGTATATAGAGTGATGTATAAGCTCTACCCACATATCTTAGACATAGGCATTGTTTATATAGTTTAAGATTGCTATACATTACTAAATAGTACATGTAGGTCAGTATGTTGACCTACAAGTAGAACTATTATATAGGTCGCATCTCCCTTGATGTTTTGATTTCTCTAGTTAATATTAGCATTTTAACCAAAAAAAAAGGATTGAAGAACAAACCTAGTTGATGCAAGACTAAATTACATACAAAAAAAATCAAAAGAAGATGCAAGATTAAAGACACCAGAAGACTCAAAAAACACGACTCAATTGAAGGAGATGATATAAGCAAACTGACCGCCAACTGACGACACATTGACGTTTTGGCTGCTGGGTACAAACTGGCGGCAAAATTTTCTTTGACCTGGTTTGTGACTTAATTTGATAGCAACACACAAAAAAGGAATTAAATACTCAAAAGGGACAAAAGACGTCAGCTGATTTTTTTTAACTAAGCGACTATGGATTAAAAAACGAAAGGCATAAATTTCTGGTTTCGAGATGGCTCTGATACCAAGTTGATGCATGTTTAGCAAAAATCACATTTTTTCAAAAGGACTCTTGATAACAAAAAAATGAAGAACTCACGAAGAACACGAAAAACACACAAAAAACACAAGAAAAAAATGAAGAACAAAGAGAAAGAAACGGCTGAAAATCTAAGAGAAAAACAAAAAGCATTGTTAGTCCTCTTGTATAAACACAGCTTTTGATGAAACTTGTTAGACCTAATGTTTATTCATATTGAGCAAACCACACTTGATCCATAATCTTCGAGCCAAAAACCTTAGTGAACCCTTTGAAATTTTCTTGAACAATCTACGAGATGAATTCAGACTAAAATTTCTGTTCAAAGAATTGATTGAATTCGAAAGCTTAAAGCTTGAGTAAACCAACTTCGAATTGAAGCACACGTGGCCGCTGACCATAACTGCTCGGTTTTCTTAACTTTTATTTATGAAAGGTTAATGTAAAAATATTTAGAATGATGGCCTAAGCTTGAAAGAAAAACAAAAGAAACCTAATCAAATTAGGACTCTAAAAACTCAACCAAGGACTATTTCTGTCTAATTATCCTGACAAAACATATCTATAATAATTGAAAAAAACAGCATAAAAATTCATCCTAAAATTTATAGGCCTCCGGCATATAGTGGTTCTAAAAAGACCTAATTACAACTTAAAAACTCTAAAAAGAATGCAGACATATTTTAGTCCGGACTATTCTTTTTCCATACTGTTGTTAGCTTCTCGATGATGCACCACTTAGGGAGAATGTAACTGATAGATTGAAAAACTTCAAGCCCATTCTTTGTGGTGTAATGAAAATTGCACTAATAAACACTAGACATGCACAGCATAAATGATGGTGCTAAACACGACGAGTAAGTGGAGGTGTTGGCAGCACTTGCGGACTGGATATAATGCTGTAGTCTACCACAATAAAAACAAAATTATCCTATTGTCTTAAAGACTTTTGTTTATAACGAAATATAGAAAGATCGGATATACGCAAACCATACCCATTAGATATGATGCTCTGGTATCATGATAAATTAACATGTCACCTTAAGCTCTTGGGAGAAGTGTGACTTGTGCAATTAAAAAAATTCATTAAGTTTCTTTATGACTCCATGGACAGAAATCTGATATCATCCTTCCATTTACTCAAACCATGGGTCTGTGATCCTGTTTCTCTTTACTTTTTAACCAGCTAAAAGCCATAGGCGAAAGAAAGAAATAGCATCTTCAGACGAAGATATCATGCAGCGTTCTAAATTTCAATCCAAACATGGTTGCCCAGGCCTTTCTCCTTACATTATTATTTGACTTTGTCTCTGTAGATAGAAATGTAAATGAAATTAGGCTTACAGCCTCGTTTCAAATTTATTGCGTGATCTTTTTTCCTATCAAACTCTGTCGGATAGAGTTTTCGACTTATCAGTCTCAAGTCTGGCTTAAAGAGGAGGATTGCATTAGGCTGACGGCTAGTGTGAAACTTTGTTACCGAACATGATTATAAATCAAATAAAGAATTACATTAATGCTAGGATGTTCCTCGTAAGGAACGCTCGTATGGGATGAATGTTGTGCCTCGGCAAGGACCGCTCATTTGAGAGGCTTAAATGTAGTGTTAAATAAGTAAGGGTCCCCATCACATGGTCCGAATACGGAAACTTCGAGCTAGGGCCATTGCATTTCCTAAAGAATTCGGATGCAGTAAAAAATACACAAGAGTTCTTGGGCTGTAAGTTATATATTAAGCAAGGATACGTCATGTGTGAGTATTAGACAAGGAATATGAAACATTTGAATTTTAACAAAGAAGACAATGGAAATAGTAACTACGGTGATAAGGGAAAAATAAATATTTTATATTTACAAGAGACGAAATGGATAGATGAGAAAGATAGGATGGTGAACAAGTTATAATTTAAACTCAGGTACACAGGAAAGAATAAGACAAAAAATAGAGTTGGAGTTATTATACATGCCTTATTAAATGGCGAAATAGCAAGTTTATTAGGAAATGAGATAGAATTATATCTCTTAGGTTGGTGTTTGAAATAAACAATCAATATTATTAGCGCATATGCTCCTCAAATGCGTTTAGAGGAGGCTATAAAGGTTCAGTTTTGGGAAGATTTAAAAGACTTAGTGAATGAAATTCCAATATGTGAGAAGATTTTTACAAGAGGGGATTTAAATAGACATACATGAATCAAGAGAATTGAAAAAGTATACGTTAGCTAAGAAAGAAGCTAAACAAACCATAAGTAAAACCAAATCAAAGACGTTGAAGAATTTTATAAGATGCTGGACACAAAAGTAGGTAAAAGAGATGTGCATAAAATCGCTATAGCGAGAGAAAGGAACACAAGAAACTTGACTCAAGCTAAATGCATTAAAGATGAAGATAGCAAGATCTTAGCAGTTGAAAAGGCATTAAAAGATAAATGGGGAGGACACTTTAATAATCCTTTTGATGAATCAGTGGGAGATTAATTCGTATTGGTTGAGTTACGTAACTCTGAAAATGATAGAAACTTAACATATAGTAGGAGAATTCGATTACCAGAGGTGGAAGATGTTTTGAAAATGATGAAAAATGATAAAGCGATTGGATTCGACGGTATTCCAATTGAGGCTTGGAAAAATACCTTAATACCTCTGTATGAAAACAAAGGAGACATAAAGTTAATTTATGACCGTTAAAGATTGAAAGGAGGCGTCCTAAGTTGCAAAAGTTGCATCATTTCATCAAAAGACAGAAGGAAAGTTTTGTTGTCCGAAGTCATTGAACATTCAATCATTTTACCGAACGCTGGACTCGAAATCTTTAAACGTTATGACTCAGAATTTTACCAAACGCTCAGTGAAGCATCCGGTGATAAGGCAGAAACTTCAGAATTTGGACCAAACTCAGATACCACACTTATAGTTTATAACCGAACTTTCGGTCGGACTCAGTGAACGTTCGCTTACCTTAGAATTCAGAAATTTCAGAGTATTGTTCCATCCATCCAATTTAAGTTTCACTTTATTCTTCAATCAACCTTCTTACATGTTTTTATATAAATTTGGAGCACTTTCTAAAGCACTTTTATGTGTTTATTTTCCCATCAAAATGCAGGGTGAGAATCCAAAACAACCTGGCAGTCCCTATAACGTTCGTCTATGTTCAATTGCTTCTTCTCGGTTAAGGAGACTCGTTTGATGGAAAGACGACTAGTTTGTGTGTCCAACATGCTGTTTATTACGATCCTAGACAGGCGCTGAAGACCCTTCAAAGAATAGTGTATGCAGCAATTTTCTGTGATTCCAGTCCTGGGGGCAAAGTTCAGATCGCTGGTGGAGTCTTGTATATTTTCAATCTGTGCTGATTGATGAATTCTATTCATTCTTATAATAGTGATTAGCACTATTACTATTTTTTGTCAATCCTACATTATATTTTTTGGTTTGTCTTTCCTCAAATCCCTTGATCCTTCGGGCCAAGTAAGAATTCCATTTCCCAGATTTGCTTCTTTAGATTAGTTAGTTTATTGTTGATTTAGCATGTTGATGACCATTGTTAAGATCACAATTACGGCAACAATCAAGGCGTCAAGACATAAACCAATTCTTACCATCATTAGTGCAAATATACTGTTACCTTGTATAGGTTGATTTGATTTGATTAACTAACTGATTATACGGATGATTGATTTAGCAATTAGTTAGAGATTATATTACCATGTATAAAGAGAGCCATACGGCTATAAGTAGGAAAGCTTTGTATTACAAAATCAATCAATAAAATACAAGAAATTTTGATATTCAAACATGGTATCAGAGCAGGAAATCTCCTCTCTGTGAATGAAGCTTTTCCAGAAAAATATTAGGCTCAGAAAAACTTCTCATCACAGCCTTTTACCTTACCCAGCCATTCGGCTAATACCTTTCCCAGCCAAACGGCGTTGACCCTGTCTTTGGTAGAACCTTCACAGCAATATTACTGTGGTGCTCTACCATCTCAGAAATTCTTCAAGACCCTGCAATATCAATCAGCAAAATGTCAGAAACTGGAAAAACAGAAGGCTCAAGTTCCCAACCAGAGTCTTCAACAAATAATCAGAATCCGGGGGAATGGGCACTACAGGTAGCCCAAATCCTTCGGGATAGCTTGCGTGTTTCTCCCCACACATCCACAATTTCAGCACCTGCACCAGAAACACTACACGTCTCCGTAAAATTAAACAGTGTGAATTACTCACTATGGTCCACCGTCATATATCGGGCAATTCTTGGCCAAGGGAAGGTGTCCCATCTAACAGGGAACCCTCAGCCCCCACAACCGTTTGAACCAGAATATACCAAATGGGAACAGGACGATAATAAGGTGTTCACGTGGATTCTACAAAATGTTGAACCCACAATGATCAGCAACGTTACAAGATACCCAACTGCGAAGGCCCTATGGGAGGGCTTAGCACTCACGTACGGAATGGGGGGTGACGGATTACAGATTTTTGATCTTCATAAACGGGCCAGTACCATCCGACAGGGGACTGGAACCGTTGAAGAATGCTGGAACAAGTTGCAGGATGTGTGGGTCACCATAGACACCAAAGATCCGAACCCAATGCACTGCCCCGAGGACATTGGGATTTACAGACAAAAGATTCAAACAGCCAGATTATACCAGTTTTTGATGGCTATCAGTGACCAGTTCGAACAGGAAAAAAAGGAGATTGTGAAAAGAGATCCGTTGCCTTCACTAGAGGCTGCCTTCTCTGAAATTCGAAGGGCAGAAACAAGGAACAGCGTGCTTAGAGGCAACATCCCCTCAGAAGAACATTCATCCCTGGGGATTGGACAGGGACTCACAGGAAAGGGACCAGGGACGAGCGGAGGCCGTGGCAGAGGAGGAAGCTCCTCATCCCGCTCAAATACATCATCGCGGGACACAAAGGACGAAAACCAGACATGCAGTCACTGCAAAAAACGCGGACACATCAAAGAAAGGTGTTTCCACCTAGTTGGCTTCCCAGATTGGTGGGAAACCAAGAAACCAGCCACGGGATTTGGAGGCACTGGAGCAGGAACCTCCATTTCCCCTGGAGAAGAAAGAAGCAATAGCCCAGACGCAGCACAGCCGCCGGAGACCACCTCAGAACAGCAGCCGAAACAATCAGCCGCTGGAGCGTTCAAAGCGGCAGTAGGAGGTACACGGGGGCTGGGAGAAAACCCTAGCCCCCCTTCTTCCCTTTTATACCACCATATTACATCCAGGTCCACTGAATTTGTTAATGTCTTAAAATTCCCCCTTCCAGAAACAGATAACATAATAACAGTCCCTAGAGAAACAAAAAGGGCAGGAAGCGTCCCTGATCTTTCTGCGAAGGACAAAATAGTTCCTCGATTTTTAGACAACACCCAAACAAGTCCCTATGATATCAATATTTCCAAAGGCGTCACTTATTTATCCTCATATGACCAATTAGACCCCATCTCAGATAAGCCAATTAAATGTGCATACAATGTTAGCCAATCACAGTCTCACGACACCTCCAAATGGATATTCGACTGTGGGGCCACAGATACGATGTCCTTTGACCCTAACGACTTTGTTACACACTCAGCTCCGTCAAAGTCTCACATCCAAACAGCGAGTGGGGAACTTATTTCTGTAAAAGGGGGTGGCACCATATCTCTCACACCACAGATCACTTTACCAAACTGTCTTTTTATGCCATCTCTGTCCACAAAATTGTTGTCTGTCAGTCAACTTACAAAGGAATTAGACTGTGTTGTTCTCATGTATCCTTCGTTTTGCGTGTTGCAGGACATTCATACGGGGAAAATCATTGGACGTGGTACTGAGAGAGGTGGACTTTATTATGTGGATGCGGTAGAGCAACAGGGCCGGTCTAATCTTGCCACCGGATCGGTTACTCGACAAGTGTGGCTCTGGCATCGCCGGTTAGGGCATTCGTCGTTTAGTTATCTTAAATTTCTTTTTCCAGACCTGTTTTCAAAAATAAACCAAATGGATAATTTGACCTGTAGCACTTGCCTCCGTGCCAAACAACCACGAGGTACATATCTGTCAAATAATACTCGTGTTCACAGCATGTTTTCTTTAGTACATTCTGATGTGTGGGGTCCTGCTCCACACACCACCCCTCTTGGATATCGATATTATGTTATCTTCGTTGATGATTTTTCCCGAATGACTTGGTTGCATGTACTTAAACACAAGTCAGAAGTAACAACAAAATTTATGGAATTTCACCAAATGATTAAAACCCAATTCAATACGTCCATCAAAATCCTACGGACTGGTAATGGTGGGGAATATCTTGATGGGGCACTAAAACAGTTTCTTACTCTTCATGGTATGCTTCACCAAACATCTTGCCCAAATACTCCAGAACAAAATGGGGTAGCCGAACGAAAAAACCGAACACTTTTACAAATGACACGAGCCATGATGATCGATGCCAATGTACCTCGAGTTTTTTGGCCAGAGGCAGTGTCTACAGAAAATTACCTCAGTAACCGACTTCCTACATCTATACTGAACCATCAGACACCACTTCAAGTGTTAGCCACACAAACACACATACCTCCTGTCCTTACCTTACCTCCAAAAGTCTTTGGTTGTACTGTTTTTATCCACATCCCAAAAAATCAACGTGACAAACTTGACTCCTGTGCTGAGAAATGTGCCTTTGTTGGTTACTCTCCATCCCAAAAGGGATATCGGTGTTACAATCCTCGCACCCACCGTATCCATACAACAATGAACTGTACTTTCCTCGAAACAGAACCATTTTTTAACACCCAATCTCAGTCTCAGGGGGAGAGAGCTAGCGACGATACTCTCGATTGGCTGTCAGAGTCACACTGGCCGATGACTGGACCAACACGGCAAGTAGATGACGCCGACTACACAGCTGTTGACCATGATAAAGAGCCTATCTCTCCAGTACCAACCAATGATATTCCTCAGATGAATGACTCACAACAGGTAAGCGACAGTATACACGTTGACAATACTGAATTTAATTCTGATTGTAATCATGATCTTTTACATTTGAATGAGTCTTCTTCCATTGAAAGTAGTAACCCCACTCTCTGTGAAAATCGTGTGGACTATCTTGACCCTATCTCAGGAAATCAGGGACGAATCCTACCACCCAGAAAAAACAGAGGTATACCACCTGAACGATACTCTCCCACAAAATTAGCCCAAGCAACAAAGTATCCAATAAATAAAAGGAATAGTTCGGAATTAGCACATAGTTTCTTTGTTACAATATGTTCTGAAAAAATTCCTCATACTGTGGACCACAATGGAAGGAGGCCATGGATATAGAGATGAGTGCACTAAAAAAGAATCAAACGTGGGAAAAATGTCAATTGCCTATTGGAAAGAAAACTGTAGGGTGCAGGTGGGTGTTTACCATCAAATACAAAGCAGACGGTAGCATTGAACGACACAAAGCAAGGCTGGTTGCGAAAGGGTACACACAAACATATGGCATTGATTATTCAGAAACATTCTCTCCTGTCGCCAGAATTGATACAATTCGAGTCTTATTTTCTATTGCTGCAAACAAAGATTGGCCTTTGCTACAGTTCGATGTAAAAAATGCGTTTCTACATGGAGAATTGCAGGAAGAAGTGTACATGGAACCCCCTCCAGGATACCCCGGTGAATTTGGACCAGGTCAAGTATGTCGGTTAAAGAAAGCACTGTACGGCCTTAAGCAGTCACCTCGTGCATGGTTTGGAAGGTTCGCTACAGTCATGAAGAAGGATGGATACAAACAGAGTAATGCTGATCATACACTCTTCTTTAAAAAACAGGGAAGTCATATTACTTGTCTTATCATTTATGTTGATGATATGATTATCACTGGAAATGACACTAATGAAATTTCTCGTCTCAGGAGTCATTTGTTCACCCAGTTTGAAATGAAGGATCTCGGAGGCTTGAAGTACTTCTTGGGAATTGAGGTGCTAAGATCATCTGAAGGCATCTACATATCCCAGCGAAAGTACATTCTGGACCTATTGACGGAGGTAGGACTGCTGGACGGAAAACCGGTGGATACTCCGATGATCCAAAATCAGAAGCTGGAGGTGGTTCAGGGAGCTCAATTGGTGGATCAAGAACAGTATCAGAGACTAGTTGGAAAGCTGATCTACCTCTCTCATACCAGACCAGACATTGCATTTGCTGTTGGGGTAGTAAGTCAGTTCATGCATAGCCCACAGAAACATCATCTTGAGGCAGTCATGAGAATCCTGAAATATCTTAAAGGTACACCTGGGCGAGGAATCTTATTTCAGAAACATGGACATCTCAGCATTGAAGCATATACTGATGCGGACTGGGCCGGGAATGTGGTAGATAGACGGTCAACTTCGGAATATCTAACACTGGTTGGAGGCAACTTGGTCACCTGGCGGAGTAAAAAACAATCAGTGGTCGCTCTTTCGAGTGCTGAGGCAGAGTTCCGAGGAATAGTTAGAGGGATCACTGAAGTTCTGTGGCTGCGCAAGCTCATGGGAGAACTTGGTCTTTTAGTAGGCGGACCTACGTGTCTAAAGTGCGACAACAAAGCTTCAATTAGTATCTCAGAAAACCCGGTACAACATGATAGGACTAAACATATTGAGATTGATCGGCATTTCATCAAAGAGAAGCTAGACAGCGGTATCATCACTATACCTTTCGTTCGTTCGGAAGATCAGCTCGCAGACATACTCACAAAAGCGGTCAATGGACGAGTCTTCACTAGTGTTCTATGCAAGTTGAATGTTAGAGACCCTACCATACAACTTGAGGGGGAGTGTTAAGATCACAATTACGGCAACAATCAAGGCATCAAGACATAAACCAATTCTTACCATCATTAGTGCAAATATACTGTTACCTTGTATATGTTGATTTGATTTGATTAACTAACTGATTATACGGATGATTGATTTAGCAATTAGTTAGAGATTATATTACCATGTATAAAGAGAGCCATACGGCTATAAGTAGGAAAGCTTTGTATTACAAAATCAATCAATAAAATACAAGAAATTTTGATCTTCAAACAACCATGATAGTCTGCCATAAGTCAAAGCGCCTAATCTATCAACTGATTGTCATTATAGTAGTTGATCTTTTTCATCCTTGTATTGGATTTTCACATGAAGTCGTTCAACTGTTAAACAGAGGCCTGCTATAATTCCTGAGCAAATTTTCTTAAAGATACTTGGAAGTTTGATTCATTAAAGCTGAGTTAACACCTAGTTATTTGTCAAATCAAGTCGGACATTTTTTTTCTGCCCAAGTAATATTTCTCAAATGCTTATCGTTTCTTGATCTTATATTGGCACCACTATAGTTGTGGGCTGAATGGCTCGTTTGCGTTGGTGTTGGGAGTTGCTGGCTCATGATCAAACTTATCACCCTCGGGGATTCTTTTATCATTTAGTTTGCATCATATTCTCTTTAATGGATTTCTTATGAATGCTAGGCTGCACGATTGAGTACACAACCCTTTGCTGCATGTTGAAAGATCTTGTACAGTTATAAACTGCAAGACTGAGGCATACGTTAGGTTTTATTGAAAGTTGCAGTACCAGCGAAGCAGTGGTGGTTGTGAACCAAAGATGTGATGTGAAGTAGGATGAACAATGTGGGAAGAAGAATTACAATCCGTGTGCAGTGTTGAGTAAAAGAGGATCGTTGATTAGATGGCTGATCAATGGCTAGGAGTTGATGAAGTGGAAATCTGAGGATATAGTTAGAATTGCAGCAGGGGTTCAAAGGGAATGAAGCTGCGTTCGATGGAGGAAGAAATCAGTTGGCAGGACTGTTTTAAATGGTGTGATTTTACCATAATGTCCTTGGTAGTTAAGTTGGTTGTATTAGTAAAGGGGATTTTTGTCAGTTTCTTCGTGAGTTCTTCTTTCTTGTAACCGCACATAAGTAAGGGTTCAGCAAGAGGAAGCCGACAATTTTTTTTTTTTTTTTGCAATCTAAAAGATTCTCTCATCAATTTTCAGTTTGCTCTTCTTGATTTCGTGTATTTCGGCGCTTGTTCATTACATTCTTGATTGCATTGCTCATTTTAATATGGTAGCAGAGACATTTTTTTGTTGAAGTTTGAGTGTTGAGGTGTTTTTTTGACGAAAGTACTGGCTCCATTTCCTTAATTTTTTTTTGCGGATTGTTGTGAGAGTTCTCGACTATTGCTGTTTGTGATGGCGTCTCAAGGTGACGTAGCTTTTGGATCAAGAGGAAACCAGAATCAAAGTGATGCTAGTCCATTGCAAAATGTAATGTTTGGTCCAAGGGGAAACAAAAATCAGCCTGTGGAGAGTCCACTACAGAATCCATACTATTTGCATCCTAATGATAGTTTTGCCATTGCGTTAGTTCAACTGCATATAAATGTACACAATTATCACACATTTAGTCGTACCTTTGAGATGGCGTTGGTAGTATAGAACAAGGCGGGCTTCATCGATGGAACTATTCTGAAACCATTAGATACATATCCTCAGTTTCCTATTTAGAGGCAGGTCAATACAATGGTGCAGTCATGGATTATGAACTCAGTCTGTCAGTCTATCTCTCAAAGCATCATGTGGTTTGATAGTGCCTTTGATGCATGAAATGATTTGAAGCTAAGGTATGGTAGCACTGATCCGTTTAGATTATCTGATTTGCTTGAGAATTTTTACTGTATTAAGCAGGAAGGACTTAGTGTGAATGAATATTTCACTAGGCTAAAGATAGTGTGAGAGGAGTTAATGGCAGACATGCCTGTACCTAACTGTGTGTGTAGAGGTTGTAGATGTGATGTGACTAGTAAGGTGCTATGTGATTAAGTTTATCAAAGGTCTAAATGATAGCTTTGATCCTGTGAAGTCACAAGTCTTTGTGATGTCCCCTTTTCCTGACATAAATACTACCTTCTCAATGGCGTTGAAGTATGAGAGAAAGGTGATGGCGGATAATGATGGCGTTACTTCCTTGATGGCTGACAGTCACCCATATGAAGGTATGGTGGCTAATACGTATGTAAACAGGAAGCAATATGGAGGGTACAGAAAGAGCAATAGGAAGCCTCATATGGAGGGGGGCAGACGTTTCCAATATACGCACTGTGGTATGTCAGGACATACAGTGGAGAGATGTTACAAATTACATGGTTATCCTCCTGGTTTTAAGTCTAAGAATCAGGTTCACATGAGTGAGGCTGTGGAGCTACAATCTAAGAGGTCTCAAATGAGTGAGGTAAATAGAAATTGTCAGTCCTTGATGCTAACACCTCAACAAAATGAAAAGTTGCTGAACTGGTTGAACAAGCAAGATGAGAATCAGGAATCTGAGCCAGGAGCTACCTCCCATAATGTTGTTTTGTCTGCTAAGGTTGACAAGATGTCAGGTAAACCTGTAATTAGTGACTTACATAGATGGATTCTTGATTCAGGTGCTACTGATCATATTGTTTCATATATGTCTATGTTTCTTTCCTATAAACCTGTTAATCACATCATGATCAAATTGCCTAATGACCTATATGTACCTGTCACTCACATTGGAGCAGTAGATGTTAATCCTCTATTTACAATAAATGATGTTTTCTATGTTCCATCTTTCAGCCAAAACTTGTTATCCCTCAGTAAACTTTCTGCAGATCTCACATTGATCATTCAATTTCGTGGTTCTCTTTGTTTGATTTAGGATCAATTGTCCAAGATGATGATTAGTTCAGCTAGTCTTTCCCAGGGCCTTTACTATCTACATGGCAGTGTTTTGCCTGATCAAGCTTCCATTTTCTTGACTTCTTCAGCCTCCATGTCTCCTTCTTTGCTGTGGCACTGTAGGCTTGGGCATGCTTCAGTTCCAAGAGTCCAAGAGTCCAAGAGGTCCAGAGGCATTGATCCATTTGTAATAGAAGGACCTCTTTCTGCTCCTTCCATTTGTCCCTTGGCTAAACTTCAAATACTACCCTTTCCTATTTCTACTTCTGTTGCAAAATTTCCTTTTGACCTTGTACATATAGATATATGGGGCCAAACAGGCATCCTACCATATATACTCAGAGGCTTTCCCTACTATTGTTGATGATTGTAGTCGGTATACTTAGATATACTTGATGAAATCCAAAAGTGAAGCTAGACAGATTATTCAAAATTTCTGTCAGTTTGTTCATATTCAGTTTGAGAAACGCATTAAAGTACTTAGAGCAGATAATGGTTAGGAATTTGCAATGCCTAATTTCTATTCTCAGCATGGCATTGTACATCAGACTGGTTGTGTCTATACACTCCAGCAGAATAGACTTATAGAAAGAAAGCATCATCACATACTTGTAATGGCAAGATCTTTGTTGTTTCAGGCCCATTTCATTTCCAACAGAATGGACTTATAGGAAGGATCAAGTTCTACGCAAACGTGTGATTCCTTATGTCAAGATTCAATGGAGTAACCATACGGAGCGTGGAGCCACATGGGAACTTGAGGAGCAGATGATGGAGTTGTATTTGCACCTCTTCCAATAAGGTACGTCAGTTTCGAGGACGAAACTTTTGCTAAGGGAGGTGGAATGTTATGCCCCGCACCCTCCGGAACGTAATTAAGTGAGAGAACGAATTTTAAGAAATTAATAATCAAATTAATATTAGATTAAATAATAAGATTAAGAATTAAAGAAAAGGATTTAAGTAAAATACAATTTAGGAATTCCAGTTTTGCCCTTTCCCATAACAAAACTGACAGAGCGTCAATCTTTCCCCCCATTTCTCAGAAAAGTCGACTCTCATCTCCTCCCCCAAACCCTAGACAATTCTCCAACAGCATAGAAGAGGAAGACAGTCTCCAGGAACCAATCCAACCTCTGTTCGTTTTTCAATCCGATTGTTAGTAATCAAAGGCAAGTAATCATCTTATAAGATCCTACGATTTGTGAAGAAAAAGGCCCTACTTTTGTATCAAAATTGGATCACCATGCAGTATTCTACCCTTGTTTATCTTTTTGTAAATTCTATGCAATTTATGTGTTTTGGCTCCAATGTTTTGGCCATCATATGTGGAAAATCTTGTTGATGTTGATGAATATGTGGATTCCTGTAAATCCCTACCCCTTGAATCCCTTTTTCTGTAATCTCATTGTTGTGTTAGGGTTTGAGGGTGAAAGGTGAGATCTTTGAGTTCGTAGGGTTGAAATCTTTGAGTTCTAGGCTTGAATCTTTGTTATGTGTGTGTGTAGTGCTCAATTTGTAGTTTAAGCATCAGATGCTAGCAGGGATTAGGCCTGTAATGATTGGGATGGAGTTTGGGAACGATTGGAGTTTTGGTGCTGCAGTTTCTACAGAAAGCGCAAAGTTTTTTTCTTCTGGAATCGTAGACATCGATCGATGTCATCGAATGATGTACGTCGATCGATCTATTTTAGGTTAAGGAGAGACTGATGCAAGATAGAAAGTTTCTGACAGACTTCGATCGATCGAAGTCAGGGTATAAAGTCACTTCGATCGATCGATATAGGCTGGTGGATCGACTGATGTAAGACAGAAAGGATTCTGACAGACTTCACTCGATCGATGTCAGGGTATGATGTGACATCGATCGATCGATGTAGGGTATGATGTCAACCAGTTTTGAGGGAAGGATAGAAGAGAGAAAGGGAAGCCAGAGGACCGATTGGGTGACCTTAGAGACTTCTTAGGACCTGATTGAGGTTAGTGTAAGTCTTGGGAACGTGACCTAAGATGGTGAATCAATGGTGAGGACTTCGTGAGGTGTTTGAATTAGACTTCAGTGTGAATTGTCTAAGGGGTTAAAGATGAATTCTTGGGGCTTCGATAAGGTTCAACTGGAGCGTGTGAGGGTGTCTATGTCATCCCTTGTGTTCCTAGTACGAATGTTAATGTCGAGGTATGCGCGAATGTGTGAATAAGAGGAGTCTCAAGTGATTGAACGATATGTTGAATGTGCATATTTGCATCATGGCACTTGCATTTGTTTATGTTTTGATAAAGAGCTGTGCCTTGGCACAGGGTATAAAGTACTTTGCGAAATGAGCTGTGATGCGCTATAGGGCATAAAGACAAGCTGTAGTCATCACAGGGTATAAAGTGAGCTGCAATGTGACACAGGGTATAAAGACAAGCTGTGGATCATTACAGGGTATAAAGTTAAGTTGTGATGTGTCATGGGGCATAAAGACAAGCTGTGGCCCATCACAGGGTATAAAGTATGTGACCGGGCATTGTGACATGCATTGCACTGTTTTGAAAAGTACTGCATAAGAATTTATGAATGTGTAGTGTAGAACATGATTTGAAGTGGCATGCATCATATGTTTTGTTCCGGCATGATTGTTGTGTAAATGAATCGTTGTGTACTTGCGTGTACTTGCTTCTTTTCTTTTATTATGCAAGTAAATCAAAACTTTTGATCAACTCAGGACATGTGCCCCTGTCCCTCTTGATATTGATATTCACTCATGTCTTGCCATGTGATGATCCCGTATGTCTTATAAGCGGGTTACTTGCTAGCGTTTTTCGCTAAGGGTTCTACCCGTTCTTTTGCAGATGAACCCGAATATGACATGATATTCATTGAGGACGACGACGAGTGGGCTGAGTGGGGTGCTTAGAGCCTATATTAGGAATTGTGATAGACAACTTCTTGTTAATTTATGTTATTTCATTCAGTTGGGAACTCGATGGTTGTGTCCATAAACAGTTTTATTTACTTATGCTTTTCGGAATATAGATTTGATGTATTTAGATTTTAATTTTGCATGTGTCTCTGTGCTTATTTCTCTTATGTCAGCGATGATGCGTATGTGAGAGTAATGACGTCTGGTAGTCTTCTTAGTAGGCTACGACGGGTGCACCGGTTCGGGTCTGCTGTCCGGGCCAGGGCGCTACATGCACAACCTTTGTTAGGAATTTAATTAAAGTGAAAAGGAAATAACACATAAGAATAGTGGAAAAGGACAAAATTCTAATTTTTCCCCACCACTACCCTTCAAAACCGCCCACCCCTTAATGTAAGACAAAATGGTCTTGCAAAATTTTATTCCATTTCCTTATTTTATTTCTCCACACCTTCTCTCCAACCAGTGGCATTACATGCATGCCTTACACCCCACTTTCTCTATTTTTCTTCTATTTTCTTAGCTCCTCACAATCATTCCATCCTTTACCCATTTGAAGAATTCCTCTAATCAAAATCCATGCATGACTTCCTTTTTCTTGCACAGCCTCTTTTCTACCCAATTAAAATTCATGCAAGCTTCATATCACCCCCACCACACTCATATTCCTCCTCATTTCCAATTCAAGACAAAAATATAAAATCTTCCTTATCCTTCATCAAGATTTTGGCTAGGTTCAAGATGGAAAGACCAAAATATCTCTTCCACTATCCAACAACAATCAATGCAAAGGCATGCACGTCTTACACTCTACTTAACTCCTTTTATTTCATTTACTTTTCTTTCTTTTTCAATCACATTACTCTCTTACACCCTTAAGAAAGCTCTAACCAAATGCCATGCATGGCATAATCTTCTTATATATCCCACTCTTACACAAGAAGGCAATCATTGAACCCCACTTTCACTCCTCCATAATCACGGCCAAAGGCCCTCCACCACACATAGAACATCTTATTTCTTCCTTTCCCATCCTAATATTACATCCTGAAATTTCTAAGTCTTTCTCTCACTCTAAAAGTTCTCTCAACTTCTTTCCCTCTCTTGAACCAAAATTATCACTCCCTCCATCCCAACATCCGAGAGTTCATCACTAAGGAGGAAGAGGAACCTTTCTAATTCAGGTGGAAAGTAAGCATTCAAGTCCAAGAACATTTAAGGTAAGAACATCATCCTTCATTTACATTCCTCTCTTTCCTCATAAAGCCTCAAAACATCCCTTATTATAGGTTCAAAACCGTGAGGTGCACCAAGGAGGCAAAAGAACTTCTTAGATTAAAGAAGTGAGGAATTTCAAGAGCTCCAAAGGTAACCTCTTTTCTAGGGTTAATCTTAGAGTGTTTCTAGTAATGATTCCTCAAAATTAACCATTTCTCTTTCATTTCTTGGCCCTTAGGCCGTGTCATCTTCACCCAAGGAAAAAGAAAGAATCTTTCACTATTAAGTGTAAGGTTCAAGAACAAAGGCAAGTACTCTTCCTACCTTCTTCATGCATGTTAAAAATGTAATCTTTAATGCATAAATTTAAGGATGGACCATGCATGCATAGGATTGAATAATGTCTTTACTATGAACTTAAAGAAAATGAAATTGCATGCCCATTATGTGATGATCTTGGATAGTTTCATTATGTGCACACCTATGAAGATGATGATATATGAAATGGCTTTGCATTTCAAATATAAGTAGGATGAAGGTCTCATAATTGCTTGCATATACCATTCTCATGACTACTATCTCTATCATCATCTTCATCTACATTTCTATGTTAAATACCAACATGCATAACTTGATAATTGATGAAATAAAATGAATGTAAGAATATATGTCTATACTCGCTTTGCATGTTCTTAAAAGAAATGAGTGATTATGTATGTGTATAGCTTAAATTTTGGCACGTAGCAAATTGAATTATGTTTACTTGATGAGCTAGAGGGAATAATCAATTTCCTCATCCACGGTTTAGGTGCATAGTGGTGTGGTGGTGAAGATTTGTATTGATTAGAAGATGCAGGTGAAAGAGATGTATGTGGTAAAGTCACTTTGCATGGCAACACAAGTTAACAAAAGGCAAAAATCAGGGGTGAGTGTGTGCATGTGATGTTTCGGCCAAGTGGCCTTTTACATGCGTAAATTGCATAATTATGAGATACATATATATCATGCATGAAATCAACAAGTTTTAAGGGTGTGTGTGTGAGTGTTGTGATTCTCGGTCCAATGGCCTTTTTGGTGACCATGGATGATGATTTTCATTATTAATGTGTATATGGTTGAATCTATTTTTATAAAGGTGGATAAGGTACAAGACACTCATGGCAAAATTGCAACCACACAAACTAATAATTAAAATAAGTTTCCGAATTGAAAAACAATTTGTTTTGGTTATTTTAACACTTTATCGAAGATACGAAAAGAGGCTATTTTCGTAAGAACTTTAATTTATAATACAAAAGAATTATTTGAGGTAAGGCTATAATAATTAAAGCCCAAGAAGGTTTTATTTTTAAGGAGGGAGCCGCGAACCCTATGAAGGGGTGAAACGGAAATTTTACCGAGGGAAAATGATATAATACAAGAACTCACCATCAGTCTTAAGTTATGGAAACATTATAGATGTGAAGTCAGCTTATACCGAGTCCACTCTCATGCATACGACAAACTTATTTTGTAAGCGACATGTTTTATTATTCGATGCATATTTGCGATGTTGTTATGACGATCACGCAAACGTTTTTAAAATGAGCTTTACAAGAAATGTTTTCAGAAATGACTTTAACGGACCGTACCTTGCGTTGACTGGCTCCACTTAAGACACGATATGCTGTTTTGACAGCCTACATACATGTTTAGAGGCCGCCTGACATCGGGTGTAGTAGTAAGGATGTCAAGGGCACCATCTGTTCTGATACACCCCTCGTTTGGTGTTTTCTGTCTGTCGCCTCATGACGCTGGAACCTAGATGAGAGGTTGGCGTAATGTGGTGGGTTCATATTTACGTTCTGGCAAAGTGTAACACCGTGTTTGGGACCCGTTATCTTTGCCAATGTGTTTTCATTAGTCTTATACGTATGATGTAACACTGAGGTTGACTTTGGGATTCACAGACAGCAGACGACTACTCGGAGAGTCACCATTAGTCTATGTACGTATGATGTAACACCATGGTTGCACCATCGGGATTCATAGACGGTACACGACTACTTGGGGAGTTCAGTCGATGGGTCTTGTGTACGTTCGTATAAGCTAAGACATGTTCTGAACACAGTGGTGAAAGAAACTGTGACAAGAATTTTTGACACGTTTATGATTTGCATGATTTTTCTGAAAAAGCTGCATAACCTTTTATTCGCATGTGCATACACATGTCTACTTGAGTCACCCTACCATATACAAGTTTAGACTCTTAGCGGATAAAGATGGAGGATACAGTGTAGAGCTTTGCATAGACGTAGGAAAAGAAATTATCTCTGAAGCATGGATAAAAGACTGAACCACTACGTAATAGTAGGAAAATATAAACGTCTAACGAATTAGTTATTCTTTGATGTTTTTTCTACAGTTCGCATATTTTATGCATTGTTGTTACTTTAGTTCATCTGTTAGTGCATGTTATGTTATGCTACCGTTCACGCTGCATCTTCTGTTCACCATGCATGGTCCACATGACGAATCTAGACGGAAATACTTGCTGAGTGATTTGTTATCGCTCACCCCATCATTTACCACATCGTAGTGCCAGAAGCCAGTACAGACACAAGGAGAGTTAGCCAGAGAGGGCATCAGTGATGGACTTATGGGCTAGATTACGTATTTTCCTTATGTTATTTCAGACTTGTATCTTGATACTACACTGGTAACACTTCAGTTGTACTCGGATCTAGTTATTCTGTTTTATGCATGTCGATTATGCGTTGTACATTTTACGTTGCTTCTGCTATTACGGTACACATTATGTCGACATGCACATGAATGTTATCGGTGTCTTGTACTCCTCGTAGCAGAGTACAGCGGGTGCACCGTGCCGAGACCCTAGCCCTAGACGGGGCGCTACAAAGAAACTAAGAAATCTCCAAGGAATTGATATGTCCCAGAGGTGCTTTTTCTAGCGACTAGGTTTCCGGTATAGTCGGAGTCACTATACCATCTTAAGTCAAAACACCCATTTTTGGGATAAAATAGCCCAAAATTCAAAGTACCTTTCAAATACCTAAAAGTGCGTTTTATGACAACTAGATGCGATTCTTTAGGCATACTTTGAAATCTAGCACATAAACACACAACATATAAAATATCTGGTCTACTAGAGGTTAAATAAACTATACTACCAATCATACCCCTATATTTGGTTACCTCAACAGGCTTTCCCTTTTCATCTTTGTCGAGCTTTGTACTTGTGCTTATTGGTGTGCTCACACTTCTTCCATCCTTGAACTTGTATTTCTTGAGGAGATTCTTGGTGTACTTCATTTGGATATTTATACTTCATCTTAAGTTTGCTTGATTTGAAGTCAAAGGAAGTAGTTGAGTTCACCCGTCATACTCATTTCAAATTCTCCTTCCATCAACTTAGCAAAATGCTCACAAAGAGAATCATTAGTGGCACCAAATATAATATCATCAACATAAATTTGAATAAGTAATTGATTATTTCCTTGTTCTTTAATAAAAAGAGTAGCGTCAACTTTGCCTCTTGAAAACCCATGTTAAAGGAGAAAGTTACTTAATCTCTCATACCATGCCCTAGGAGCTTGTCTAATTCCATAAAGGGCTTTTTTGTGTTTGAATACATGATTTGGATAATCATGATTTTCAAACCCGGTGGTTAAGCTACATACACTTCTTCTTGAATTATTCCATTCACGAAGGCAGATTTCACATCCATTTGATATAGTTTAAATTCCTTATGGCATGCATACACTAATAGCATCCTAATAGCTTTTAATCTAGCTACGGGGGCAAAAGTTTCATCATAATTTATGCATTCTTCTTGTCTATATCCTTCAGCTACCAACCTAGCTTTGTTTCTAGTTATCTTTCCTTTATCATCCATTTTATTTCTAAATACCCATTTAGTGCCAATTATAGAATGATCACTAGGTTTAGCCACTAATTCCCAAACATCACTTCTTTCAAATTGATTTAGTTCTTCTTGCATGGTTAGTACCCAATCTTCATCATTTATAGCCTCTTTTATATTCAAAGGCTCCACTTGTGAAATAAAAGCATTTTCATTAAATTTTCTCCTAGGTAATATGCCTTGACTTGTTTCTCCTAATATTAACTCTTTTGGGTGGTCTTTCTTATATTTATATGAATCCGGTAAATTTGAAGTGTCTCCTCTAACTTCTGCTTCTTCTACCATTGGTCTATTTTCAAGTGGATCAATCCTAAGGTCAATAATAATATATCCTTTTGGATTCTCAAACTTTTTTATATGTCTTACTTCGATTCTTTCTTCTTCGTCATCATCATTTATGCATGGTTCATCATCAAGGAGTTCACTAAACTTAACATGAATTGATTCTTCAACTTTCATATTCTTTTTATTATATATTCTAATGCCTTGCTATTTTGAGCATAACCCATAAAGATTCCTTCATCCGCTTTGAAATCGAGCTTATCCAAGTTATTTTTGGTGTTGAGTATAAAACACTTACAACCAAAAACATTGAAATAACCAATGTTGGGTACTCTTCATTTCCAAAGCTCATAAGGAGTGTTTTTGAGAGATGGTTTCAAATAAACTCTATTTATTACATGACAAGCGGTGTTTACCGCTTTAGCCCAAACATACTTAGGTAGCTCAAATTCATTTGCCATGTCTCTACTTATTTTTTGAAGTGTTCTATTCTTTCTTTCTGTAACACCATTTTGTTGAGGACTTCTAGGAGCGAGAAATTGTGTTCATATCTCTTGGATACACAAAATTCTTAGAATTCACATCAAACTCACCACCTCTATCACTTCTAATTTCCTTAATGGTGTCTTCTTTTTGGTTTTCTAATTTCATATAAAGTTTTATAAACTTTTGACATGCATTATTCTTTTTAGCTAAGAACATGACCCAAGTGTACCTAGAGAAATCATCTACCACTATAAAAGTGTAATGTTTTCCACCTAGACTTGCCGCACCAATATCCCAATATGTATCCATATGAAACAATTGTAGAGGTCTGGTGGTGGAGATTTCACTTTTGAGCTTGAAACTTGCTTTAATAAGCTTTGCCTTTTGACAAGTGTCACACAAGCCATGGTTTTCGAAATTTAATTTTGGAAGAGCTTGGACCTTTTTATTTTTTCAAATCTCTTTGAAATTCTTGAAACTAATGTGTCCAAGTCGTCTATGCCATAATTGTGTCAAAATATTTTTGGCAACTGGACATGAAACTTTTTGTGATATCAAATCATGCGTGCTAACTTTATAAACATCATTTTTCCTTATAGCTTCAAAGACGATTTGATCATTCTTTTCAGGATGCATTTTCTTTTCACAAATTCAACTTGAAAATTATCATCATGTAGTTGGCTAACATTTATGAAATTATACTTAAGCCCTTCTATATATAATACACTATTAAAAGTGAAAGAAGAGTTACCAATTTCTCCATGTCCAAGGATTTTAGCTCTCTCATTTCCAAAATGCACCGTTCCACCATCTTGGAGCTTGAGCTTGGTGAACAAAGTCTTGTCTCTAGTCATGTTATGGAATATCCACTGTCCATAAGGCATTTGGTGTCTTCTTCTTTGGCTACTCCATTTATCTTGAGAGCCTACAAAACCAAGAGATTTATACATTGGCACCCTTTGATGGTTGGGTCTTTTAGGGTTAGCTTGTCGACCCTTAGGCTTCCAAACATACATGCTATCAAATCTAGCTCCACATGCATTCTTTTCATGTCCTACTTTATTACAATGAAAACAAGTGGGCACATGTGTTATTCGCATGTTTTTGCTTTTGTGAGATAATGAGCCATTTTGAATTTTTCTCTTATGTGGCTTTTTCTTTAATAACTTAGGATCAACAGAAGAATATGATGAATTAAATCCCAAACTAGATTTGTCATTTCCTATCCTTTGGTTTTCAAGCAATTTGTCTAAATTATTTTTACCATCAGTTAGTTTTTGTAAGTCCATTCTTAATTTATCACATTCTTTCCTAATCTCCATATTTTCTAGAGCTACCGCTTTGTGCATGGTAAGTATGACGTCATGTTCTTGGTAGATCAAAATATTCTTATCATGCAAGCTCTTATTTTCTAATGATGATGTTAGAAAAGTTAGAATTTAACTCAAGGTTATCCTCACCTTATTTCTTGTAAATCGACAATGAAATGAATGAGTCGACCACACCTATAGCAATTTTCACTTGCTTATTTATCATTGGATGGTATCTTGAAAAACTTTCTTGCTTAAGCCTTATTTCTTGTGGCTATTCTTCTAAATTTCCTAACTAGAAGAACAACTTCCTCATCCGATTCATCGGACTCTACCACCAATCCTTTGTGTGATGCATGTGTGGGCTTGATACAGTTCATTCTATTTCGCTCATCAATAAGAATTTCATGAGTAAGAAGATTACCAGATAGCTCATCAAGGGTAAGAGTCTTGAGATTCTTAGATTCGGTGATGACGGTGACCTTGGGTCTATTCTCTTGGCAAAGAGTTGAGGAGTTTTGAGACAAGATCTTCATTTGAGATTTTCTTGTCAACCATAGAGAGTTGATTCACTATTCGAGTGAATCGGTCGATTGTCTCCTCAATCTTTTCACCATTCTTCATCCCGAACATTTCATACTCCTTCATGAGCATAAGTCTTTTGGTCATTCTTGCTTTCTCAGTCCGTTCACGTATCATTTCTAGTCTTTTCCATGTTTCATGGGCTATTTCAAGACCTTGAAGTCTTATGAGCTCAGTGGTGGTTAGAGTATTTGAAATAATATCGAATACTTTACCATTTATAGCAAAGTTTATCTTCTCTTCGTCGGTGTAGTCATCCTCTTCTTTGAACATTGACTCTCCTTTTGAGTTGGTGATCATAGGAACTTCAATTTCTTTGACAACAACTCTCCATATATCAAATCCGCAATCTTTCAAATGATTTGTCATTCGAATCTTCTACAAAGAATAATTTTTGGCATCAAACATATGTGCTTTAGTGTTTAAGGCTGAAAATAATGCAGTTAGGTTAGAAGTTGAGGTGTAGGATGAAGAGGTTTTCATTGCCATGATATTTAACCTTGCTACTTGCAAAAATTTGCCAAGCAATCAAGGTTAAGCTCTGATACCAATTGTTATGTCCGTGACAATCACTCTAGAGGGGGTGAATAGAGTGTTCGGTGATTTTGCGGAATTTTCTTGTTTTTGGCTATCTCCAACTCAAATGAAATTCAAAATCAAAGTAAATCAAACTACTCTTCTTATTATTCGTAATAAAAACAACCACAACAATACTTACACTAACAACTTAGTTTAAGCAATCACAACAACAGCTTATTGCACAAAACAACCTTATGCAACTACAACGACTTCAACTCTAAGCAAGAACAAAATCTTGCTGCCTCACAACTTCAACAAAGTTCTCTCAAAGAACTCTCTCACAGTGGGTTTTAGGAAGTAGTGGGGCACACTTTCTCACTACTCTAGACACAAGCAAGAGATCAAATATTTATGGTTCCTCTTGTGTTAGACTTACAATCTCTCAATTACAGCAATGAAAAACAAATAAGAGCTTAACAAGCTTTAATCACTTTTACACAAATGAGAGAAATTTACAAGAATGAAAAACTAAGGTTGAAGAGGATGAAAGTGTATATATGTCTCATCTGAGCTTCTTATATTTATAGGAGATGTAATCTATGTTTTTGGAGCCTCTCCCATGTCGTCAAGTCAATCTCAAGTCTTGGCAATTTTAAAAATAGCCTTTAGCTACTCTATGAACTGATTTGATCCTCCAAAGCCACCCTAGAGAATCTTATACATGGATATAATAGTCAAGGAATCATGTTTAATGTTAAAAAGAGTCCACAAGAAATTTGAGCAAGATTAGAAATAGAAAACACCATGAATCTCCCTCAGATTTTGTTCCAACGGTTATAAAAATTTGAATTCTGAATGACACGATCGATCGATGTGTCTGCATTGAGCCATCGATGTCCTCCAGTGAGGTTAGAGTTTTGAACCTGCCATACATCGATCGATCGATGTCCCAAAGTTGAGACATCGATGTCCTTCAGTAAGGTTCCAACCTTGGACATCTCCAACATAGATCGATTCATGTCTTTCCTTGAATGACTGATGTATAGATCAATCGATCCATGTGAGAGATTGATGTTTCACAGTGTGTTTTTCTCATTTTGCTTCAAATCCCAAGTTTGAAATTCTTTTTTAACTCTTTCAAAACATCTTTTAACTTCATCAAAATATGTCATATTCCAACAATTCTTATGCTATGAAGAGCTTTATTACCTACCAATCTAGAGAAGGATGCAGAGCAGACGATGCCATGGCACACTTGTCATGAAGTTCAAGAAGTTCGAATTCTGCAGCAACCTCCACCTAAGATGACACGAGGGGGATTAGCATGCTTAGGATTAGAGGCTTTAACCACTCTTTTATAACAAAAAGGAAAAAGGAAAAATAAGAAAAGGAGTTGCGAATAGATGATGGGATTGTTAACTATGTGTATAATAATGAACTTCCATGCATATGTGTGCCTTCGGTTGTCTCTTAGACTTAAATTCTAGCTTCTGGTCTCCCTCTGCAATTATCTTAGTAATGGAGTTAATATATACTTGAATTTATCTTGTTTCATTACACTCATGTGCCTGCTTTCACAAGCTAAGTCTGCATGTCTACAACAACAACATTACCTCATTGGCTTAGAGGCTTCCGTCTATGGCAGGGTATGGAGGTTCGGATATACCATACTCATGTGTTAGAAACACACAGAGGGTGTTTCCCAATGATCCATAATTATGCGTCAAGCTGCGTCGATCAACTGCTATTCACAACATAAGAAGCGCAACCAATTTAGTGAGCCATTTTGCTTTATTCCATAATATTACAAAGCCAAAGAAGAGTTTTTCATTGACTCCATTGGAAATGGAAAGTAAGTTTGCATGTCTGATTTTTAGAATTTTCTGAAGAGCTTGAAAATTGATATGGTTGTCGTCTGTACAAGCTTTTTGATAGCTTTCGTTTAATTGTTACAATGCTTTCATTTTATCGAATCTCTTCTTGTCCTAGTGTCGGTCTCTGTCTAAGGCAATGTAGTAGTTTTTCTTTGTTTTTCACTTTATTTTTTTTGTGCTTTTTCAATTTTTAGTATTAGCATGCCCTAAATAATTGAACCTCGAAATTTTTTTATTACATGGTTCGGTACATGCTTCAATGTTTGCTCTGCTTATACGTGCAGCAGCTGTTTATAGCGGAGTCCCACTTCTTGTACCACTGGTTTGGATCCTTGTATTTCCTGTGCTAGTCTTTGCCTTTTGTCAGCTAATCTGTTACACTGCGAGGAAATTTTATCTCTCAGATGATTTGAGCTTGAAATTCTCTTTCACACTTTTTTATGTTTGCAACTAAGACGACGACGACAACAACATTACTGTTAGAATATATCCTTACCTAAATTAAGGATATCTTATAATTAGTGTTGATTGTATAATTAGTAGCCCCTAAATTAGCCTGCTGATTTTTAGTGATTGATTGTATTTACCATAATTGTATAGGAATTAAGGTGTATAAGAATAGGGCAGTGTATACGATATAATACATGAATGAAAAAACCACTTTTTCTCAAATCTACTGCTTGACATGGTATCAGAGCAGTACGATCTTCACCTTATCAACCGATTGTGAGATCTTTGAGTATAGGCTCAGAGAAAATCTCATCACTGTCCACATATACCTTTCCGACCGGTATCTGGCGGATCTACCATTTCTCCGGCCATTTGGCTTGATCATTGCTCAGACAATTTAAGTTTGTCTTCCTTCCAATACGCACCTGCAAAATTCCACCATGTCAGAAACCACACAAAATCCACCACAATCCAAACTAGAATCGTCATCAAGTTCAACCCCTGGAGATTTGGCCGTTCAAGTGGCTCAAATCCTCAAAGATAGCCTCAGCCCACCATCTCAACAATCCACACCATTACCTGAAAACCTCCATATCACAGTAAAACTCACAGGCAGTAACTATTCATTATGGTCTCGTATTATTTACAGGGCCATTTCAGGGAGGGGAGACAGTCCCACCTTACGGGGGGTACCCCCACCTCCACAACCAACTGATCCGACGTTCCCCAGGTGGAAACATGATGATAATTCCGTCTTTACTTAGATATTGCAGAATGTAGATGGAAGCATGATTAACAACGTATCGAGGTACCCTGCTGCCAAAGACCTCTGGGATGGCTTGGCCCTCACTTATGGACCTCGGGGGAACTCATTACAAGTTTTTGATTTATATCGAAAGGCCAATAATATCCGGCAGGGGGAGGGCACCCTTGAAGCCTGCTGGAACAGCCTTCAAGATATTTGGGTAGCAATTGACAAACTGGATATAAATCCCGTGAAGTACCCAGAGGATATATCCTTATACAATCAAAAAATGCAAGAATTTAGACTGTATCAGTTCTTGCCAGCAGTAAGTGACAAATTCGAAACTGAAAAGAAAGAACTACTCAAACGGACACCTCTACCGAATGTGAAGGCAGCCTTTTTTGAGTTCAAACATGCTGAAGCTCAGGCTAATTTGGTGAAACACGGCTCATCACTGGGACTGGGACAAGGCTTGGTGGTAAAACCAAGCATTGGACGCGGACGGGGTCGAGGACCACAGTTTGACTGAAATAATCCAACTCAACAGAGACAAGGGTCTACTCGTTCAGGAAACCCATCATCACAAGTAGACAAATCTTCTATAGTTTGTGAACACTGCGGGAAGAAGGGACATAGCACAGAGAAATGCCTCTAAATCTTTGGTTACTCGGAATGGTGGGAAGGGAAGCGCATCACCACAAGCCAGGGTAAATCTGCCGCCGCCAGGACCACCGGAGAGGGAGTCAGCAACAGCACAGATGAAGGAAACAGAAGCAGAGAGGAGCAGGAAGACGAACGCAGCAAGGAGAGAGAAGCAAAGGGTCACGCCGCCGCAGGTATGGAGCTGGGAAATAACCCTAGCCCCAACCCTCCTTTTAAACAAAAAATTACACCTTTGGTCCCTGCTTATTTATCTTCCATACCCCCTAATTTTAATACTCTGCCAAATAACCCCCCCTTCCTCACTAATTTCCCTCCTGCTCCCCGTGTTTCTTTAGGTGGAACACCCCAGTCACTGCAGTTCCCTTCACATGCTAATCTGGTCTAGTTTTTTCGGCAACTACGAAATTAACACCACAGTTTCAAAAGGAGCAATTTCATCCTCACACTAATAAATTACCCCAAAAAACACACAATGGATTTTCGACTGTGGTGCTAACGACACCATGACCTTTGATCCCAATGACTTGGTCAATCACTCCAAGCCCTTAAAAACCCATATTGAGACCGCTAATAGTGACATCATTCTCATTCACGGAAATGGCTCTATTTCCATCACTCCCGATATTACTCTTCTAAATTGCTTACTTGTTCCTTCCCTCTCCACTAAATTACTTTTAGTTAGCCAACTTACTAAAGAACTTGATTGCGCTGTGCTCATGTATCCTTCCTTTTTCGTGTTGCAGGACATTCATACTCAGGCAATCATTGGACGTGGTACTGAGCAGGGGGAACTCTATTACGTAGATGCAGTGGTACAACATGGAAGGTCAAATATTGCCACCAGGTCGGTAACTTTACCACCTTTTATTTTCCAGTACTTTACCATCTTTTAATTGTGACACTTGTCTCTGGGCAAAGCAGCCCCGGGCTACTTATCATTTAAATAATACGCGTGTCAGCTCCATATTCTCCTTAATACATTCAGATGTTTAGGGTCCATCTCCCCATCCTACACCTTTGGGTTTTAAATATTTTGTTACATTTGTTGATGATTATCCCGCATGACCTGGCTATATATTCTCAAACACAAATCTGACGTTTCCACTAAATTTGTTGAGTTTTATCATATGGTTCAAACTCAATATCATTCGACTATACAGATTTTACGTTCCGATAATGGGGGTGAGTACTTTGATGGGGCACTCAAACAATTCTTCCGGGATCATGGTATTATTCACCAAATCTCTTGTCCAGATATCCCTGAACAAAATGGGGTTGTGGAACGAAAAAACCACACCCTTCTTGAGATGATCCGTGCCATGATGTTGGACTCATCCGTCCCACAGTTTCTTTGGCCGGAGGCAGTGTCTACAGCCACCTATCTCAGTAATCGCCTTCCTACCGCCATTGTCCATCATAAAACACTGCTCGACACCTTAACCTCCCAAACAGCTATCCCGTCCTTACTCACTTTACCACCTAAAATTTTTGGTTGTATTGTATTTATTCATATTTCTAAAAAACACCGAGATAAACTCGATCCCTGCGTCGAAAATGCGTGTTTGTTGGCTATGCCTCTTCCCAAAAGGGATACCGCTGTTATAATCCTCACACTCAGCGAATTCATGTTACCATGAACTGTGTCTTTCTTGAAATCGAGTTTTTCTTTGGCACCCACACTCGGTCTCAGGGGGAGATAGCTAATGATGGATCCCTTGCATTGGTGCCTGACCTACCCTGGTGTGTAGCTCATCCAACATGGTAAGTAGTTGGGATGGACTGTACTATAGCTCCCTGCGATGATAGGGCCACCCCGCTGGTACCTGCTAATGATACTCCTTAGATGCATGTCCCTCAACATGTAATAGAGAGTATACATGATGACACAAGTAGTCCAGTACTTTCGTCTAATCCAGTTATTTCGACTTCCTGCGTTGCTCCTGACAATTCTATCCCTTGTGATCCTAATCATGCTTGTATAGAACTGGACCATGTTACCCCATGTGCAGAGAAACAGGGACGGGTACTTCCACCAAGGAAAAACAGAGGCATTCCACCAGACAGATATTCACCTACAAAGATAGCCCAAGCCACCAATTATCCAATATCCATACCAACAAAGAATCTAAGCAACAATGTAAGAGCCTTCTTTACCCAAATTTGTTCTGAGAAGATTCGCCGGACTATTGAAGAAGCCTGTGGTCAGCCAGAACGGAAGGAGGCTGTGATAGTAGAAATGAATGCACTAAAAAGAAATGAGACATGGGAACGGTGTCAACTACCTCCAGGTAAACGGACAGTCGGATGTCGGTGGGTGTTCACTATAAAGTACAAAGCAAATGGGACTATCGAGAGACATAAAGCAAGGCTAGTAGCTAAAGGATACACACAAAAGTACGGAGTGGATTACTCGGAGACCTTCTCTCCAGTTGCTCGGATTGATACTATTAGGATCCTCTTTTCTATAGCTGCTACAAAGATTGGCCTTTGCAAAAATTTGATGTGAAGAATGCATTCCTTCATGGAACATTGAAGGAGGAAGTCTACATGGATCCACCACCGGGATTCTCAGAAGAATTTCTTCCTAGGCAGGTCTGCAAGCTCACTCGCGCTCTTTATGGTCTCAAACAATCACCACGCGCTTGGTTTGGCAGATTTACGCTTGCAATGAAAAAGGATGGGTATAAGCAAAGTAACACGGACCATATTTTGTTCATCAAACGTCAGGGAAGTCTTGTTACTTGTCTAATTATTTATGTTCATGATAATGATTATCACTGGTGATGACACTAATGAAATCTCACGTCTCAGGGACTATTTGTTCACGCAGTTCGTAATGAAAGATCTGGGCGGACTGAAGTACTTCTTGGGCATCGAAGTTATGCGATCGATAGCTGGCATATATATATTTCTCAAAGGAAGTATATCCTTGATCTACTAGCTGAAGTGGATCTATTAGATGCCAGACCGGCTGACACCCTGATGGTTCAGAATCACAAACTCGATATTGTCCAAGGAGCTCCGTCAACTGACCGAGAACAGTACCAGTGCCTAGTTGGAAAGCTTATCTATCTGTCTTATACCAGGCTTGATATTGCGTATGCTGTTGGAGTCGTAAGCCAGTTTATGCATAACCACAGAAGCATCATTTGGAGGCGGTGCTGCGAATCATGAGGTACTTAAAGGGAACCCCGGGACGAAGACTGGTGTTCAGGAATAATGGACATCTCAACATCGAAGCATATACTGATGCTGATTGGGCAGGCAACCAGGTTGACCGACGTTCTACGTCTGGGTACTTCACTTTAGTTGGCGGTAATGTTGTCACCTGGCGGAGTAAGAAAAAAAGGTGGTTTCCCTATCAAGTGCAGAAGCAGAGTTTCGTGATATTGTTAAAGGCGCCACTGAAATTCTATGGATTTGCAAGTTGTTACAAGAACTCGGTTTTTCGGTCATTGATCCTACTCATCTGATATGTGATAACAAAGCCTCTATCAGTATTTCTAAAAATTCTGTCCAGCACAATCGGACTAAACATGTGGAAATTGATCGACATTTTATTAAGAAGAAACTGGAAAACGGAATTGTTGCGCTTCCATATGTGCGATCAGAAGATCAACTCGTGGACATCCTGATCAAGGCTGTTAATGGACGAATTTTTGATTCTGTATTGCGCAAGTTGAATATTGGTGATCCCACTATTCAACTTGAGGGGGAGTATTAGAATATATCCTTACCTAAATTAAGGATATCTTGTAATTAGTGTTGATTGTATAATTAGTAGCCCCTAAATTAGCCTGCTGATTTTTAGTGACTGATTGTATTTACCATAATTGTATAGGAATTAAGGTGTATAAGAATAGGGTAGTGTATATGATACAATACATGAATGAAAGAACCACTTTTTCTCAGATCTACTGCTTGACAATTACCTCATTGTTTTAGAGGCTCCCACCTATAGCAAGATATGGGAGATCGCAGATACACAACCATATCTATGTGTTCAAAACACACTGAGGTTGTTTCTTGGTGACCCATAAAGAGAATTGCGTCAAGCTGTGTCGATCAAATGTTGCTTCACAATATAAGAAGTGCAGCCAATTTAGTGAGTCATTTTGCTTTATTCCATCATATTCCAAAGTCAAGGAAAAGTGTGTCATTGACTCCATTGGAAAGGGAAATTAGGTTTGCATCTAAGATGATATACAATTAAGGTTTAAACCTCGTACTCAAGATATGAGTCATCAGACAGGGAATTCGATATCCCTTGATTGACAGGGAGTTGAATGGCTCTGTTCCTCGTGCCACAAGTAATTCGCGTCACCGACAGTTTGCTGTGTAGAATCTATTTTCTCTTCATAGAATTCCAGTTGAGCCAGTATATAATGCAATGCAGATAAGAGCCACATCTTGCTTTCAACCCTCATGCCTATTTTAGCAGTTTTACTGACACATAGATTGTTGCGTTAAGCACAAGCAGATAAAGATCTCACTTGTCTTGTGTTAAATCAGTTATGCAAGCAGTTACCTTGATAAAACATATCTTGTAAAGAGTTTAGATGTTTGAACTATTGTCTTATTCATCTGTATGTGTTATTGTTGGTTTTTATTTATTTTTTCACTTTCTTTTTGATAACTATTATGTTCTGACACACGGGTATGTTTGCGTATATCCGACCCTCTATACCTCGTCATATGCAGGAGTTTTTAAAGCAATGGAGTAATATTGTTATTGTTGTATGTTCTTCAGGCTATGGGTATATCATTTTCTGACCCTTTTAAGGGATAGGCGGAACATCTTCAACAGTGCAAAGAATTGAGTTCCATGTTGAAGGAGTTGATGGAATAAAACAAAACTACTTACTGAATTGGATGCGCTTCTTATATTGTAAAGTAACAGTTGATCGATATAGGTTAATGCAATTTTCATTATGGGTCATCGGAAAACAACCTCTATGTATTTCTAATACATGAGTATGGTTGCATACATCCGACCTCCCCATACCCCGCCATAAGTGGGAGCCTCTAAGGCAACGGGGTAATGGTGTCGTTGTTGTTGTGTTGATTTGTTGAAGGAGTTGGCCGATACAAAATTTCTACATAATTTGAGTTTGATCGTTTGGTTAATAAAAACAAAAACTATGTTTTAAAGTTTGTTTCTAATTAGTTTTTATAGATAATGTGTGATTTGTTGATAAGACTTCCTTATTTTCCATTTAGTCTATTTTGGACATTATGGAGACTAAAATTGCTTTAAGGGATACTTTGTTACTCTTGGGTATCCCTCCTAGTTGGAGAGTCCCAATGTCTTGAGTCAAAGACAATTATTACATTGAAAGAGTTCCAACAAAGGGGAGTTGGAATGGTGCTTCGGTTCTCCAAGAATGTTTATTGCTTGGAAGACTCTAGGAAAGCCTTGTGTATTGAAGAGATACATAATGGAGCACTATAAATAGGGGTGTTGTGTGGAACAACTGCAAGAGAACAAGAGAACAATAAGAAAAATACGTTACATAAATACAAGTGAGAAAAAAGTAAGATTTCGTACGTGCTGGGCAACCTGCCAGCCTCCAGAAAAATTGCATTTGCCGAGTAATTTGTTAAGTTGTAAAACGTTTTGATGATGAAAAGATGTTTTAAATGAGTTGAAATTATGTTTAATATTCGATGCAAGATGGGCAAAACACATTATGTCCAAAGACGGTTGAGATTGGAAGTCACTGGTTGACATCGATCTCTCAAACTGGGGACATCGATCGATCGATGTACTTCAGCCCCTGACATCGATCGATCGATGTCTGACTGAGGACATCGAACCCTCAACCACAAGGACATCGATCGATCGATGTCACTTCATCCTCTGACTTCGATCGATCGATGTTGAACTGAGTACTTCAGTCTCTAAACCAGGTGACATCGATCGATCGATGTCACTTCAGCCCCTAACATCGATCGATCGATGTCAGGCAGTGCAGGATTTTGAAAAATCTTCTGAGGACATCGATCTCTCCTTTCAGGGACTTCGATCGATCGATGTCCTCCAGAATTCAAATTTTTTGAACGTTAGAATAAAATCCAAGGTTGATTTTCAAGGTTTTCTCTTTCCAATCTTCTTCAAACTTCTTGTGGACTTTAACCCAACTTATTACATGCTTCCTTGACTATTGTAAACATGTCTAAGATTCTCTAGGGTGGCTATCCAAGATCAAATCACTCCATAGGGTGGCTAGAGACTATTTGGGCATTGTCTTGACATTTTTTGAAGATGAAGACTTGGTGCAGAGCCTCAAAAACGTGGTGAAGTTCATCTATAAATAGAGGAGGCTTGGATGAAGCAAATACACACTTTCAACATCATCTAGCTTCATTTTATATTGTTGTATATTTCTCTCATACTTGTAAATTTATTTAAAGCTTGTCTAGCTTTCTTTGATCTTCATTATTGTATATTGAGAGAAAGAGAGTCAAGCACAAGAGGAACCATAATTATTTGATCTCTAGCTTGTGCTTAGACTTGTGAGAAAGTGTGAACCTTACTATATCTCTTCAACCCACTGTGAGAAGTTCTTGAGAGAACTTTTGTTGAAGTTGTGAGGAAGCAAGAAGTTGTTCTTGCTAAGAGCTGCAGTTGTTGTAGTTGCACAAGTGTTTTGTGCAAGAAGTTGCTGTTGTTGTTGCTTACACTAAAGTGTTAGTGTAAGTATTGCTGTGGTTGTTCTTATTGTTCATAATAAGAAGAGTAGTTGTTGAAAATCCACTTTGGAAACAAAGTGGTAGCGGAGTAGAATTATTTACGATTCGAACCACTCTATATCCGGTGTACTCATTCATTATCTCTCATCTCCAATTCTTGCTCTGATTTTGAATATCCTTTGTTAGTTGAGAAAAACAAGAAAATTCCGCAAAAGAGCCAAACACTCTATTCACCCCCCTCTAGAGTGTATTTCGGACCTAACAATTGGTATCAGAGCCTAACCTTGATTACTTGGCCTATCTTTGCAAGTAGCAAGGTTAAAGATCATGGCAATGACAACCTCAACCTCAACCTCTTCATCTCCCAAGCCTACTGCACTATTTTCCGGATCAAACACTAAAGCT
>AP025064.1:16464168-16538936 GCA_036186865.1 Eustoma russellianum | reverse complement strand
AGCTCCTATGTTTGATGCCCAAAACTATTCTTTATGGAAATTTCGAATGATCAATCATTTGAAAGGCTGTGGATTTGATATATGGAGAGCTGTTGTCAAAGGAATTGAAGTTCCTATGATTACCAACTCAAAAGGAGAATCAATGTTCAAAGATGAGGATGACTACACCGACGAAGAGAAGATAAATTTCGCCATCAATGGCAAAGCTTTTGACATTCTCTCAAGTGCTCTTACCACCACTGAGCTCATTAGACTCCAAGGTCTTGAAACAGCCCATGAGGCATGGAAAAGGCTTGAAATGATACATGAAGGAACTGAGCAAGTAAGAATGGCCAAAAGACTCATGCTCATGAAGGAGTATGAGATGTTCGGAATGAAAAACGGTGAGAAGATTGAGGAGACAATCGATCGATTCACACGAATAGTGAATCAACTTTCCATGGTTGACAAGAAAATCTCAAATGAAGACCTTGTCTCAAAACTCCTAAATTCCTTGCCAAGAGAATGGACACCCAAAGTCACCGCCATCACCGAATCAAAGAATCTCAAGACTCTTACTCTTGATGAGCTGTCCGGTAATCTTCTTACTCATGAAATTCTTATTGATGAACAAAATAGGATGAATCCCATCAAGCCTACACAAACATCACACAAAGGATTGGTGGTAGAGTCCGATGAATCGGATGAGGAAGTTGCTCTTCTAGTAAGAAAATTTAGAAGAATGGCAACTAGAAACACAGCTCAAGCAAGAAAGTTTTTCAAGAAACCATCTAAAGAAAAGGAAGCAAGTGAAAATTGCTATAGATGTGGTCGACCCGGTCACTTCATTGCCGATTGCCACGTAAAAGACCCGCAAAAGCAAGAGAAGAAGGTCTTTCCTCACAAGAAGAAAGCCCTCAATGCGGAAGTAACCACGTGGGATGATCTCCTTTCGGAATCGGAAGGAGAAGAGAGTGAAGATCAAGGTGTTGGACTTGTAGCAATGATTGAAAATCCAAAGGTTCAACATACTTGTCTTATGGCGATTGAGGATGACCTTGAGGTAAATTCTAATCCTTCAAATTTGCATGATGAAATAGGAGATTTGCAAGATGACTTTGAAAAATTAAATTTGAAATATAGGCATTTGAAGAAAGAATTCAAGAAATGCATTTTAGAAAATAAGAGCTTGCATGACAAAAATATTTTGATGTTTCAAGAGCATGATATCATACTTACTATGCATAAAACCGTAGCTCCTGAAAATGAAGAAATTAGAAAAGAATGTGAAAAACTAAAATTAGACTTACAAAGACTAACAAATGGCAAAAACAACTTAGACATACTTCTTGGAAATCAAAGAATTGGAAATGATAAATCCGGTTTAGGATTTAACTCATCATCTTCCTCTATTAAACCTAAGTCCTTAAAGAAAAAGGCAAACAATAGAAAATCACAACAAAATTTATCATCTTCTAAACCAAAGCTTGTACCTACTTGTTTTTATTGCAACAAGCTAGGACATGTAAAGAAAATATGTAGAGCTCGATTTGAGAGCACATACGTTTGGAAGCCTAAGGGTCGAAGAACTAACCCTAAAGGACCCAACCATCAAAGGGTACCAATGCATACATCTTTTGGCTTTGTAGGCTCTCAAGATAAATGGAGTAGCCAAAGAAGAAGGAACCAAATGGCTTATGGACAGCAGATGTTCAACTCACATGACCGGAGACAAGACGTTGTTCACCAAGCTCAAGCTCCAAGATGGTGGAACGGTGCATTTTGGCAATGGGAGAGCCAAAATCCTTGGACACGGAGAAATTGGTAATTCTTCCTTTACTATTAATAATGTACTATATGTATAAGGGCTTAAGTATAATTTGATAAGTGTTAGCCAACTATGTGACGCTAATTTTCAAATTGAGTTTGTGAAAAGAAAATGTGTTGTGAAAAAGAACGATAAGATTGTTTTCGAAGCTATTCGTAAAAATGATGTTTACAAATTTAGCACACATGATTTGATATCACAAAATGTTTCTTGCCTAGTTGCCAAAAATGATTTGACTCAACTATGGCATAGACGACTTGGACATATTAGTTTTAAGAATTTCAAAGAGATTTGCAAAAATGAAAAAGTCCAAGGTCTTCCAAAATTGAATTTCGAAAACCATGGCTTATGCGACACTTGTCAAAAGGCAAAACTTGTTAAAACAAGCTTCAAGCCCAAAAGTGAAATCTCCACCACCAAACCTCTACAATTGCTTCATATGGATTTGTATGGGGATATTGGTACAGCAAGTCTAAGTGGAAAACATTACACCTTTGTGGTGGTAGATGACTACTCTAGGTACACTTGGGTAATGTTCTTAGCTAAAAAGAATGATGCATGTCAAGAATTTATAAAGCTTTGTAAGAGATTAGAAAATCAAAGAGAAGACACAATTAAGGAAATTAGAAGTGATAGAGGTGGTGAGTTTGATGGAGAATTTCAAGAATTTTGTGTATCCAAAGGGTATGGACACAATTTTTCAGCTCCAAGAACTCCTCAACAAAATGGTGTTGCGGAAAGGAAAAATAGGACACTTCAAGAAATGAGTAGAGCCATGCTAAACGAATTTGAGCTACCCAAATATTTTTGGGCCGAAGCGGTAAATACAGCTTGTCATGTGATCAATAGAGTTTATTTAAGACCATTTCTCAAAAAGACTCCTTATGAGCTTTGGAAAGGTAGAGTACCAAATATTGGTTATTTCAAGGTTTTTGGTTGTAAGTGTTTTATACTTAACACCAAAGACAACTTGGATAAACTCGACTTCAAAGCGGATGAAGGAATCTTTATGGGCTATGCTCAAAATAGCAAGGCATTTAGAGTATATAATAAAAGAAGTATGAAAGTTGAAGAATCAATTCATGTCAAGTTTAGTGAACTCATTGATGATAAATCAAACATTAATAATGATGATGATGAAGATGAAATAATTGAAGTAAGTCATATAGAAAAATTTGAGAATCCAAGAGGTAATATTGTCATTGATCTTAGGATTGATCCACTTGAACCTAAGGTTGAAGATGAAGAATTAGGAGGGGATACCTCAAATTTACCGGATTCATATAAATATAGGAAAGATCACCCTAAAGAATTGATACTAGGTGAACCTAGCCAAGGCGTAATGACAAGGAGAAAATTCAATGAAAATGCCTTCATTTCACAAGTTGAGCCTAAAAATATAAAGGAAGCAATAAATGATGAAGATTGGGTATTAGCTATGCAAGAAGAATTAAATCAATTTGAAAGAAGTGATGTTTGAGAATTAGTTGCTAAACCCAGTGATCATCCCGTAATTGGCACTAAATGGGTATTTAGAAACAAAATGGATGATAAAGGAAACATCACTAGAAACAAAGCTAGGTTAGTAGCCCAAGGCTATAGGCAAGAGGAAGGCATAGACTATGATGAGACTTTTGCCCCCGTAGCTAGGTTAGAAGCTATTAGGATGTTATTAGCATATGCATGCTATAAGGATTTCAAACTATATCAAATGGATGTGAAATCAGCATTCTTGAATGGAATAATTCAAGAAGAGGTCTATGTAGCTCAACCTCCGGGGTTTGAAAATCATGATTATCCAAATCATGTTTTTAGACTCAAAAAGGCCCTTTATGGACTTAAACAAGCTCCTAGGGCTTGGTATGATAGATTAAGTAACTTTCTACTTGAAAACGAGTTTTCAAGAGGAAAAGTCGACACTACTCTTTTTATTAAAGAACAAGAAAACCATCAATTGCTTGTTCAAATTTATGTGGATGATATCATATTTGGTGCTACTAATGATTCTCTTTGTAAGCATTTTTCTAAATTGATGGAAGGAGAATTTGAAATGAGCATGATGGGTGAACTCAACTACTTTCTTGGTCTACAAATCAAGCAAACTCAAGATGGAGTGTACATATCTCAAACAAAGTATACGAAGGATTTGCTCAAGAAGTACAAATTCGAGGATGGAAGAAGTGTGAGCACTCCGATGAGCACAAGTACAAAGCTTGACAAAGACGAAAAAGGAAAGCCAGTTGAGGTAACAAAATATAGGGGTATGATTGGTAGTTTACTTTATTTAACTGCTAGTAGGCCGGATATTTTGCATGCTGTGTGCTTATGTGCTAGGTTTCAAAGTATGCCTAAGGAATCGCATTTAGTTGCCATTAAACGAATCTTTAGGTATTTAAAAGGAACTTTAAACTTCGGATTGTTTTATCCCAAAAATGGTTGTTTTGATCTAAGAGGATATAGTGACTCCGACTATGCCGGAAATCTTGTTGATAGGAAAAGCACCTCCGGGACATGTCAATTCCTTGGAGATTGCTTAGTTTCTTGGTTTTCCAAGAAACAAAATAGTGTGTCACTTTCCACGGCAGAATCCAAATATGTATCGGCCGCTTCATGTTGTGCACAACTACTTTGGATGATCAACACCTTGAACGATTATAATGTTAAGTTTGAAAAAGTTCCCATCCTATGTGATAATACCTCAGCCATAAGTATAGCACAAAACCCGGTTCATCATAGTAGAACAAAACACATTGAAGTGAGGCATCACTTCATAAGAGATTGTATTCAAAAAGGATTGGTATGTGTTGAGTTCGTTCCAACAAATGACCAACTGGCGGATATCTTTACCAAATCCCTTCCCACCGAGACATTCGAATCAATTAGAACAAGATTAGGAATGATAAACATTGGTTAAAGGGTTAGAAATGTCAAAATTGCAGAAATCTGCAAACATAGATCGATCCATATTAAAATTTCAGAGACTGATGTCACTTACGACATCGATCGATCGATGTTCAGGACATCGATCGATCGAAGTCCCTGACATCGATCGATCGATGTCTTCGGGACAAGGTCTATTTAAACTGCAAAAACGCTTCATTCTTCCATCTTTTCACTTCGAACCCTAACCCCCCCTCCTGCGAAAAAAAAAATCTGAACTTCAACCAAATTTTTAATCTTTCTCTCAAGATCATTTTCTTCATCAATCCCATCCAAATCTACATCAATCTTCAATTTCCAAACAATTCATCTACAAAATTCGTGCCCTAATTCTCTCAAATGGCTCCAAGAACCAAAAATCATCCCAAGAGGAAGAGGACATCTCAAGGAGACAATCAACCACATGTTCCAACTGGCTCAAGGACAGCAGGATTGCGGAAGCAACCAGAGCCATCTCAAGAACATCTAATCCGTGAGGTAAGAGAAAGTCTTCACATTCGAAATTTCCCTTGGCTTAAAACGGGAGAATATGAGAATGCATTGGCTACACCTCTAGGATCAGGTATATACACTCATATATCTCAGAGAGCCCAATTGTTATTCACAGAATGGGAAAATAGCAATAGGTCTACTATTCCATCGAAACTGCTCAAAATTGAGGACATTTTGAGCAATGCAGAATTGAGACCTATAATTGATTTGTTGTATGCTCAAAACTGGATGTTTTTATGGGATTCATCTGAGATGGGGTCAATGTCTACTCGTTATACCCGGTTGTTCTATGCCAACTTTTGGATTGACTATCTAAATGGAAATCCATTTTCTCTGAATTCAGTTATTGATGGTCAAGTGGTCTCTTTTCACACTGCACAAATTAATGCTATTCTTGGTACACCAAATGAGGGATTCAAGGATTTCGATCCTTGGAAGTGGGATTTTAACAAATACCAAGTGACTGAAAATGAAGTCAAAACCTTTCTTGGATTTCACCCGACAAAGAACACAAATGATATGCCTTTGATGTATAGAGTTTTGCTTGCGATAGTTACTTTTTGTGTAAATGGAAAATCAGCCAAACTTCCCAGCAACCTAGACTTCTACATCACATACCGCATAGCCATGAGAGAGCAGGTAAACTTTGGGGAAGTATTCTTTGAAAATGTGTTGGAGGCAGTTACCAAAAAGTCAAAGGCACTTCCTTACAGTAATCTGATCTATAGATTATTGAGAAAAGCAAATTTGGTACTGGATGACGACTACGAAGAGACAATCACAAATAAGGACTATTACTCCAAGTCTAACATCCAGCAGATTCTTAAGTCAAGAAAGGAAGCGCAACGACGAGGTGGTGGTCAAGATCCGGAGGAAGATGAAGCTGAGAATGAGCCGGAGATACCACCACACCCCATTGAGCCAACCGTTGAACCCCAACCTAACCCTCAAAGTCCTACATCCCGAGTAGACAAAGGCAAAGCTCCAATGGAGGAAGACAGTGATTCCGGAGATGATTTCGATGTTGAAGCCGAGATACATGACATTCAACGCACTCTTGGTCAATGGGGTGAAGAATTGACCACGGAGGCTGTTCGTATAGATGATTTGGAGAAAGGCTATATGACGTTCCAAAACCGCTTGAAATCGCTGGAAACAAGAGTGGACACTGAAGTCAAGACACTCCAAACTGAGCTGAACGTGCAAAAGACCAAGTACCAGAAGTTGAAAACAAAGCTCAAAGCCGCTCTCTCTGGACTATGTTTCTCCTCCGATGAGGAGTAGTTCTTGATGATTCACCATTCCCTCGTCCTTATGCTAGTTTTTTGCAAGTTTGAGTTTACATCTGTATCTCAAAACTTGATATTTTCTTCCTGACCTTTATATTTTCGTGTTGGTATTTTTTTTGATGCTTTCAAAAAGGGGGAGAAGTTTTTGGTAGTTTTTGGTATTATTGGCATGCATGTTTTGGTATCATCATGGCATTGTTAGCATGTTTTGGTATCGTTAGCATGATAACGTAAGCATGAATCGTTTTGTCTTCGCTTGATATAGCCTTGGATGCTAGTTGATGATATGTTTTGGCATGATAAATTGTTGGGAAGCATAATTGGATATTAACATGGCTTGTGTTGGTATATTTAGTTGGACATGTTAGCATGATTTGGATAGGCATGGGTATTCAAAATGGCTAAACTTAAACTGGTCGTTTCTTTCATCACATAATTTTGCTTGAGAAGTTGAATTTGGTATACCATGACATAAAGTCTCTTGATATGCTTTACATATTGAAATGATGAAGATACAAAACTTGATGCATAATTTGAGGGGGAGCATGTTGGGTAGATTGATAAGAGAGCATGAACTAAGGGGGAGTTGTAGAATATCAAATTTAGTTGAAAAATCATCATGTAAAAACATCTTTTAGATTGTGGTTTTGAAATCATCAAAAAGGGGGAGATTGTTAAGTTGTAAAACGTTTTGATGATGAAAAGATGTTTTAAATGAGTTGAAATTATGTTTAATATTCGATGCAAGATGGGCAAAACACATTATGTCCAAAGATGGTTGAGATTGGAAGTCACTGGTTGACATCGATCTCTCAAACTGGGGACATCGATCGATCGATGTACTTCAGCCCCTGACATCGATCGATCGATGTCTGACTGAGGACATCGAACCCTCAACCACAAGGACATCGATCGATCGATGTCACTTCATCCTCTGACTTCGATCGATCGATGTTGAACTGAGTACTTCAGTCTCTAAACCAGGTGACATCGATCGATCGATGTCACTTCAGCCCCTGACATCGATCGATCGATGTCAGGCAGTGCAGGATTTTGAAAAATCTTCTGAGGACATCGATCTCTCCTTTCAGGGACTTCGATCGATCGATGTCCTCCAGAATTCAAATTTTTTGAACGTTAGAATAAAATCCAAGGTTGATTTTCAAGGTTTTCTCTTTCCAATCTTCTTCAAACTTCTTGTGGACTTTAACCCAACTTATTACATGCTTCCTTGACTATTGTAAACATGTCTAAGATTCTCTAGGGTGGCTATCCAAGATCAAATCACTCCATAGGGTGGCTAGAGACTATTTGGGCATTGTCTTGACATTTTTTGAAGATGAAGACTTGGTGGAGAGCCTCAAAAACGTGGTGAAGTTCATCTATAAATAGAGGAGGCTTGGATGAAGCAAATACACACTTTCAACATCATCTAGCTTCATTTTACATTGTTGTATATTTCTCTCATACTTGTAAATTTGTTTAAAGCTTGTCTAGCTTTCTTTGATCTTCATTATTGTATATTGAGAGAAAGAGAGTCAAGCACAAGAGGAACCATAATTATTTGATCTCTAGCTTGTGCTTAGACTTGTGAGAAAGTGTGAACCTTACTATATCTCTTCAACCCACTGTGAGAAGTTCTTGAGAGAACTTTTGTTGAAGTTGTGAGGAAGCAAGAAGTTGTTCTTGCTAAGAGCTACAGTTGTTGTAGTTGCACAAGTGTTTTGTGCAAGAAGTTGATGTTGTTGTTGCTTACACTAAAGTGTTAGTGTAAGTATTGCTGTGGTTGTTCTTATTGTTCATAATCAGAAGAGTAGTTGTTGAAAATCCACTTTGGAAACAAAGTGGTAGTGGAGTAGAATCATTTACGATTCGAACCACTCTATATCCGGTGTACTCATTCATTATCTCTCATCTCCAATTCTTGCTCTGATTTTGAATATCCTTTGTGAGTTGAGAAAAACAAGAAAATTCCGCAAAAGAGCCAAACACTCTATTCACCCCCCCTCTAGAGTGTATTTCGGACCTAACATAATTCACCGTTGGATCGTCACCAAATTTTGGCAGATTGTTCCCAATACACGGAGTACATTCTGAACAGTGTATGTTTATTTTAGAGGTGTCTAAATGAGTCCTATTGCTGCATTCCCGAGACAGAAATTTTATGCCTGAAAATTGAAGCTTTATATTTTGTTCCTCTATTGTATCTTGTTGTGTTCCAAGATTGTTTGGTTGATCTTGATGATATTGTATTCCTCTAGCTGTGTCTAGAAAGACTTGGTTGTACCTATTATTGACTATTGTAGAGATCGTTTAAGTGGCCTATGGGTCCTGTGGTTTTTACTCCCGACTTGGAGAGGTTTTCCACGCTAAAATTGCTGTTCTTGTTCGTGCTTTCGTTTCGTTATTTCTCTATAGTTGCTGTATTTTGGATTAAATTATTTTCTATTCTACTGTGCTATCGTAGTTTCTTCCCAACAAGTGGTATCAGAGCGAGGTTCTCTTGACTATGTGCAACTATATAAGTGAACACATCCAAAATGGTAAGTTTGAAGTCCAACTATAATTTTTGGAAAGGAAAGATGGAAGATTTGCTATATGTCAAAGGCTTTCATGTTCTGGTTTTCTCTACTGAGAAGCCCGAAGGAAAAAGTGATGAAGAATGGAACTTGCTGCACAGACAAGTTTGTGGGTTTTCATCTATCTTTAAAAAGCGTATGATAATGTGCCACATAGACCGATTTGGGATAGTCTAGATGCAAGAGGAGTTCGTATGAAGCATATAGACATAATTAGGGATGTTGAGAAATATGTTTGGATGATTTAAAATGTTACGAACGCATTTTGCATGGCATGAAAAAAAAGAAAAAGAAAAAAAATAAATTTAAATAAAATAAAGAGGATAAATCCTAGTCCACTTAGGATTTGGAAGTAGATTATATTTTTAAATGTGAAACCTAAGTCAACTAGAATTAGGCAGATGGGATATATTTTGTATGAAACCTAAAACCACTAGGAAACTAATAATTAATCTACCCTAACTCTTCCATATAGCTTATATATACTACACAAATTAACCACCCATAACACACAGCCAAAACCTCTGCCGCCGCCCCCTTGCTGGAAAGAAAGAAAAAGAAAAACATCAAAGCAACTCCTTTCTGTCGTTGCCCACCGTCATCATCAACAGCAAATATTATGAATTGCATGTGTAATCATTCGGCCAAGCAGTTTATCAAAAGGAAGAAAAGAATTTTATTCGATTCAACCCAACCCTAAATTCAATCGTACACTATAGTATCATCGAATTAGGTAAGTAATCTCCTTATACTTATTATGTTTTGCGAAAGACCTATATGTTATTTTGGTATGAACTTTGGATCATGCATTCGTATACGTAGTTGAATAGATGAATGGATATACATGTTTGTAAGTAACTCTACTATACTTTCTATATTGTTTTATAAAACTTATGAATTATATTGATAGTAAATTGGATCATACATTAGTATAATTGACTTCATAGTTGGATGAATCTATATTTTGTATAATGTGTGTGCCGTATATATAGGTATTATGATATTACTGGGAAAAAAATAAATAATAATAAAAGTGATTATTTCAATCTACTCAAATGTCAGGATTCATTGTAAATTGCAATATGTAATCGATGTGGGATTTTAAATGTTGCTGAAGTTGTGTATCAATTGTATATATTTGGGATTTCAAATGTTGCTAAAGTTGTGTATCAATGGCCATATGTAACCGTGGGTTAGTTGAAGGAAAAAAATTGGGTTGATGGCTGACAGTAAGCATGGGGCGCTTCAGGTGGTATCAGAGTCCAGGCTTTAGATCCGTCTCGGAAACGCAGGATTAATCAGAACACTTAGACATAAGCTACGATTTTACCCCTAATAAGCAAAGTAGACTTAAGCGATGATCTTAGACCTAAGTTATGATCGGGTCATGGGAGGTGTGTCGATGGTGAGCTTTTCTTTTCTAATTATCGATTTATCTGCGTTCCACCTTTCAACTTGTTATCGACTAATCTGATTTTCGCCTCATGAACTTGAACTACAGAAGATGCCTCCACGACGTGATCTAGCTGGTAGTAATGGTGACGATCAGCAGGGACATGGGACCATTCCCCAGGTACTGGAAGACACGCTGGCCACTCTTACTGCATCAGTGGCCCAGCAGCAGGTGCAGCTGGCTCACTTGCAACAACAACAGGAGCAACAGCAGCAACCACCACCACCACCACCACCACCCCAGGGGCTCTGATTCTTTTACCGGGAGATGCAGAACTCCCGGATACCTATGTTCAGGGGTACCACCCAACCAGAGGAGGCAGAGATTTGGCTCAAGAATGTATCCGAGCAGTTGAGGTTGTTAGAGGTTCCGGATGGCCTGAAGGTGGATGTGGTGGTACCATTCTTGGAGGGCGATGCAGAGCGATGGTGGCAGGGTGTGGTACGTAGACGGACTACACCGCCGACATGGGTCCAGTTTAGGGAGGAGTACCAGAGGCACTACGTTCCTGAGAGTGCCATTCAGAGGAGGATGACAGAGTTTCAGCTCCTGACACAGGGGTCCATGACTGTTAATCAATATTCTGAGAAATTTCATGCACTCGGGAGATACATGCCTGCCGTCATGGACGACGAGAGGACAAAGATGTTGAAGTTCGAGACGGGTTTGAGCTCACGCATTCAGTCATTGATCATATGCGCCCAGCCTACCACTTTTGAGGGATTGTTGGAGGTGTGTCGTAAGGTCGAGGGTGACCTTGTGAGGGTGGCAACAGAAGAGAAAAATAAGAGACCTCGAGAAGAGAGCAGCAATGGTGGACTCGAGAGGTGGGTCAAAAATCTTAAGAGGGGTCAGATAGCTCAACCACGACCTCAACAGCAGCAAGAGCTCGGAGATAATGTGCTGACAGTGATCCCTACTTGCCCCACATGTGGACGAAGACACGCAGGAGAATGCTGGAGAAAGGTGGGAGCATGTTACAACTTTGGAGAAATGGGCCATTTGGCTAGAGATTGCCCAAAGCCGAGGAGACGGCTCCAGGGGTCCAATTGACGCTATCAAGGTACCTTTAGTTATGAATTTCAAATGATTAAGTTGTACATGTGTAACTTGTATTCGAACCCCTGAACATGATGAGTGTTATACTAGTAAGCAACTGGTTGTAATCAATGATACTAACCACAAAACGGGTTAGATGGTGGTTTAGATGTAAACCTTAGAAATTATCAACATAAGGTGATGATATCAATATCGTTTAAGGAAATTAAGATGAACATAGAAACACGTAAGAATCGATGAATCTAGTAGGCTTGAACTGAGATAATGTAAGCATGAACAAATAGATACTGTCGAATCTAGTAAGCTTGAAGCGAAGGTGAGTAAGCGCGAACAAGTGGTGGTTGCCATTCATGTGAGATTTAGTTGGGTTAAATTTAGCAATTGGAATGATAAAAAAAAGAAGTACTGTGGATTAGAGTGGCGCAGAAGCGTAATGGTTTAGTATACTTTAAGATGGTTAAATTAATAACCCTTTAAGTTGAATCTTAGAATATAAAGCGAGCGGAGCTAAACTATAATCACATCGATAAGTTATGATATCATTCATAGGATTAACAATCTATAGAGACGAGTAGGCTTGAACACATAAGATGGTATAGGGAAAGTTCCTAAGTTGTAACTACGAAGACATTAAGTTAAAAAAATTGTAGTACACTTAAGTACTGAGTATATAAGGTTGCTGATGGCAACGTGTATAAGTACGATATAGATTAACATTTAGGTTAAGAACCCCAGTAGTGTGACAATCTCCTTAAGTTTAATTCAAAAACCATAGATAGATTAGGTTACTATGTAACAAGTGGAGATCAACAGATGTAGCGATCACATTGTATATATGCAAGCAATGATCTCGATGGCTAAGTCCTATGTCGTAGAAGTGTAATGATTAACATATTGGAGTACTTGATGGATATTTGGTTGGTTATTTATCTAGGAGGTGAATCTTATATGATGAGTTTAAGAATTCGAAATTGTAGAATACAATAAGTTGAATGATATATGTTAAGTGCTATAGGTGGAAATTGAGGGCTTAACAACCTAAAAGTGAAGTCGATATAATGATAACTGTGACATATACTAGGTATTGAATCAAGTAGAAATGTACTAAGTATTGATCACGTAATACGCAAGTTTCGAGGATGAAACTTATTGTAAGGGGGGAGGTCTGTTACGCCCGTACCCTTTGTGGGTAAAAAAAATAGTAAAAAATGATATAAAAGAAGAGAAGAAAAAGCAAAAAAAAAAGAAAATAAATAAAATAATATAGTAACAATCCTAAACCACTTAGGAATTTGAGATAGGATATATTAATGTGAATCCTATGTCAACTAGGCTATTTAAATCCTACTCAAGTTAAGATATTCCTAAACCTAAACTCTACCCTAAATCTTCTATATATCCTAATTTAACCTAAACAAATAACACACACGCCTAAACCTGCCGCCCCTCTCCTGCTGGAAGAAAAGAAATCCAGCGAATTGCCCTTCACCACACGTAGCCACCAATTCAGCCAGGAAGAGAAGAACAAAGAAATTACAATAATATAGTGCCTTCTATTTTGTTCTATCCTCCAGCAGCATAAAAGAAAGAAACACTGCCACCCTTTTGCCCTTTTTCCAGCGTGATACTTCGAGACAAAAAAAAATATTGCAGCCTTGTTTTGTACCATCCATCCGAGAGGCACAGGAGGGAGAAAGAAAGGATTTTGCTTCAACCATTTAACTCTAGATTCAATTGTATGGTATAGTATACGTAAATCAAGTAAGTAATCTCCCTACACTTGCTATGTTTTGCGAAAATCTATACGTTTATGTTAGTAATAAAATTGGATCATGCATGAGTATTCGTGAATGCATAGTTTTATGGATTCTTTGTATATATGTATATGTGTGACACAATTCGTACATGTTATACCTAATAAATGGGTGTGCTCTAAGTATTTATATATATATGTATGCATATATACATGTGTGCCATGGTATATGAGTTGGTGGTACAAAAATTATATTTGGAGTTGGTTTGAAGTACTGGCCGAATGGCCATTAAAGAAAAGAAGAATTTGATTTTGTAAAGTTTTTATGTGAATATAATATATATATGAATATGTATGAGCATTTGGTCATTTCGGCCTTATCTCACTGAAGAAATTGAATATATATGGGATCTTGTTAGTGATGTGGGATTGTGGAAAAAAAAAGTGATATTTGCAGCACCCTGGCCGAATGGTTTCAAAATGGAGATGGGTAGGAAAAATTGTTATATTGTGTGATAGTTATGTGTTAAATATATGTTTATATGTGTACATAATATGTGAAGTGCAGTAATGATTTGAGAGTGGGCCGAGGGAGTAGCGTGTGCGTATATACGTGTATATGTGCATGTATGGGCGTGGACATATATACGTGTATGCATACACAGCGGAAATAGTGATGATTTTGGTATTTTGGATATTTTTGGCCTATTTGGACTATTTGTTTGGAAATTATGTGATATTGGAGGGCATTTTGGTAACTTTGACAAATTGATATTTTGGCTCATTTTGAAATTTAGACTAACTTTGGTTACTTGGAAAATGGTTTTGGAAATTGTGTTGCATATTTTTGGAAATTCACCCTTACAGGGGAAATATATCGGTAAGCCGGGTTGATTCCTATTTTGGTTATCGAGCGCTGCAGATGTAACTACCTCGTCAGGAATATGGTTTCTGTATGCCTATTTGGATTGCTGCAGATATAACTATCTCGTCAGGGACAGGGCTTCTGTATGCATATTTTGGGCCTGAGCGTAACTACCTAGTCTGGGACAGGGTGCAAAGGCATATATTTGGTGCTATAGACGTAACGACCTAGTCTGGGACAGGGTGTTTATAGTATATTTGGTTTGGGGGAATCAATTCGTAAGTCTTACGGTATAAGTCACTCGTAAGGAAAGTGCTATAGCCATTGCATTTGATTTTGGACTTTGGACCGATTAAACCGGATTTGGTTATTTGGATTTTTGGATCGGTTTAATCAGATATGGACATTGGATTTGGACATTGGACATTGATATTGGAAACATTAGTTTTGAAATAATGGGAACATTGGCATTGCATTGTTTTGAAAAAAATTGCATCACGTTTTAGTTTGGACTAACCTTTGCTTGGCTGTCGTTTGGTTTGACTTGGTCATCGGTCTATTCGTTGACTTTGTTACGTACTTAATTGGACTTTGTTTTGTACTTTGTTGGGTCTATTTGCTCTATTTGCTTTTGGATGTTAGGGGCAGAGTTGTAAATTTACTTGCGAAGAGAAGCATGATATTATTTTATGTTGCTATATATCGTTATCACACTTGCTTCTCCGTGTATGATCCCATGAGATTACTTGCTGAGCGACTTGTCGCTCAAACCACGCTTTAACATATTTTGCAGATAGACAGGTGATTGAGTTAGCATACCGAGGATGACGAAGAGTGGAGATATTGAGGTCGATGACATTCCAATGAGACTTTCGAGGGCTTAGTTGAGATAATGATTTTTGATACTCGAGGTTTATGTACTTTAGACATTTATGTTATATCTACATTTCACATTTGTAACGGATTTAGATTTGCCTAGACATTGATATTTATGATGATGATTACACTAAGTTGTTGATTACATAGTATGCAAGTTTCGAGGACGAAAATTTTTGTAAGGGGGGAGGAGTGTTACGAACGCATTTTGCATGACATGAAAAAAAAAGAAAAAAATAATAAATTTAAAAAAAATAAAGAGGATAAATCCTAGTCCACTTAGGATTTGGAAGTAGATTATATTTTTAAATGTGAAATCTAAGTCAACTAGAATTAGGCAGATGGGATATATTTTGTATGAAACCTAAAACCACTAGGAAACTAATAATTAATCTACCCTAACTCTTCCATGTAGCTTATATATACTACACAAAATAACCACCCATAACACACAGCCAAAACCTCTGCCGCCGCCCCCTTGCTGGAAAGAAAGAAAAAGAAAAACATCAAAGCAACTCCTTTCTGTCATTGCCCACCGTCATCATCAACATCAAATATTATTATTTGCGTGTGTAATCATTCGGCCAAGCAGTTTATCAAAAGGAAGAAAAGAATTTTATTCGATTCAACCCAATCCTAGATTCAATCATATAGTATAGTATCATCGAATTAGGTAAGTAATCTCCCTATACTTATTATGTTTTGCGAAAGATCTATATGTTATTTTGGTATGAACTTTGGATCATGCATTCGTATACGTGGTTGAATAGATGAATGGATATACATGTTTGTAAGTAACTCTACTATACTTTCTATGTTGTTTTATAAAACTTATGAATTATATTGATACTAAATTGGATCATACATTGGTATAATTGACTTCATAGTTGGATGAATCTATATTGTGTATAATGTGTGTGCCGTATATATAGGTATTATGATATTACTGGGAAAAAATAAAATAATAATAAAAGTGATTATTTCAATCTACTCAAATGTCAGGATTCATTGTAAATTGCAATATGTAATCTATGTGGGATTTCAAATGTTGCTGAAGTTGTGTATCAATTGTATATATTTGGGATTTCAAATGTTGCTAAAGTTGTGAATCAATGGCAATATGTAACCGTGGGTTAGTTGAAGGAAAAAAATTGGGCTGATGGCTGACAGTAAGCACGGGTCGCTTCATAAAAAGTCATGATTTAAGTGGTGATTGCATAAATATATCATACATGGTGTTATATGTGATTAAAAGTTGAAAAAGTTTACATCGATCTCTCAGGTTGTTGCACTTCGATCGATCGATGTACTTCGATCCCTCACATCGACCGATCTATGTAAGGCAGTGAAAGTTCAAGACCTTACGGTGAGACATCAATCTCTAAACATGAGACACATCGATCGATCGATGTATACATCGAACCCTCACTTCAATCGATCGATGTAGGTCACAGACAAACTCTGAAATATACTGTGAGACATCGATCTCTGAAGTTGAGGCACTTCGATCGATCGATGTCTAGGGTTTTTAGAAATATTTTTCTAAAATGTGATAAAGTGTTGTTTTCATTTGTACGTGATTTATACATGTTCATTATGTGATTATTATGTGTTTTTGATGATTATAAATATAGTGTGACTAATGTGCCTTGCAAGTTTCTACAACTTACCAAAAAGAGCAAAATTGGTATTTTGAGTTTTGTAGGAACATGGTATGGTGGAAATACTTCAAGGACTTATTCTCATCTTATTTATCATGACAAAGATGATATTATGACTATTTCTGACCATCGGGGTCATTTCTGGAGTTTCTCTCACCAGGGGCATTTTGGTCATTTCACCCCTAAGGGTATTATTGGTACTTTTACTCAAGGAATCTCTTGAGTATATTCTTATCATCATTCTGGAGTTGATTTGTGATTATTTTGAAGATTATATGGTGGCTTTAAACTATTTCTCTCACATGATGATATTATTGACTATAGCGGGATATGTGACGAGTTGTGATGTCACATTCTATTTCTTTCTTGAAGACCCTCTTATATATGTTATGGGAGCATATTTATTATCATTATACAGAAATATCAAAGGTGTTTAAGGTGTGCAAATGATCACAACATACAAGAAGAAATATTAGGAATTTTGGTGTTACATGTTGACATAATCTTGTCAATTATTATTTAGTGATTTCTTCTTCAAAAATCTGAGTTGATATGCATATATACAGCCTTAGAAACGTGTATATTCAGGTGGATATGATCGTGTACTCATTTTATGAGTTGGTGACAAGTGGACCAATCAAAAAGGAGCTAGTTGGCAAAATTGCCAACTTGGAATTTTCAAACTTGAAGAATACGACTAGTTGATTAGTTGTTGGAGCTGATTTTAATTTGAAATATTCAAAGCCTCAAATGCCTATTCTTTTTCAAGAAGTTGAGGGTATTTTGGTGGCATTATCCTCTCTTGTTATCTTTATTTGGCAAAAGATAATCAAGACTATTTCAAGGTGGAAAATTTCAGCCAAATGAGTGTCCAGGGTGGACCAATTATGTTGTCTCATTTTGCCAAGTGTACAAGGCCAACCAATGATGATGAAGATGGTGACACATGTGCATTCTTATCTCCAAGGCTCAACTCACACTATAAATAGGAGACAATGGTGAAGAAGATGAAACACACTTGAAGCTCACTTGAAAGCATTTGTTGATTTGTCTAGCTATCATCTTCTTGTTGTTGTTCTTGTTTCATTCTTTGTAGCAAAGGTGTTCTTGTTGTATTTGTTGAGCTACAAGCCTCTTGAGTTTCATTTGTAAGATTGATTAGCCAATTCTATAAGGCTACATCAATAGGTGGTAGAGGTGTAGCAACTAAGTGTTGCATAGAAGGTGTTCATCCAAGTCTTGAATAAGGTTGGTGTATAACCCAAGGATCAAGCTTGGTTCTTATTTTAAGGTGATTCATACAATAGTGAAATCATGGGAAAGGTGTTCCTTGGGTCTGGAGTAGGTCACATTGACCTAACCAGGATAAATCCTCAGTGTTCTTGTCTTGTTTCTACCTTTCTGTTTTCTGTCCGTTTTTACTGCAGTTTTCACATAATTTCTTACAATTTGAAAAAATAGCTAAACACTTTCAAAATTTGTGATTTTTGGTGGAATTGTACTTCAGACTGTTAGATTTCATTTGCAACAAGAATCACTTGATTTGAGCAAGGTAAAGTTAGTCTTTCAGTCTTCGCAAGATAACTGCTCCAATCTGGTTGCAATCTGACCAGTTTGAGAAAACTTGAATTCTGTATTAATCAAGAATTTTTCAAGGTCAGATCCTTTTAGAAACATAAACTAGACATCCTAAGGGGTGTTTTGCCGTAAAGTTTAATCTTTTTGATTAAGTATTCAAAGAGAAACACGTTTTTCAAAATCAGCAACATTTTGTCCTATTCTCTCCAGATTGACCATCTGAATCTTTTTATTTATTTGAAGTGTCTAACGATCTTATTTTTGTCTGTTTTTTGGACAGAGTCTTTTTAACACATTGAAGTTAAGATCTAGAAATTTTCATAATTTTTGGAGTTGTGTACAAAGATTTTTGAATTTTTCAAAAACAGGTTCTGAATCTGAGGTAGTCTCAGATTCTGTTTTCAAAGGGGTTTTTAATGTAACCATTATTCACCCCCCTCTAGTGGTGTTTATTGCATGTGCTCGTCCAACAAGGGATATGTATGCTAGGACGAAAACAACCGTTCTTACGCCTGTAGGAAATACGGACTTCTTTCCGGTGGAGGTAGGCCTTCATCACCGGTCCGCTTTGAGCCCATTTCTTTTCGTAGTTGTCCTAGACGAGTTTCAAAGCCGATCCAAGAGAAAGTTTCATGGTGCATACTTTTTGATGACGATATTGTATTAGTTGCGAAAAGTAGATATAACTTAAATATGAGACTAGAGGAGTGTGCTTTAGAGAGAGAAGGCCTAAAGATTAGTCGTTCTAAGACTGAGTATCTGCATTACGACTTTAGCAGCGCAGTCGATGATTAGAATAGACAACTCACCGTCGAGGATCAAATGGTCCCAAAGGTAAGTAAGTTCAAGTATTTAGGATCATTTGTACAGCAAGATGGGGACATAGATAGTGATGTGGCACATCAAGTTCAGGCAGGTTGGTGTCGGTGGAGGGCGACCTCAGGGGTGCTGTGTGACAAGAATTTTTCAACTAAATTAAAGAGAAAATTTTATAGGGTGGCAGTGTGTCCAGCAATACATATGGAACAGATTGCTGGGCCATCAAGAGGACACAGTCGCAGAAGATGGAAATGGCAGAGATGAGGATGCTGAGGTGGGTGTGTGGACATACAAGGCTAGACAGTATAAGAAATAAGGTATATAGAGGAAAGTTAGGGGTGACTAGTATAGCAGACAAGATAAGAGAGGATTGACTGAGAAAACTTGGACATGTCAAGAGGAGGCATACAACGGTGTCTATCAGAGCAGTCGAAAACCTCACTGTAGCGGGGAAGAGGATTAGAGGTAAGCCCAAACTGACTTGGCATAAAAAGATTAGGCATGACTTACTAGAGTTGTATCTCTCTGAGGACATGGTCCAGGATAGGAGTTCATGGAAGCAGAGGATTAAGGTTAAGGAGGTGTATGCACGATCTAGGGGCACCTTAGAGTATACTTATAGGATTAGATACTATCTACACTTTAGGATGACTTGCATTTTTTTGTTTTGGCCTTTGTCTTTCAATTATTTGTGCATATCCACTGTTATGTTTATTTTAATATTAGAAGATTTCTATTTATGTTTAATAAAATCCATTCACTAGTGGATATTCCTATTGTTGTGCTATCTATGAATGTATATATAGAGTCGGAGGTTTCACTGGAAGAAAACTCTCTATCCTTTTGGATGGAGGTATTGTTTGCTTGCCTCTTACCCTCTCCAGACCCTAGCGATAGCTTTTGCTGTCGTTGGGATATACTGGATATGATTGTTGTTGTTGTTGTATTGTTTGAAGCAAGCACTGAGACAGTGGTATCAAAAGTTCAGTTCAGTGACAGTTAGGCATGGTTACAAGATGACAAAAACCCATCACTGTGTTTTTATAATAAGATTTTCTGATGATTACTTCATCATTCTCCTGTTGTTTGTTGATGATATGCTGATTGTTGGAAAAGACACTTCTAAAATCAATGAGTTAAAGAAGAGCTTGAGTGAATCCTTTGCTATGAAGGATTTGGGGCCAGTGCAGAAAATCCTTGGGATTCAAGTTATACGTGACAGAAATGCAAAGAAGTTGTTCTTGTCGCAAGAAAAGTACCTTGAGAAGGTTCTTCAGTGTTTTAACATGGACAAGGCCAAAGCAGTGAGTATTCCGCTTGCTTCTCATTTTAAGCTCAGTCACGAGCAGTGTTCATCTTTTGATGATGAGAAGTCGAGCATGAAGAATGTTCCATACTCGTTGGCAGTTAGTAGTTTTATGTATGCCATGGTTTGCACAAGACCCGATATAACAGATACAGTGGGAATTATCAGTCGTTATCTTTCAAATTCGGGAAGACATCATTGGGAGGCCTTGAAGATGATTATGAGATATCTCCGTGGAACATCGCATCTGAGGCTAACTTTGTGATGTGATTCGCCTACATTGGTTAGTTATTCAGATTCTAATTTAGCCAGGAGCTTGGATGATCGCAAGTTTACTTCAGGATATATTATGATTTTGCTGGGGGAGCCATGGCTTGGCAATCAAAATTACAAAAGTGTATTGCACTTTCTACTACCGAGGCCGAGTTTACAGCCGTTGTGGAAGCAGTGAATGATTTGTTGTGGTTGAGGAAATTCTTAATAGAGCTAGGAGTGAAACAAGCTAAGTATGTCTTGTTTTGTGATAATCAAAGTGTCATCTACTTGTCTAAGAATTCCTCATTTCATTCGAGGTCCAAACATATTGATGTTCGTTATCACTGGATTCGTGATGCTTTGGATACCAAGCTATTCGAGCTTGAGAAGATTCATACGGATGAAAATGGCTCCGACACGTTGACAAAAGTTTTGTCAAGGGGAAAGTTTAAGTTTTGCCGCATGGCTTCTGGGTTGATGTTGCCCTCTAATTAGTCCGCCGGGGGAGTTTGTTGGATATCCCTCCTAGTTGGAGAGCCCCAATGTCTTGAGTCAAAGACAATTATGACATTAGAAGAGTTCCAACAAAGGATAGTAGGATGGTGCTTTGGTTCTCCACGAATATTTATTGCTTGGAAGACTCTAGGAAGGCCTTGTGCATTGAAGAGGCATAAGATGGAGCATTATAAATGGGGTGCTGTGTGGAACAACTGCTAGAGAACAAGAAGAAAAATAAGAGACACAAATACAAACGAGAAAAGAGTGAAATTTCGTAGATGATGGGCAGCCTGCAAGCCTCCGAGAAAATTACATTTGCAAAGTAGTTCATCGTTGAATATTCACCAAATTTTGATAGATTGTTTCCATGACACAAGAGTAAATTCTGAACGGTGGAGATGCATTTTAGAGATGTCTAGGTGAGTCCGATTGCTGCATTCCCGAGAAAGAAATTTTCTGTCTGAAAATTTCAACTTTGTATTTTGTTCTTCTCTTGTATCTTATTGTGTTCCAAGACTGTTAGGTTAATCTTGATGATATTGTATTTCTCTAGCTACGCCTAGAGAGACTTGGTTGTACTCATTATTGACTATAGTGAAGATCGTTTAAGTGGCATACGAGTCCCTTTTTTTATTCCCGATTTCATGAAGTTTTCCACGCTAAAATTGTTAGTGTTCTTGTTCGTGTTTCCGTTCGATTATTTCTCTATAGTTGTTGTATTTTAGGAGAGGTTATTTCTTATTCTACTGTGCTATCATAGTTTCCTCACAACAGTTACAACTTGTTTTTTATTCACTCTCAATTATTCTTTGTTTTCTGAATTCTTTGAGTGAATTCAATGTGTTTCCAGAAAACGTATATCTTTTGCCAAAAGACAACGCATTTTCCCGGTAATTCTTATAAAGTTAAAGAGTCTGACCTATGTAGCATAAATATTTTTGAAATTCACCTTCGGAAAAGTGATTCCTCACTACTCAAACAAATAAATGTATGTTCAAAACTAAATAAATATAATTGTTAATGCTCTATACATTATATTTGTGTAGCACCATGTAGATGGGTTATCAGACTCTAATTGAGCTTTTTCCTCATGTCAGTTAGAGATGGCGTGCCTTAGAGCAACTAGTAAGGTTGCTGCTTTGTGATATTGATGTCACATGTTTGAGTCATGGAAACAGCCTCTTGCACAAAGTATAGGGTAAAGTTACGTACATCAGATCGCGAAACGATCTAAAGTCTCTTTGGATCCTGGTCAAACACGGAAGCTTAGTGCACTGGAAACATCCTCATGCCAGTTAGAGCAAACAAAATCAAGACAAAAACGAATTCGAATCCCTTCAATCTCTTATCAGATTAGTTATTTCCTTCCATACATAAAAGGCAAACATTCATTCCAATACAAAGTTTAGCATTTTCCTAATTTACTTGGACAAATGAAACAAGTTCTCTTTTAAAAGGACGGTATGTTGTCACAGAAACATTAGCTACGTAGTGATGCTTTCCGTCTCTATTCTTCGCCTCGATCTGCAGGCTGTAATTCTTGAGAAAAATCTGGCGAAACAATGCTGCTTCAAGAACTGCTATGAACTTCAAGTTCAGGTGTTTATCCATGTTGAATTTATTCACGGCGAATCGCCCACATTCAATCACAAAGGGGTCTTTTGGATCTACTGGCCTGTAAATAACGGCAGCAGACTTCACAAAAACCATGGCTACTAACACCATGAAGGTCTTGAATTGAACCGAACCGAATTTGCAAGGCATTTTTCTTGTCTCTGTTTTGGTATATGTTTCGCAAAATTTGCACATGAAAATAGAGAAGCCAGTGAATTAGAAATGTTACTGGATGGAGCTATTTATGTTATTTATGATCTGTTGTGTTCTGATTTTTCTATTTCTAATGGAGTAAAATGACACGGTCTTTTTTGATTTTGAAATATGATGACTAAAGCAAAATGACTTACTAAATTAGCTGCACTTATTATATTGTGAAGTAGCAGTAGATCGACATAACTTGACGCAATTTTCATTATGGGACGTCGGAAAACAACCTCTGTGTGTTTCTAACACATGAGCATGGTTGCGTCTATCCGACCCTCCCATACCCTGGCATAGGCGGGATCCTCTAAGCCAATAGGTTAATATTGTTGTTGTTGTTGTATGATCTGTGGTATTCTGAATGATAAAACAGTTGATTTTTGAATATAGCAAGGTTGCTCTTTTGTTGCCTTAAGGTCATGGGTTCGAGATGCGAAACAGCCTCTTGCACAAAAAAAGTGTAGGGTAAGGTTGCATATATTAGATTATGAAGCAATCCGACCCGTTTCCAAATCCTACACAAACGCGAGAACCTAATACACCGGAAACGAGGTGTTTCGAGAAAGGTTAGGAGTGACAAGTATAGCAGATAAGATAAGGGAGGGAAGAATGAGATGGTTTGGGCATGTCAAGCGGAGACAGACAACGGCGTCGGTCAGAGCAATTGAAAGCCTCATTGTAGAGGGGAACAGGAGTAAAGGTAGGCCCAAACTGACTTGGGATGAGCAGATTAAGCACGACATACTAGATTTGCACCTCTCTGAGGACATGGTCCAGGATAGGAGTTCATGGAGACATAAGATTAAGGTTAACGAGGTATAGGTCATATATAGGGACACTTTATAGTATATTTAGGGACATAGACAGGCGTAGACACTATCTACGCTTTAGGTTGACTTTCCACTTGGTTGCGTATGTTATACCGTTGTTTTACATTACATGTACATATACACGTGATGTGTATTTTATATCGAAAGTCTTTTCTTTGTATTTCTTGAATTTCCTTACTAACACACTAGCACAACAAATCTCTATTATTATGACATTTATGCAGGTACATATAGAGCCGGGGGTCTCACTGGAAGCAGACTCTCTATCCCTTGGGATAGAGGTATTGTCTGCCTACCACTTACCTTCTCCAGACCCTAACGATAGCTTTTGCTGTTGTTGGGATATACTGGGTCAGGATGATGATGACGACCACTATTGCACGGTACCAATATGCATTACGTGGTCAGTTAGTTGGGTGTATGAATAGTTAATTTGAAGGTATGCATTACGAAATCAGTTATTACAGAGTGTATTAATGGTTCTCCAGAAAAAGACAATTTGAGTGGTTGTTGGAATTTGGATTGTAGTTCTTCGGATTCTTGCAATCTGAGTTGTTGGATTAGTTGATCAGGTTTGTGCTAAGTGCCTTGCGAAAAGATGCGACTTATTTACTTTGGAAGGATATGTTCTCTCTTTTTAAAAATATTCTGTTTTAGTTTGTCTAAATAATATCTTTTTTTTTAGAAAAACATTTTAATAGTCAAATTTGTTATACTACAATTTCAGTTAACAATTATCTGATTTCTCTAAATTACATTAATTAACCACCTAAAAATAAAATGAGAATAATTATCAACATAGTTTGACTTTCTTAAATTATTTCTGAGTGAAATTATGACAATTTTTGTTTGTTACGGATTTAGTATAAGATTATCCAAAATTCTTTATAGAAGATAGTATGTGAAGACCGGGGAAATTAATTATAATTACGGAGATAAAATAATCCTTCTCCCTAAAAATGGCTTTAATATTCATAAGTAAGAAAAAGGGGAAAAGGGTTATATTCCTTCATAACGTAAAATTTCTCCAACATCATTAAAAAAAAAGATTGACGACAAATTTTTCCTATCCTTTTAAAAATTCACAGAGAATTCTTGAAAGCTTAGAATCGCAGTCAAAGAACGGATTAAAGACCAACGGATTGTAAGCTTCTATTCGAGGGTGAGTTCAATTTGTAAGCCTTGAATCCGTCTAATATTTAGGATTCTTGGCCCAGAGTTGGAGGATTTTGGTCTAATTGAGGCTTGTGTGATTGCACTTTGATACTAGAGATTTTCTTTGGTCTTTAGATTATGGCTTTGGGTGGATAAACTCATATTTTCTTGGCTTGGTTACTGATTCTACTCAAAAGACGTTTCTGATGCATAGACTCCTGTGTTTGTACAAACTTCGGAGAGTGGTCGGATCGCTTCACGATCTGATGTACGCAGCCTTACCCTACACTTTGTGCAAGAGGTTGTTTCTGCAGCTCAAACCTATGACCTCAAGGTCACAAATCAACAACCTTACGAGTTACTTGAAAGCCCGCCTTCTTGATTCTACTCAAAGACAAAAGACAAAAGGTATGTTTTTTACACGTTACTTAAATTCCATTTTTATGTGTTTGTCTGGGATTAGTAATTAATACTTGATGACTGATCGATGCTGATTTGGAATGAATTTCATGTATAAACCTAATGGATTGCTTAATTAGGATCCTATGATTGATTCTAGGTGTATTTGGGTTGGAAAAACTTGTAGAAATACATTCTGCAATAATGAAGAGCGTTCCGTAGTGTATGCTTTTTGCTGACGATATTGTATTAGTCGCAGAAAGTAGACATACCCTGAGTATGAGATTAGAGGAGTGGAGAGGTGTTTTAGAGAGAAAAGGCTTAAAGATTAGCCGTTCTAAGACCGAGTATCTGCACTGCGACTTCAGCGGCGTAGCAGACAGTGAGGATAGTCAGCTTACCATCGATGGTCAAGTGGTCCACAGGTAAGTAAGTTTAAGTATCTAGGATCATTTGTGCAGCAGAATGGAGACATAGATAATGATGTAGCACATCGAGTTCAAGCAGGCTGGTGTAGATGGAGGGCGGCCTCAGGGGTGCTGTGTGACAAAAATTTCCCAACTAAATTAAAGGGAAATTTTTATAGGGTGGCAGTGCGACCGGCAATGCTATATGGGACAGACTGCTGGGCAATCAAGATATCGCAATTACAGAAGATGGAAGTGGCAGAGATGAGAATGTTAAGGTGGATGTGTGGGCATACACGGCTAGACTGGATCAGAAACGAGGTGTTTCGAGGAAGGTTAGGCGTGGCTAGTATTGCAGATAAGATAAGGGAGGGAAGAATGAGATGGTTTGGGCATGTCAAGTGGAGACAGACAACGGCGTCGGTCAGAGCAATTGAAAGCCTCACTGTAGAGGGAAACAGGAGTAAAGGCAGGCCCAAACTGACTTGGGATGAGCAAATAAGGCACGACCTACTGGATTTGCACCTCTCTGAGGACATGGTCCAGGATAGGAGTTCATGGAGACATAAGATTAAGGTTAACGAGGTATAGGCCATATATAGGGACACTTTAGAGTATATTTAGGGACATAAATAGGTGTAGACACTGTCTACGCTTTAGGTTGACTTTCCACTTGATTGCGTATGTTATACCGTTGTTTTACATTATATGTATATATACACGTGATGTGTATTTTAATATCGAAAGTCTTTTTTTATTTTTTATTTTTTTTTATTTTTTATTTTTTATTTTTTATTCCTTGAATTTCCTCACTAGCACACTAGCACATAATATCTTTATTATTATTATATCATTTATGCAAGTACATATAGAGCTGGGGGTCTCACTGTAAGCAGGCTCTTTATCCCTTGCGATAGAGGTATTGTCTGCCTACCACTTACCCTCCCCAGACCCTAACGATAGCTTTTGTTGTCGTTGGGATATACTGGGTCCGGACGATGACGATGATTCATGAAGAGCGTTCTTCAAAACACTAGAGACCACTCCTCATAGAGCTGTGTGAAACTAAAGTCACTGAAATGGAAGAGCACTCCTCAATTAACCAAAAGAAGGTTTTTCACTTACTCAAAGTATAGTCATGTTGTTTTAGTTTTAGATCTTGGATTAAGATGATTCAAGATGTGTTGTAAACCTCATTTTGATGGTCTATAACTTTGCTTATGTAAGAAAAGTCGGGATAGTTTTTGATGAAATAACCAAGGTACATCTATCATGACTCGTAAGAGTTAGCATCATTTTTGATTGATTCAGACATATCTAGAGTTATAGAACTCTCATTCAAGAGGCTCTTGAAACTGATTTTGATGATCTATAACTCTTTTTTTATGGAAAGACTCAAATCCTATGATATTAGAGGTTAATACTTGGTACAAGTTACTATATGATTGATGAGGATCAGGGACCCATCAGGAGGTCATAGGTTCTATAACAAGAAGGAGGGCTAGAAAACTTGGACATCAAGTTGGAACCTTCTTTTATAGACATGTTCAAGATGAACCTAAGACTCATTGAGTTCACCTTATTGAACCCACACTATGAGCGTGCGTGTGTGAGTGTGTTCTTTAGTTTGAATTTTGTTTTGTTTTCTCGTGATCCTTGTTTCTATGTGTTTGCTTTGTAGGAAAGTAGGTACATGCAATGTTCCATGCCAAACGGAGGTCCACAAGATGGTTTGAGAGGCGTGTGCCCTAGGAGGAGACAAAAAAATGTTTGTCATGAGGAGAATGTTTGTCTCAATAAGGACAAATTCAAATGTGGTCCAAGCTGGAATTTCTTCTCAAAATTAGGTCAACAATATCTCCATCAACAACCAAAGGGGCGCCCCACTTGAAGTTCAAAGATGGAGATCAACTTGAAGTTAAACTTGAATTCAAATTCAAACATGATTTGAATTTCAAGTTCCAACCAATTTGAGACTTAAATTTCAAGATACAAGAAAAGACATCAGCCACCTTTGGAGAATCACACGCCATTTTGAAGGAAGAAGGAGGATAGGTCACAACTCAAAATTGAATTCAAATTTGAATTCAAATTCAAACTCAATATGGATTCAAACCTCAACTAAACTTTTGAATTCAACTCCAACAACCTTCTATCCATCAAATCAGCCCTCCTCTCCATTTGGATGCCCCACATACGGCTGAAGGAAGGAAGGATAACATTTTGCATTTAATTCAAATTTTAGCTAGAATTTGTTTTAGTTTTGAATTTCAAACAAGTTTCAATTTTAAACACTTGTTAGGTAGTTTATTTGAAATGATATTTGATCACATCAAGGCTGGAAAAATCGGTGGGTCTGAGCCTATAAATAAGGCTTGGCTGAAAGTTGAGAGGTAGAACATTCATGAAATAAAACTTGATATTTTCTTCAAATCTTGTGAGACTTTGTTTTCTTGGTTTTGCATTAAAAACCTAGGTTAATATCCTTCAAAGTTGAGCATTTTGAAGGTGTTGCCATTGCTCTAAGGTGCCGTTCAGGAGGGCCATACGGTTTGCCTGATCAACAACCATCTTGAAGTCTTGGTTCTTGCTCGTTTGAACCATTCGTTTGCATCACTAAGGAAGCAAGTGGAAGTCTGCTTCCTTGTGCCTAAACTCTAGTGAAGGACGTTTTGAGGTGGAAAGTGTAGGAGCCCACGTTCGCACGCATCAATTGGTGTCAGAACGCAGGTTACTCTATTCCACTATCTATTTATCGTTTTCTTTTCGTTTGTGTCCATTCATTTCAAGTCCAGTCTTGTGTCCTTCATCCTACCCCATTCTTCACGTCTTTTATGTCTTCCATATATATTAAAAAAACAAGAGTATTAGGTCCTAAGTTCCTACTTTGAATTTTTACATTTTGTTGGTTCTTGTTGTTCATCATCCAAGTGTCAATCTCCTCATATCTTTGTGTCAAATTTCTGAATTTTGTTATTCAAACTTGAACAAGTTAGGGTTCGTTGCATCTAGGATACATTCAGCTTTTTAAAACTACAATCATTGCCAACAAAGCCACCTAGGTCTCAACTCATCTAGTTTCTACCAAAACTTTTAGTTGATGATGATCATATGCATCTTGTGATTCATATTGTGATTGATTTCATGCTTCAATCTTGCTGCTCATACGTGTGAAAGCCAGTTCCAAACCTGTACTAAACACAAAAGGCTGAAAACAACCGACCCAAAACCTAATTTTCAAAACCCTACCCTCAGATTATCCTCTCAACACCAACTGAGATTCACCTCACATTCAAGTTAACTCCACAAACAATATCTCCCCTCAGATACAAGCCTTTTCTATCAAACAACCTGAACACAACACCCCTGATTGGAACAAAAAAAACCATAAATCGGCCGAAACACCCTTGAAAACCCTAAATTTCACAACTACTTTTCTTAACACCATAATTGGAACACATCTATGGTTGATCTTACATATTTGAGGGTACCTTGCTAAAATTGAAAGCTGGTTGTACGGACCTGTTCAAAAAAAATTGGACAAAAGAGAGAAGATACGTTTTTGGCCCCTGAAGAAAAAAAAGAGTTGAGGCTACCACGTACAATTCTTAGTAGGAACAACAAAGAAAATGTAAGGAAAAAGAGAAAAACAAAGGGGAAAATGTTTGCCTATCACCTGACATTTTTGGTGCAATTTGACAACTTTTGGTACCATCTTTCATTCTTACTATCTATAAACCGTACCCCACTTTTATTTCCCATATACTGAACCTCTTGAACCAATCCACACACTTGGATAGTAGATTATTGCATGATTTGAACCATATTGTGGATAATAAGTGCATAGAATAAAAATTATCCAAAGATTGCCCACGACAACCTTAGTTTTCCTTGGTTCAGCTTTATACATAAATTTTGGTTGCTTATATTCTTTGAATCTTAGTGGAAAAGTTCAAGTTTGTGTCCATCTTTATTGATTCCGTTTTGATTCTTTTTGGTGCAAATTGGAAGCAAAAGGGTGATACAAGTGGAGATCATTGTGATTTGGAGAAGCATTGGCAAACACTTTCTTAATTGATCGCTTTGAATCTTACTAACTTCAGGTTGCATAAGAGACAAAGTGGTAAGAGAGTGGAAATAAGAGAAAGAGGAGTGCCTGTATTTTGTTTTCACTAATCAGTTAACGTTTGCTTGTTTTTGTGTTAGTTTGCCTCTTTTCTTCCTTTCCGTTCTATTTTGTTTACTTTAGGTAAAACATGGAGAGCAGCACTCACTCCTCGCCTAGCAAGTCAAAGGAGGCTTAGACTTTTGACAACACGCAACAACAAATGCTGAAAATGTTAAAGAAACTCATGCACGATAACGAAATAATCAAATACAGATTGAGAGATGCTGAAAGGAGCCAAAAGACGAGTGATGGGCAAGGCACCAGCAGGGCCATTCCTATGCCTCAAACACGACGGCCTCCCCCAGAAGAAGTTGAGGATGAAAGCCTTAAACCACCACACATTGAGCCAAGAAGGTTTGTCCCTCCAACGCAACCAAGGAGACACGCTCCGTGAAGGTACAATGACGATTATAATCCATTTGAACAGGATGAGTATGACTTTGATGACCACCCTCCCCATGGTTACCAAACACGACATAACCCTCTTCACCCACAAGAAGGTGATTTTCTGAAAACAAAAATAAGCATTCCAACGTTTTATGGTAAAAGCAACGCGGAGAAATACTTAGAGTGGGAAACAAAAGTGGATCTAATCTTTTCTTGTACCAACTATCGTGAGTTATAAAAGGTGAGGTACGCTTCTATTGAGTTTTCTGGTTGCGCATTAAATTGGTGGACAAATTTGTGTACGAATAGAACTAAAACAAGACAACCGCCAATTGTCACTTGGGAGAAATAAAATTTGAAATGAGACAACGATTTATCCCAAAAAATTTCGAGTGTTCTATTTTCACAAGTTTGCAAAACCTGAAACAAGGTTCCAAAAGTGTGGACAAATTTTACAAAGAATTAGAAATCTTATTGGGAAGGTCTAATTTGTAGGAACCTGAAGAAGCAACCAAGGCCCGATTCCTACATGGTCTAAACAGGGAGATTGCGCAAAGGGTTGATCTTCAACCTTATCTCGACCTAACGACCATGGTTCACATGGATGAAAAGATTGAGCAACAACTAAAGGTACGTAGTTCCTCCAATTTCAATTCCACTTATCGTACTAATCAAACTTCTTCAAGGTTTCCAAGCATGTCTTCAGGAACTGGAAGCTCATGGCCTACAGGAGGCCAAACACGAGACCAAAGTGCATCCCAAAGGTTTGATAATCGTGTGCAAGGCACACAAAAACAAGACTAGAGAGGCAAGCAAAAAGCCTCTACAGGGAATTCGACTGAACTCTCCAACAGGTTTAGGGACATTAAATGCTTTAAATATCAAGGTCGTGGTCACATAGGAAAAAAGTGTCCTAATGCTAAAAGAGTCATGTTAATTGAGAAAACTAATGAATATGTGACTGAGTCCGAGCATGAAAATGAATCTGAGCATGATAATGAAACTGAACCCGAAGAGAACCTAGGTGCGCTAGATGATTATGACACTAAGGAATTCCTTGTTGTGCGTAGAGATTTGAATGGATATCCGAAATTAGATGATCATAAACAACACAGAGAAAACATTTTCCATACCCACTGCATGATAAATGGTAAAGTGTGCACTATGATCATTGATTCTGGTTCTTGTGCGAATGTGGATAGCATCAAATTGGTAAGAAAACTGAATTTGGTTATGACTAATCATCCGCATCCTTACAAACTTGCTTGGTTAAATAATTGTGGTGAAGTTAGCGTCAGTAAGCAAATTCTGATTTCTCTTAGCATTGGTAGTTATAAAGATGATATTTTATGTGATGTTGCACCAGTGCATGCTAGTCATATCTTACTTGGTAGACCATGTCAATTTGATAAACATGTGACATATGATGGATATTTGAATCGTTATTCTTTCAAATTGAATGGTAAACTATACAAATTGCATGCACTCCCACCCCATAAGGTCCACGAAGATCACTAACGCATGTCCAAGTCTAGGACCGACCCTAAGGAAAAGGAAGCTGAGCAAAAATTTGTGGAATGTATGAAAAGTGAAAGTAAGAAATAAGAGAGTAAGGGAAAAGAGGTAGTACCCATAGGTGTCAATGATTCCAAAAAGAAGTGTGGTTATTTTGCAAAGAAAAGAGAGGTCACACGAGCCTTTTATAGCAACCTAACCATCCTCATACTCATTCCCAAGGCGTGTTAACTTTCAGTAGACCTTCCATCCAACCTCCCTGCCTCTGTTGCATCCCTTATACAAGAGTACGATGTTTTATTTCCCACCGAGCCACCATACGGATTACCAGCTATAAGAGGAATAGAACACCAGATAGACTTTGTCCCAGGAGCCGTCCTACCCAACAGACCAGCCTATCGAGCCAACCCTCAAGAAACCAAGGAAATCCAAAGGCAAGTAGATGAACTCCTAGCAAGTGGACAAATCCGAGAGAGCCTAAGTCCGTCAACCGTCCCTATCATTTTAGTACCCAAAAAGGATGGAACCTTGAGAATGTGTACCGATTGCTGCGCCATAAACAAAATTACCGTCAGGTATAGGCATCACATACCTAGGCTGGATGATATGTTGGATATGTTGCATAGATATAGATACTTCACCAAAATTGACCTTAAGCAAAGGTACTTCCAGGTACAGATAAGAGAAGGGGACGAATGGAAGACAGTATTCAAAACCAAGTTTGGACTCTATGAGTGGTTAGCGATGCCCTTTGGGCTCACCAACGCTCCTAGCACCTTTATGCGGTTGATGAATGAAGTCTTACGAGCCTTCATAGGAAGATTTGTTGTGGTTTACTTTGATGACTTCCTGATTTATTCTCAAACCATAGAACATCACCTTGACCATATTAGGCCATATTTGAGAAGCTCAAGCAAGAACAACTCTACGCCAACTTTAAGAAGTGCTCTTTTTGTTTTGAACGAGTAGTCTTACTAGGCTTTGTCATTTTGGTTGAGGGAGTAGAGATGGATGATGAGAAGGTTAGGTCAGTTATGGAGTGGCCTACACCTAAGGCTGTAGGGGAAGTGCGCAGATTCCATGGACTTGCAAGTTTTTATAGGCACTTTGTCAAAGATTTTTCAACCATATCTACACCCCTAAATGAGATTGTAAAAAAAGATGTGCCTTGTTGAGAAATATGTTTGGATAATTTTCAAAGTCATGATTTTAAGTGGTGAGTACTTAAAAATGTCACATATGGTGTTAGAAATGATTAAAAGTTGAAAAAGTGAAGAAAAATGACATCGATCTCTCAGGTTGTTGCACTTCAATCGATCGATGTACTTCGATCCCTCACATCGATAGATCTATATAAGGCAGAGAAAGTTCAGACCTTACTGTGAGACATCGATCTTTAAACCTGAGACACATCGATTGATCGATGTATGCATCGAACCCTCACTTCGATCGATCGATATAGGTCAGAGACAAACTCTGTAACTCACTGTGAGACATCGGTCTCTGAAGCTGAGGCACTTCGATCGATCGATGTCTAGGGTTTTTAGAAACATTTTTCTAAAATGTGATAAAGTGGTTGTTTTTACTTGTACATGTTTTATACACGTTCGTTATGTAATTATTATGTGGTTTTGATAATTATAAATGCATTGTGACTAATGTGCTTTGGAAGTTACTACAACTTACCAAGAGGGCAAACTTTGTAGTTTGAGTTTTTTAGGAACATGATATGATAGAAATATTTCTAGGACTTGTTTTCATGTTATTTATCATGACAAAGGTGTTATTATATCTATTTCTGACCATTTGGGTCATTTCTGGAGTTTTCTCTCACTAGGGGCATTTTGGTCATTTTATCCCTGAGGGTATTTTTGGTTTTTTCACTTAAGTAATCTCTTGAGTATATTTTTATCTTCATTCTGGAGTTGAGTTATGATTATCTTGAAGATTATATGGTGGTTTTATATTTTTATTCTCAAATGATGATATTATCGAGCGAGATATGTGACGGGTTGTGATGTCACATTCTATTTCTTTCTTGAAGACCTTCTTCTATATGTTATTGGAGTATATTTATTATCATATTTCAGAGAATTTAAAGGTGTTTAAGGTGTGAAAATGATCACTACGTACAAGAAGAAATAGTAGGAATTTTGGTGTTATATGTTGACATAATTTTGTCAACTATCATTTGTGGATTTCTTCTTTAAAAATCTGAGTTGGTATACATATATAAATGTTGAAAAATGTGTATATTAAGGTTGGATATGTTGGTGTACTAATTTTATGGCTTGGTTACAAGTGGACCAACCAAAAAGAAGCTAGTTGGCAAAATTGCCAACTTGGAATTTTCAAAGTAGTAGCCAACGGCTACTAAGGTGGCTTTGGAGCTGTTTTTGATTTGAATTGTTCAACTCCCACATGCCTATTTTCAAGCCAAGGAGTTGAGGGGATAGTGAAGTTGTTATGGCTATTATCCTACTATTTTATCTTCACATTTTAATTACAATATCAAGGGTGATAAAATCGCCCAAATGATTTTCCAAGGTGGACCAATCATTCTTCTCTATGTTGCCAAGTGTATAAGATGATTATATGGCCAACCAATGATGTGAAGACAACTAAGACTTAATGATGAAGATTGTGATACATTGGAGGTCTTATCTTCAAGAGTCATTTTACACTATAAATAGGAGGCAAAGGATGAAGAAGAAGAACACACTTGAAGCTCACTTGAAAGCAATAATTGATTTGTCTAGATATCTTCTTCTTGTCATTCTTGTTTCATTCTTTGTAGCCAAGGTGTTCTTGTTGTATTTGTTGGAGAGCTACAAGTCTCTTAGGCTTTATTTGTAAGATTTATTAGCCAAATCTATAAGGCTATATCAATAGGTGGTAGAGGTGTTGCAACTAAGTGTTGCATAGAAGGTGTTCTTCTAAGTCTTGAATAAGGTTGGTGTTTAACCCAAGGATCAAGCTTGGATCTTGCTATAATTTGGTTCATACCATAGTGAAATCCAAAGAAAGGTGTTCCTTGGGTCTGGAGTAGGTCACATTGACCGAACCAGGATAAATTCTCGGTGTTCTTGTCTTATTTCTACCTTTCTGTTTTCTGCCCTTTTTCACTGCAGTTTTTAAACAACTTCTCACGTTTTGAAAACAAAAACGCTAAACATTTTCAAAATTCTTGATTTTTGATGGAGTTATACTTCAGATTGTTAGCTTTCATTTGCAACAAGAATCACTTGATTTGAGCAAGTAAAAGTTAATCTTTCAGCCGTTGCAAGATAAATGCTCCAATCTGGTCTGACCAGTTTTGAGAAAACCTGAATTCTATTTTAACCAAGAGTTGTTTAAGGTCAGGGCCTTTTGGAATAATAAATTAGACATACTAAGAAGTGTTTTGACATAAAGTTCAAACTTTTTGGTTAAGTATTCAAAGAGAAGCACATTTTCCAATTTCAGCATTATTCTGTCCAATTCTGTCCAGATTAACCATCTGAATCTTTTTATTTGTTTTAAGGGCCAAACAATCTTCTTTTTGTCTAATTTTTGGACAGAGTCTTTCCAACACATTGAAGTTAAGTTCTGGAAATTTTCATAATATTTAGAGTTGTGTAAAAGGATTTTTGAATTTTTTAAAAACAGGTTCTGAATCTGTGGTAATCTCAGATTCTGTGGTAATCTCAGATTCTGTTTTCAAAAGGGATTTTTATCAAGGGTAGTAGTGTAATTTCCGCTAACCACTATTCACCTCCTCTAGTGGTATTTATTGCAGGTGCACAGTCCAGCAATTGGTATCAGAGCAAGGACAACAACACTCAAAGAAGCAAGATTCAACACCATACGAACAAGAAAAGACCAAGAAACAATATTTCACAATAGCCTGCGAATCTCAAATCAAAGGTACATACAATGGCCATAGTTTCTCACAAAAGTGTGTTGGAAGGTATATCTACAGAATGTCCTCCTCTTTTCGATGGAAATAATTTCGTACATTGGAAACTCAGAATAGGGCTATTCTTAATGGCTATAGACATCGATTTATGATCTATAGTTGAAGGTAGGCCGTACATTCCAATGAAAATTGTACAAGTTAGTGGAGTCACACAGGAAGTAAAAAAATATAAAAGCGAATGGTCTTCCGAATATAAAAAAATGTCCATGAATGCGAAGGCTATGCAATTACTGTTAAACGGACTAACGACCTCTGAAACAGGATATGTGTCAAATTGCACAAGTGCACACGACGTGTGGATATCATTAGAATTGAAGCATGAAGGTACTAGCGGGGTAAAAAAGTCAAAAATAAACATGCTTATGTCTAATCTTGAATATTTCAAAATGTTGCCAAACGAATCCATAACATCTATGAATTTGAGGATTACTAACATTTTCAATGCCCTTGAAGCTTTAGGCAAATCATTTACCAACAATGAGAAGGTTCAAAAGGTGTTTCGAAGCATTCCTGCTGAATAGGATCCTAAGGTAACAGCAATCGAAGAGACAAAGTCAATCACTAAGATTGATGAATTAATCGGTTCACTTAGAGTTTACGAGGTAAAACTAAACCAATGGAAGTCCTAGTCATCTAAGTCATCCGGTAAGTCTGTAGCTTTCAAATCAACTGAATCACATGCAAATAATGATGATAGCAATAGTGATAATGAATTAGACGATGACTTAATATTGATAGCTAGAAACTTAGAAAGTTTTTCAAACGGTCTAATAGGAATAAGAAACAATCTTCTTTTTCTTCTTCTTCTCAACCTAAGAAGAATAACTCTAATAACAACAAATTTTATAATAAAGAGTTAATGTGTTATGAATGTGGTCAAAAAGGACACATCTCTTATGATTGTCCGACAAAGAAAAACGCCAACTACAATAATAATAATAACAATAAACAAGACAAGGAGATGCAAAAGTCAAAGGCAAAGAAGACCAAGTTAAGGAAAGGCAAACGAGCAATGAAGGCGAGCATGTGGACCAACTCGTCCAACTCAGAAAGGCAAACGAGCAATGAAGGCGAGCATGTGGACGAACTCGTCCAACTGAGAATCTGACACTAAGGAAGCTCAAGTCTGCTTTGTATCCAAAGAGGTAAGTTCTTCATCTGATGAAGATTCTGATAATGAAATGTCATTCGATGAAATGTATGAAGAAGATTTAAGGATGCATGCCCACTGTAAAAGGCTCTCTAAAGAAAAGAAGAAACTAATTGAAGAAAACGACAAGTTGAAGACGTCCAACTTGGAGTTTTCCGATCAATTAGAATCTTTTAAACAAGAGTCTACTAATACTCTTGATTCTTTAGAGATTAAAATTGAATCATATAGGAAAAATGAACAAAAATTAAAAACTAAAAATAGTATGTTGAAGTCTAAGTTAGAAAGTAGTAAAAATGAGATGGTCCAACTTAAATCTACTAAACTAAACTTAGAAAAAACGTTAGAACAATTTAAATCTGGTACAAACATGTTAGATACACGTATATCATCTCAAAAATATGGAAACGATAAAACTGGATTAGGATATAAAGAAGAAAATGCCAAAGTAGATAAAAAAACTAAGTTTGTTTCATCTAGTACGAAAATGCCATACAATACAAAGAAATCAACTTTGCCTGCTACATCTTCTTCTATTCCTTCTGTTTATTCTAAGGCAAAAATTAACATGCACCCATAAAAGCACACACATATCAACATGCTAATAGGCAAAATTTTGCATCTAGACAACCTAGAAATTATGCCTATATGTATACAAATGCAACTAGACATAATAAAATGCATCCAACTTATTATGAACCTAAATATAGGCAACATTCATATAAGACTTATAGAAATACATATGAACACACATACATAGCGCCATTCAAGAAACAAAATCATATGCCTTATACACACTATCGAAATCGGCCAAGACATAGTACTTATCAACAAAGGTATAACATGTATAACCATGCATCATCTTTTAAATGGATGGGCAATTACATGAAAATCCTTTGTATTATTCAACTTATAATAATGTCAAATATGTGCCTAGAAGGTATGTCCAAGTTTGGATACCTAAGGGATATCTAAACAAGGATGGTGCCCCTAACATTCAAGGATCCAAATAAAGGATACCTAAAGCTTTGTCTCTGTTGTAGGAAAATCGCAAAGAATGCAAGAAGGAGGCAGAGTCAAAGAAGCTAAAAACCAAATGGTTTTTAGACAGTGGATGTTCAAGGCATATGACGGGCAACCCCAAACTATTCACCGAACTTGAACATATCGAGAATGGAGGAAAGGTGACATTCGGTGATAACAACAAAGGACAAGTTGTTGGAAAAGGAACAATTGTGGACCCTAACACATTTCAAATACGAAATGTGTTGTTAGTAAGTAATCTTTCTTATAATTTATTAAGTATTTCTCAACTTATAGATTGTGGATATAATGTTTCTTTTCTTCTCAATTCTTGTGATATGATAAATGAGAAAGGAGAAATTGTAAGAAAAGGAAATAGAGATGGTAGCATTTACACACTATCACTAAATAACATGTTAGATGCTAAGGTTAACTGTTTGATATCACATGACTTAGATGTGAACTTATGGCATAGACGACTAGGCCATATAGGAATTTCAACTATTGAAAAGTTATCTAAGAAGAATTTAATTAGAGGCATGCCTAAGTTAGACTTAGATAATTTTCAACTATGTGAAACGTGTATTAAAGGAAAACACATTAAAGAAACGTTAAAATTGAAACATGAAGTGAGTACTAGTCATGTACTAGAATTGTTTCACTTAGACTTATTTGGTCCAAGTAGGACAAGAAGTCTAGGTGGACACTACTATGTGTGTGTCATAGTAGATGATTACTCACGCTACACATGGACATTGTACTTAACACACAAAGACGATGCTCCATTAGCAATCAAAACTCTTATCAAGCAACTCAAAAATATTTACGAAGAAAATGTTAAGAAAATTAGAAGTGATAGAGGTGGAGAATTTAAAAATAAAGATGTAATCAAGTTTTGTGAGTTACATGGAATTAAATATGAATTCTCACCACCTAGAACACCACAACTCAATGAGTTGTTGCACGTAAAAATAGAACAATTCAAGAAATTGCTAGAACAATGTTATGTGAAAATAAATTACTGAAATATTTATGGGCTGAAGCTGTTAGTTTTGCATGTTATATAATAAATAGGCTTTCTATTAGAAAAAAATTGAATAAAACACCTTATGAATTGTTAAACAATAGACAACCTAAAGTAGATTATCTTAAAGTTTTTGGTTGTAAGTGTTTTGTTTTGAACACTAAGGATAATCTAGACGAGTTTGAACAAATGTCTATTGAATGCATATTTGTTGGTTATTCAACTAATTCAAGAGCATATAGGTGTTACAATCCTGCATCAACAAAAATAATTGAATCTATACATGTGAAATTCAATGAAAATGCATGCTTTGAAGTTAGTGATAAAACTCAACATAAACAAGAAAATAATGTTAAAAATATGTTTGATGATGATGATGTATTACTTGAGCCTGTACTTGATCATCTAGAACCAACTCCCCCTGAACAAGACATGCATGAGCCCTTAGATGAAATGAATGAAGAGATTTTGCAATTGGAAGATAATACAACTAACTTGCAAGATGATTCAATTGTATGTGACAATGTTCACACTAATGAAACATTTGAACAAGATGACGGTGAACCTAGTCAACCTAGGAATTGGTGGCACCCTAAAGAATTAATCATTGGGGATCTAAGTGTTTGGGTTAGAACACGTAGAAACATAAGTCAATTCGAAGGACATAGTTTAATCTCACACTTAGAACCTAAGAATGTTATAGAAGCCTTATGTGATATATCTTGGATAGATGCCATGCATGAGGAATTGAATCAATTTACAAGGAACAACGTGTGGGACTTAGTACCTAAACCTGAAGACAAGTCTATAATAGGAATCAAATGTTGAGAAAAAGGGTTTGAGTGATTTACAAAACAGTATGATTTAAATAATGTGCGCTAAAGAAATGCATGATATATTTTATGACTTGACACATTTTTGCAACAAATCTGCCTTATATAGTTTATATATAATGTTTCCGTACTAACAAGCCATGAAGCTTTAAAGCTTACGTCAAATGACAAACATTTGTTGTGTTTGAACTATTTTCAGGTGCCACCATTAATGAACTAAACTAGTTCATTAAGTGAAGGACTTAGTTAAATGAACTAAGTAGTTCATTAAATGGAGAAATATTTGGAGAAGGCACAAAGGCAACAAACATGGAAATGGAAAGTCTTCTTCTACCCTCAAGCCACACGTTTTTATATATATATTTATATATATATTCAGATTTTTTAAAAGGCACTATACACATATATTCCAACGTACTACCGACACGTTATATATTTTATGAACGTACATCAACGTCACACCACCATACTTACCTCATATTTATGAGTATATTCAGGTCTTATATCATATGATATAAGTCATGGTGATGACAAAATTATTACGACATACAAGGTTCTAAACCAAAAATTGTCGTACCGGGTGACAACTGAAACTTCGCCAATGTGTCACGTACTTGCCATATATAGATGGCCAGCCCCTACAATTTAAAAATGGCCACAAATTTTGTGTCTCACATGGTATATTCATCCATAAAATCATTCCATGTTTGCACACACAAATCACCCCTAAATTGTGGAGATTCCAAATTCATCTTTTTAAGCACATGGGGTGCCACTTACTTCATCCTTTAGAGCTGAATATTCAAGTTATTCTATGTATATTATGTGTGACATAATATATATAACACGTGCAAAAAGTTGGAATTTAATCGGAGAAAAATCGCGTAATCGACAAAAGTCGAAAATTCAGATTTCTACAAACACGACACATGGAACGTTTTTGGCATGACATATAAAATGTATCTAGAAAATTTTTACATATTCAATACATACTAAACTGTTCTAGAAAAAATCAATTTAGGGCTGATTGGAATATACCATATATGTATAATTATTGTGCACTATTTTACAAAGTTTAAAAAAATAAAATTTAGCACATGTTGGAGATGGTTCACACGCCTACTACAGCTTGGAGAATCTTATTTGGAGCCTAGTTGGCATCATGATTGGTGAAGAATGGACTACACAAGGTTAGTGACTTAATGGAGGAAGCTACACAAGGTAATGTTTCAAACTTTGTCACAAATATAACACATGCGGAAAATTCAGCATGTGAGAGTTATAATGGCCGAAATTTTGTAGTATAATTGTAATAAATTGCCTCTTCATTTTCAAGGGATTGATATAATACTAATATGGCAATGATTTGAACATGTCTAGAATATTGCACATGCTGAAAATTTCAGCGTGAATCAATGAGTTGGGCGATTTTTTTTGTTAAATGAGGACAATTTATCTTGCAAATTAAGTAGGATTGATTATGTGATTTTTGGCAATGTTTTTATGAATAATTTGGCACATGTTTTAAGTGAAATTTTCAGACTTGTACAGTCATCAAATGATGACAAATCTCATCCAATCAAGAAGTGCCAAGTAAGCAAGGCCAAGATGATCATCCAATGAAGTATTGCCAAGTAAGCAAGTTGATGTCACAATTATACAAGACATTCTTCCAAGGACTTAAAAGAGAATTTCCAAGGGGAACAAAAGCCCTAAGGGGGGCGTCCAAAGCAAGATAAAAAGAAGAGAAGGAGAGCCATTCAAATGCAAGACAATTCACATATTCTCTTAAGTGCAAAAAGTGTCTTCCACTTTCTTCTTCTACCTTTCTTTCTTCTTCTCTCTCAAGTCTATTGTTCTTATACTCAAATATATTGAATAGGATTTGTATAGACCACAAAACATGCTCATTTTTGTAAAAGGTTGATCAAGGTGTGATCAATCCTTCATCCGTTTGGTGGTGGTGTTCGTGAAAGGTGTGATTGCTTGTATCGTTTATAAAGGGTTAGAGTTGGTGTGTGACTCCAGAAACCCTTTTTGGTAAGGTGTTTTTTTGTGATTAGTGGTAGCGAGGAAGGTGTTCTCGAACACTGAAGCAGGCTGTGTTAACCGAACCAGTATAAAATTCTCGGTGTTATTACATTCAGCATTTTACTTTCAGTTTCCAGCACTGTGCATCATTTTCATTACAGTAGTAAAATATCAAATGAATTTCAAAAATTACAAAACTTTCAAGAAATATAGATACATGTTTTAAGTTTCATTTTGCGCAAGTTTCAACTCTTTTGGACAAGTATAAGTCATTCAAACGTCAATAGTTCAGAGACTAGTGCAGTCTGATTTTCAGACTTGCAACGGTTGAGAATTTGAACGTATTTGACATACTTCCCAAATGAATTTTTCAAAACTGTTTCAACCCAGTTAAATAAATATAGTAAGGTGTTTGTAATTAAATTTTCAAACCATTTGGAGCCACGGTTTAATCAGAATAAATTTTTCAAATCAGACTCCCGTTTCTGGCAGATTTGCGCAATCTGATTACAAACGATTTTTCAAAGGGTTAAAGGTTGAATTTTGATCTGAGATTTTTAGGAGATACTCAAAACATCTAAGAATACAATCTCTTTAAATTTCAGATTTTTTGAAGGTCTGTAACCTAGTTTTTCAAATACTGCAAAACAGGACCTTAAGACAGAAACTGTTTTCAGAAGTTGGGTTTTTGGGTCAAAACATTTTAAAAACCAAATTTTCCGCACCCACTATTCAACCCCTCCTTTCTAGTGGTACCTTACAGGTCTTACAAATGGTATCAGAACACAGGCACACTCACAACAAGGAGATCCAATGATCATAGTAAAAAAGCAACCACTAGCGACAAAACCGTGCAAGAAGGAATGTCAACCGTAAGGCTTCATCTTTTTGATGGTGAGTCCTTTATCCAATGGAAACTTAGGATGAAAATCTTTCTTATGGCTATTGATATTGATTTGTGGTCTATTATAGAAGACGGTCCATTCGTTCCTTCTAAGTTGTCTATTGTTGATGGTGTCACACTAGAGATTTTAAAAACGAAACAAGAATACACTAGTGATGATAAAAAGAAGTTGAGTATGAATGCTAAAGCCATGAAACTACTTTTAAATGGGCTAAGCAAAAGTGAGTCTAGTTACGTATCTAATTGCTCTAGTGCCCAAGAGATGTGGAAAATTCTTGAGATGAAACATGAAGGGACTAGCCAAGTAAAGCAGTCTAAGATTAATATGTTTATGTCCACACTTGAGTCTTTCAAATTATTGCCAAGTGAGTCTATTGTTGACATGGATTTACGATTGACTAACATATATAATTCTCTTGAGTCTCTTGGCAAAGCTTTTTCTACACAGGAAAAGGTTCAAAAGGCGTTAAGGAGTCTCCCATCCGAATGGGATTCAAAAGTCACTGCAATCGAAGAAAGTAAGGATACTAAATCGATAAAAATGGAGGAATTGATCGGATCATTAAAGGTATATGAAAACAAACTCACTTTAAGAAATTCCGAATTTAGTTCTAAACATGATAAGGCTATTGCGTTTAAATCAAATGAATACGTCTCTACTTCTTATGATCACGTAGAGGATATTAACACAGATTCCGATCGCGAAGATTTAATCACAATGGCTAAAATATTAAGAAAGATCTTGAGAAAATCAATTAAAAACAAACACAATCCTACTTCATCTAAGAACCATAGAAATAAAAATAATGAAGAAATAAAGTGTTATGAATGTGGGAAACTTGGACACTTGTCATATGATTGCCCTAACAAGGACAAACAAATGAACAAACACCTTGACAAGGATCGGATCAAAACTAGACTCGTCTCAAAACCTAAACAAAGGAGAAGAGCCTTCGAAGCCTCCACTTGGAGTGACACATCCGACTCTGAGGCTGATACAGAAGAACAAACGACACAAGTATGTTTTACATCTAAGGTATCGAATGAGGTATCCTGTGACTCTGATTCTGATTCTGAATGTTCTTATGATGATTTATTTAGTCAATATTTAGAGTTGCATAAGTTCTCAAGGACTCTTGCAAAAGGAAAGAAATGATTAATTGAAGACAAGAAGTTGTTAGAATCTTCTAACACGAACCTTGTTTCTCAAATAAACGATTCAAAAAAAGAGCCGTCTTGCGTAATCAATGCATTAAAATCAGAGGTCACATCATTAACGAAACAAAACAATGAAATGAAATCCGAGATTTCAAATTTGAAATCAAGGAATACGGATTTAGAGAAAATGATGAAACAATTTGACACGAGAACTAACATGCTAGATCGCATCATTTTGTCACAAAAGCATGATAGTGATAAAACCTGAGACGTTTCTTTCCAAATCCCCTATCTAAAACTAATAAGATATGTCCGGGAGACATTACAAGCATTTAATAGAAGCTATCTTCAGACACGTTTTGGAAGTTTCCCCGGCTGCCAGTGTTAAGATTCTGAACCCAACATGCACGCACGAAGAAATTAATGGTACCCCTCCCTCTGGGTTGGGATCTTCTCACCTCCACTCTCATCACCTTCTTTGTAACCACGCGACACATGGCAGCAAGGGAGGGTGGTGAGGCTAAATGAGGGTCACTTGCATCTTGTTAGGAAATCTAACGAGATCACTGCAAAAACGCGCAGCGGAAAACAAAAATTGATCTCTGATTTCCTACCAAGGATCCATGTTGTTCGTTTAATTCGACAAAAAAAAACAAAAAGTACCTCCGTAGATTCGAAATCTGCAGATGAAAGAGGTGCGAAAATACGATCACCCTCTGGAGGTATCCACACGAACGCTTCCGCCCGGAGTGCTAGCTCTTCAAACGGCGCGGCTGAAGAACTCGTTTTTCTCAAAAACGATTCTAGGGTTTCGTTTTCTGTTCTTTCGTTTTCTTATTGCTTGGTGTATTTTCGTGTGTATAGTGTATACGAGATACACAAATAAATAGACATCAAAATCCGAGTCCTAATCGGATTAGTTGATGCCAATCAAAATCCATATCAGATACGGATTCTATCAGGATATTCAAAATCTATATCAAATATGGATTCTCTCGTTATTATCCGATAACACACATGTATATATAATCACCAAAAAACGAAAATAATAATAATAATTAATATCCAATATTAATATTATTAATATAAAAAACGATAATAATAATAATAATTAATATCCAATATTAATATTATTAATATTATTAATCTCAGCCTTACGCATTCTTGTGTGTGACCCGATAGGCCCATATTAATTGGCAGTTGATTAAATCTCTATTAAACCAACAAGTCGTAATTGGCCTCTAGCAAGGCATTACAACTACCCAATTAATACGAGTAAAGTCTAACTAGCCTAATAATAGTACGTGCATTAATCCCTTTGTCACACGATATCTAGTTTGAACATAAGTCATGGTCAGCGTCATACTTATATTGTTCAAACATATGATTACTCGATCACTAAGTGGACTGATAAAACAAATGATATTGATCACACTATCAATTCATTTGAGCACGGCCATGCATTTCACAGTCTCACTAATCGAGGGGCCCAAAGATATCTCTCTCAAAAGAGAGGGACAAATTGGCGTTGTTTCCATAAGAATGTGGACATTTTCCTATTTATCTCAGATATTACACTCTTAGGAACTCTTGCTGCAGCCATAATATGCAACGGTAATGAAGATAATACCGATTGTATAAGAGTCGACCGACCTGCCATGCTCAAAATTCATTGGGACCAGCCAGTTAAACGAGAATCAAAGTGAGCAAGGAGTGATGTACAATAAAGCGAGCGGTTGGTACCTTTAAAAAGATATGAACCTAAATATTTGATGGGCAAAGACGAGGGCTGCATATTCAATACAGTAGTAATACGCTGTACTGTAAGTCCCGCACTAGCGACAACTTGACTCTTGCAATAGTTAACCAACTGGCCTGACGCACCTTGGTAAGCTTCCAAAAATATTTTAAAATTCTGCAAATTTCCTGCGCTGCCATTAAGAAATATTAACAAATCATCTGCAAAGCCCAAATGTGAGACTGTAGGCATCCGCCCACTATAGAATCCCTTGATCGCGCCTGTCTGTATGCGTGCCTTAAGAACTCGAGAAAACCCTTCAGATGTAAGAATGAATAATAGTGGCAATAACGGGTCACCTTGGTTTACCCCTCTGGATGGCCTAAACGAGCCACTGTGTTTCCCATTGACCAATATGGAGCAGCGCATGGAGGCTAAATTATTCATAATAATGCGCATAAGTGGGCCATAAAACCAAATTTCAATAGCAACTTTTCTAAGTATTGCCAAGATACCTGATCAAAAGCTTTGGTCATGTCTAATTTAATCATCACCTGACCATCACGACATCTGCGATCTACTATATGAACCATCTCCTTTGCTAATAGAACTTGTTCCGAAATACCACGTCCCTGCAAAAAACCCGCCTGCTCTGGGGAGATTATCCGAGGCATCAGCATATTCAATCGAGTAGATAGGATGCGGGTCATCACTTTAGACATGAAATTCGTTAGACAAATGGGCCGAAAATCTGCAAATGTATGTGGATTGGGAATCTTAGGAATCAAACAGAGAAACAAAGAGGCCATTTTTGTAGGCATAGGAAAACCCAAGAAGAACTCTTGGACAGCTAATAGCACATCATGTCCAATGTCATCCCAAAATTGTCGATAAAAAGAACCTGGATAGCCATCGGGTCTCGGTGCACTAGATGGGCAAAGCTGCCAGACCGCCTGACGTACCTCATCAATGGTAGGCAACACGGTCAATTGATTGTTACCTTGTGTCGTTAGAATATTTGGTATGTGCTGCAATAATATATCATGGTTCACCGTGGGCTCGTCAGTAAACAACGCACTATAGAAACGTACGGCCTCAGCTTGGACATCAAGTTCTGACTCACAGGCCGTACCATCCGGTCTGTGAATAAGAGAAACCGCCTGTCGTCGTCTCCTCATGTTAACAACATTATGAAAATATGATGTGTTGGCATCACCCTCCTTTAACCATTTGACATTTGCTTTTATGCTTCCAAAAGAGACACGCATGAGATTGCTGCTGCAGAAGCCGTGCTTTTGCATGATGATACGACTGTCGAGTTTGGTCTATTGGATCCGCATCATATAATATTTTTACATGTTCCGTTTCCTCTTCCGCCGCCATCAAATCTGTAAATATGTTCCCAAACATCGTGCTATTCCACTGTCTCAAGTTAGCCGTCAGTAGATTTAACATATCGTAGAAGCCATACATTCCTCCCATGGTGGGATAAGAACACCAATGAGTACGAACAAAAGCATCAAAATCCACATGTGCAGTCCACGCCTTGAGATATTTAAAAGATTTCATCACGAAGATGACGACATCTGACACTGTACCTTAAGGGTATCAAATAAATTTGCAAATCCTGCCGAACTTAAGAATCGATCCAATCGTCTCTAGACCTTACCCAATCCTATACCATCAGACCAAGTAAATTTGGATCCCTGAAAAGGCAAATCCATTAACTCGCAATGTCCTACCCACTGCCTAAAATCAGTGAGCGTACGCAGCGATGGGGACGCAACTCCTTTATGTTCATTTAACAATAAGAAAGTATTGAAATCTCCGCCAAGTAGCCAAGGCTGGGTTACCAAAGAGTGAAACCGGATCAAATCAGCCCATAGCGGCTTTCTGTCCACCACTGTGTGTCTGTCATAGACAGCCAAAAGCCAAAAGCTTATACCAGCAGATAACCAATGGAAATTGATTGACATATTTTGCACTCCCATTCGCGTCTCTAGGGCGTCCAGAGATGTATCTTGCAAAAAAACCAAATATGTGCATCAGCAGAACATGCAGCATTTGAAAAACCCAGATATAAACGAGAAAACTCTAAACGTGTTGGTTGGAGTTTAGGCTCAATAACTACTAACAAATGAATATCATGTTGACGCGTAAGTGTAAGTAAACGTGTACTGGAGGTGTTTATACCTCTGACATTCCAAAGAAGGATCTTCATTGAGATGGATCGAGGGAAGTAGCATCTGAACGGCGCGTGGTGCCCCTAGTAACAATTAAAGACGGCGGCACCGATGGCATCTCTCCCTTCTTACGTCTGCGCGGCCTTGTACGAACCTGCATTAAATGATCCACTACAGTAGTTGCGTCTGGGTGAGTCACATTAGGTCCTCCATCTGCCAGCGGTGGTGTACAATAGTGGTCGACCTGCCGAGCTCAGAGTAGGCTAGATTGATCTGCCAAGTCGAGACAGTTCAGACATCGCAACTGAGTTTGCGTTCTGAACAGTTAGCCGACCTGCCTACCTATATTGAGTAACACTTTAGAACGATGGTTTTGTGCTATCAGCTTTCCAGCCAAGCTGAATTGAAGCCAGACTTATTAGACTGAATCAGATAAGTCCAAACAACACAATTATATTTGCGTTCTAGGCTGATCACCGACGTGCCGACCTCGGCACCTTAGCACAACAACCAACAGTTGTGCTCTCAGCCGCTTCAGCCGAGCAGAGCTCAGCACAGCAATGCTGTAGAACAATGAATGTTCTCAGCCAACGGAGCTCAGCATAAAGCAGAGTTCAGCACAGCAATACTGTACAACAACAGTGCTGCGATATCCTATGGTCAGCTGGGCTCAACACAAAGCAGAGCTCAGCTCGGCAATAACCTTCAAGGCTCAACTAAGCTGAGACCCGAGGCTAATCCAGGATTCTGTCCTTAAGACGTATTGCTCTGGTATACTGTGCCCAACCGGATGGAGCAATCGTCTCCCAGGATACAATGGAAGTCAGTTCAGACGAGCGCTACTGCTGTGTTGAACTCTAAGAACCTGTTAAGATGTCATGAAACTCTTGGTATACTGATGCAGAAGTGTATATGAGGGAGTGAAAGATGCAGAAGGAGATTATAGAGAAAGAATAGAGACTTCTGATTTTCTATGTATTCCACAGAGGTAAGATAGGCGACTATTTATAGGGAGATTCTAAGCTCAGTTTGTTACAGTCAGTTCAATCTCAGCCGTAGGATCAAAAATCATCTCGGCCTGAATATTGGATCAGATAACCGCACCAGGTGTGCCCTCAGTCGTATGATCAAATAACTATTAAACCTGAACCATCAGATCATAACAAATTCAGGTTAGCAAGGCCGATTAAAGTTCGAACCACTTCTCAAAATTTAACCTTAGCCTATGTTAACAACCTGGAGAGTTTAAACTGAAACAAACTTCACCCAGCTGATAAGATCCGACTCGGTGCTACAAGACCCGACCTGCAGTCTGTAGCTCAGTCCACAACCTGATCCCATCAGCTTAGTCCGTCTCCTGAGCCCATCAGGTACGCAGCTCAGTTCGCTAGTTGAGCCCATGCCAAGGTACAGGCCAAGCTGAGATGACTTTCCCTTTCACTTTGAGCATTAATTTCTCATTCACCAGGTATTGAATCGAGTGACTCAAAAGCCTACAATTATCTACTCGTCGCATAGATAATGGGAAAATCTCAGTTATTAGCCTAAAGTTTGGCTCATTACTTAGTTAGCAGTCTAACGTTGATGAAACTCACTTAACACCCAGTCTTTGTCCCAAATAGCTCACTTGTAGCCAGTCACCGGAAGGTGACTTACTACAGCAGGTTTTCTCTTTTTTTAAAAAAAAATCATTTTAAAAAAATGTTATTATTTCTAAAAAATGTTATTATTTCTAAAAATTCTAAAAATTAATTAAAAAATATTTTAAAAATCAAAAAATTAGGAAAAAGGATAAAAATAATAAACAATTACCCACAACGCCCCAGCTCTCCACCCGCGCACCCCCAACCCCCACCCCCACCTCCGCCCTCGCATCCCCCCACACCAGGCCAAATTTTTTTTTAAATTTTTTTCTAACTCACTCATAACGCTCCGACCACCCCCGGGTCCCCTCCCCCACCCCCTCCTCTCGCGAAATTTTTTTTTAAAATTTTTTCTAACTCACCCATAATGTCCTAACCACACCCACGTCCCCTCTCCCACCCCCGCGCACACCCTAAAAAAATTTTAAAATTTTTCAACTCACCCACAAAGCTCCGACCATCCCCCAGAACCCGAAACAATCCAACCCTCCAGTCCAAAAAGAAAATGACAATGTTTTTTGTCAGGTTATCATGGGGTTAAATTTCGTAAGAGAATTTCTTCTTTGTGTTGAATGTTGGAGGAGCGCAATGACGATGTGCATAATCTAATTGCATAAGTAGTTCATGCACATCATCAATACCTATTGCATAAGTAGATTGTCATTTTCATTTTGGGCTGGGGGGTTGGATTGTTTGGGGTGCCGGGGGATGGTCGGAGCTTTGTAAGTGAGTTGAAAAAATTTTAAAATTTTTTTGGGGTGTGCGCAGGGGTGGGGGAAGGGACGCGGGGTTGGACGTTATGGGTGAGTTGAAAAAATTTAAAAAAAGATTTCGCGAGAGGAGGGGTTGGAGGAGGGGACGCGGGGGTGGTCGGAGCGTTATGAGTGAGTTAGAAAAAAGTTTTTACAAAAAGTTTGGCCTTGGGTGGGGGTGGGGGTGGGGGGTGGGGGTGAGGGTGGGGGTGGGGTTGGGTAGGTGGGTGGAGTGCTGGGGCGCTGTGGGTAATTTTTTATTATTTTTATCTTTTTTTCCTAATTTTTCGATTTTAAAATATTTTTTAATTAATTTTTACAATTTTTTAGAATTTTTAAATTCCTTTTAAATCACTTTATTCAAAAATACAATTTTATTTTTAATTAAAAAAGGGTCGCCACGTGTCAACTCCTGGTTGGTCTGAGAAAGTCAAAGGTTAGTCAACGGTTGGTCAACGGTCACCTGGCTACAAGTGAGCCATTTTGGACAAAGACTGGGTGTTAAGTGAGTTTCATCAACGTTAGGCTGCTAACTGAGTAATGGACCAAACTTTAGGCTAATAAGTGAAATTTTCCCCATAGATAATTAAGGACTAATTAGTTTCTACTCATCATTAATGAAACTAATCATAATCTTATCTCAAAGTACGTTACTAACCACAGTTTGCAACTTGAATGGGAATTAATGCTAGTGTTTATGCAGACTCTATCAAGAAGTCAGACAAGAAAATGTTGCATCAGACGAGGTAGATTTTGGCATTGAACCTTTCTTAGTGAAATACTATCGGATCCACTCGGCTTATTAGTGAACTTAATGTCTTGAACTAACAAGCCTTTAATGTGAACCTAGACAACAGTACTCACACAACATTTTCTTTAACACATTTTTTTGGTTCTCGTGATTATGTTCGTTTTGTCCATGAACCGCCTGGTTTTAGAAAGTGTGTTAGAGAACTTTGGTCTTACAAAATTCTCATAGAAGTGGCGACACTTCACACTTACATAGGTGTTTTCTATCAAGAGTATTCTGCCATACCCCACTTGATATATCAAGATATAAGAACCATTAAAAGCCTCAGCTTACCCTCATTCTTCTGTAGACATCACTTTTATTTAACAGAATGGGTAAGTGCTCACTGAACTCCATAACTTAGTTGTCTTATTGAAACAAGATTCTGGGATCTCCAGTCAGCAAGGTTGGGTTATCGTTACAAAGATTCATGGATTATAGGTTTTAGTCCCATTCTGCTTGTCAAAATTGACATATGATCTCTAGGCAGGCCTTTTGCAAGCGGATCCACAAGATTTTCCCTTGATTTTATATAATCAATAGAAATCACGCTATTAGAGATCAACTGCTTAATGGTATTGTGTCTCTGGCGCATGTGTCGAGACTTACCATTATAGATGCTGCTTTGTGCTTGTCCTAAAGCTGACTGACTATCACAGAGTATACTAATAGGAGCGATTGGCTTAGACCAGCAAGGCACATCTTTCAGGAAATTCCGAAGCCATTCAACTTCTTTCCTGGCCTTATCTAGTGCTATAAACTCCACTTCCATAGTGGAACAAGCTATTAATGTTTGCTTCGTGGATTTCCACGACACAGCACATCCACCAACAGTGAATAAATATCCAATCGTGGACTTTGAATCTTTATTGCCAGATATCCAGTTGGCATCACAATAGCATTCCAACACTGCTGGATATCTCGAGTAATGTAATCCAAGATTAATTGTATACTTTAAGTATCTCATCACTCCATTTAAAGCATTACAATGACCATTACTTGGATTACTGGTAAATATATTCAACTTGTTTACCAAGCATTCTAACTCTGGCCTTGTACAGTTCGTTATGTACATCAGACTTCCGATTACTTGCGAGTGCTCAAATTGAGCTACTAGCTCACCTCAATTTTTCCTTAAGTGTGTACTTAAGTCAAGAGGAGTTTTACTGGTTTCACATCAAGCATATTGAAACGTTTTAGAACAAATTCAATATAGTGAGTTTGTGACAACACGAGTCCTTCGGTTATCCTAGAAATTTTAATTCCTAGAATAACGTTAGCAACTCTCATATCCTTCATGTCAAAGTTCCTCGTCAACATCTTTTTAGTATTTAAGATGATAGCCCGAGTACTTCCCATGATTTTCATGTCATCTACATAGAGACATACTATCACATATGCATTCTATATGGTCTTAATGTAGACACACTTGTCACACTCATTGATTTTGAAACCATTAGGTAGCATAGCTTGATCAAATTTCAAGTGCCACAGTTTAGGCGCTTGCTTAAGACCATACAGTGACTTTACAAGTATACATACTTTCGACTCTTGTCCTGGAACCACACCCCATTCGAATTGTTCCATATAGATTTCTTCATCCAACTCACCATTCAGAAAAGCAGTCTTTACATCCATCTAATGGATTTCCAAATTATAGACTGCAGCAATGGCAATTAGCATCCTTATAGAAGTGATTCTAGTACTGGTGAGTAGGTATCAAAAAAGTCAAAGACTTCCTTCTGTCGATAGCCTGTAGCTACCAACCTAGCCTTTACTTTTCAATAGACCCATATTATTTCATCTTTTTCTTGAAAATCCACTTGCATCCAAGTAGTTTACTTTCCGGTGGAAGGTCAACCAACTCCCAAGTGTTATTCTGAAGACTCGAGTCTATCTCACTGTTAATTGCCTCTTTCCAGAATGGAGCTTTTGGAGTTGACATCGCCTTGGAAAAGTTCCTTGGATCATTTTCTACCATATAGGTTAGAAAATCCGGACCAAACGAAGTTCGTATTCTGGCATGCTTGCTTTGACGAAGTTCCTCATCTCCTTGAAGAGTCGCCTCACGCATTCGCTTACCAACTCTTATTTCTTCATTGTTCTTGTCTTTCCTTGGAAAAACATCTTCGAAGAATACTGCATTTCTTGACTCATGACAACGTTTTCATGTACGTCAGGAACATCTGATTTCTGCACCAAGAAACGATATGCAATATTGTTCCTTGCATATCCGATGAATACGCAATCGATTTTTTAGGCCCAATTTTCATCTGTCTTGGTTTAGGTACAACAACCTTTACCAGAGACCCCCACGCTTTCAAGTATCTGTAACTAGGATTGTGGTCTTTCCAAAGCTCGTATGAGGTTTCATCCGTCTGTTTGGATGGAATTCTATTCAAAATGACGTTAGCTGAGAAAACGGCTTCCTCCCACAAGTTTTGAGGTAAGCCCGAACTTATCAACATAGCATTCATCATCTCTTTTAGAGTTCGGTTTTTGCGTTCGCAATACCATTCGATTGAGGTGAATATGGTGCTATCATTTGATGAATAATGCCATGTTTTGAACATAATGCATTAAACGGTGCATCATATTTGCCACCTCTATCACTACGAATTGCTTTTATTCTTTCGCCAAGTTGATTCTCAACTTCATTTTTATAGTCCTTGAAAATATCAATGGCCTCATCTTGGTTACTTAGCAAATAGAAATAACAGTATCATGTGCAATCGTCGGTAAAAGTTACAAAATACTTTTTACCACCTCTCGTTTGCACGAATTTTAAATCACACACATTGGTATGAATTAAAATCCAAAGGTTCAATGTTCCTTTCTATTGAAGGAAATGGCGCCTTTGCCATCTTCGCTTCAATACATATTTGGCATTTCTCATTATCAAAATTTAGTGTGGGTCACAAATCAGGATTAACCACCCATTGTATTGACTTATAATTAACATGTCCCAAACGAAAATGAGATAAACAAGAACACTCAATCATGTAAACAGAAGAGGAAGCAATATCATTAGTCTCTGGGTGCAAATCTTTCTTTGGTACAATAGTGATGACAGTTAACTTGATCATCCTATTTGTCAAGTACCCCTTCCCCAAATACATGTCATTTTCCGAAAGAATAACTTTATTGGACTCTAACACTAGTCTAAAACCATGCATGACTAGAAGAGCTCAAGATACTAAATTCTTCCAAATGTCGGGGACGTGCAACATATTCTGCAGTGTCAGATGCTTCCCTGAGGTGAGCTTCAGAATAACTTTTCCCTCACCTTCGATCTTCGTAGAGGTCGAGTTTCCCATATAAAGTTGTTCATTGTTCCGAGACTGGTACTCTGTGAACATCTCTCTGCTGGAGCAGAATAGTCTCATGGTGCCAGTATCAAGCCATCATTCGCACATGTATCCCACAGCATTGCACTCAGAGACCACCGCACAGAGGTTCAGATGGTCCATGGCATCAACGATGTTTGCCTTTGTCTTGGTCTGCTTTTTTTTGGGCTTTCTGCACTCATTGATAACATGCCCCTGATCGCCACAGTTGTATCTTTTCTTGGTGAACTTCTTGGCGATCTGCTTGCGTTCTTGTTCATCCCGAGTTGGCCCTTCTTTTTCTTGGCCTCTGCAACATGGGCCTTGGCCTGACCAGCATTGGAATGTGGCTTCCTTTCAGATCTGCGATTGTCTTCCTCTATGCGGAGTCGGACAATCAGATCTTCCAATGTCATTTTCTCTCTCTTGTGTTTGAGATAGCTTCTGAATTCCCTCCACAAAAGAGTTAGCTTCTCAATCACTACAGCCATGACGAAAGATTCACTGAGCAACATGCCCTTCTCTTCCATCTCAGCTACCAACGTCTAAAGTTCCTCAACTTGAGAAACAACAGTGCAAGAATTAGACATTTTAAAATCAAGGAATTTGCCGATAATAAATTTCTTAGTGCCGGCATCTTCTATACTATATTTCTTTTCCAAAGCTTGCCGCAACGACTTTGCCGTCTTGTACGTGCAATACAAGCCATAGAAGGAGTTGTCCAAGAACCCTAGAATACAGCTCAAGCAAGCAAAATTGTTGAAGTTTCAAGCTTCAACAAAGGTTTGTGTTCCATATTCTGGGTCTGGTCCTCCTCAGGATCCACCACAGGTGGGTCCTTAGTCAGGAAAGAAGCCAACCCCATGGCAGTCAAGAAGCACAACATCTTCTGCTGCCAGCACTTGAAGAAGCTCCTACTGAACTTCTTAGGTTTCTCCACTTGGACCACTGCAAGACCCTGTGCAGGAGGAGCATGCCTTGGCACCCCAGCATTTGGAGCAGCGTTGTGTACATCTACGCCTTGAACAGAGCTAGAGCTTGCGTTCTCCATTTTGTTAAGATGTCAGAAACACACTAGAACAGTACAGAATCAAACAAATATGTCTTAAGAATTGTCAGAAATAATTCAAGTCAGATTGACTTCTGTGCAGTAGTGGCCGACCTGCCAAGCACAGAGTAGGCTGGATCGATCTGCCAAGTCGAGACAATTCAGACACTGCAATTGAGTTTGCATTCTAAACAGTCAGCTGACCTACCAAACTATACTGAATAGCACCTTAAAATGATGGTTCTATGCTATCAGCTTTTCAGCCGAGCTGAACTGAAGTTAGACAGATCAGACATATCAGATCAGTCAAGACAGCCCAATTGTATTTTTGCTCTGGGCTAATCACCGACCTGCCGACCTCGGCGCCTTAGCACAACAACCAACAGTTGTGCTCTCAGCCGCTTCAGCCAAGCAGAGCTCAGCAAGGAAATGCTACAGAACAACGAATGTTCTCAGCCAACAGAGCTCAGCATAAAGCAGAGCTCATCACAACAAAATTTTACAACAATAGTCCTGCGATATCCCACGGTCAGCTCGGCTCAGCATAAAGCCGCTCAGCTTGACAATAACCTTCAAGGCTCAACAGAGCAAGATCCGAGGTGAGTTCCAGGCTCTGTCCTTAAGACGTATTGCTCCGGTATACTACGCCCAACCGGATGGAGCCATCGTTTCCTAGCATACAATGGAAGTTAGTTCAGACGATCGACATTGTTGCGTTGAACTCTAGGAACTGGTTAAATTGTCTTGAACCTCTCGGTATACTGATGCAGAAGTGTATATGAGGGAGTGAAAGATGCAGATGGAGATTGTAGAGAATATATAGACTTTGGATTTTCTGTGTATTCCACAGAGGTCAGATAGGCCACTATTTACAGGGAAATTTTGATCTCAGTTTGTTATAATCAGTTCAATCTCAGTCATAGGATCAGATACCAGCTCGACCTGATCCAATAATAACCGCACCAGGTATGTCTTCAGCCGTCAGATCAAATAACTGTTCAACCTGAGCCGTCAAATCATAACAAATTCAGGTCAGCTTGGCCAGTTAAAGTTTCAACAACTTTTCAAAATTTAACCTTAGCCTATCTTAACAACCTGGAGAGTTTGAACTGAAACAAACTTCACCCAGCTGATAAGATCCGACCTGGTGCTAAAAGACCCGGCCTGCATTCTGCAGCCTGTAACCTGGTCTGTAGCCCAGTCCACAACCTGATCCCATCAGCTCATTCCTTCTCCTGAGCCCATCAAGTACGCAGCTCAGTCCGCTACATAAGCCCATGCCCAGGTACGGGCTGAGCTAAGCTGACTTTTCCTTTTACTTTGAGTACTAATTACTCATTCACCTGGTGTCGAAATCGAGTGACTCAAAAGCCTACAATTATCTACTCACCGCGTAGATAATTAAGGACTCATTAGTTTTCACTTACCATTAAAGAAACTAATCATAATCTTAGCTCAAAGTACGTTGCTACCATGGTTTGCAACTTGGCCCAATTTCAATTTCTTTCCGTTTTCTCCAACAAGTTATCCCATAAGTGAAAGCAAGTTTCTCCCATAACTTGGGACAATAATCACCTTTTGTTTCGACAAAATTTATCTTACTATTTCCTTTACAATCTATGGACGGGTGTCTATCAAAACCATATAATTACAAAGCTTAACATTTTACATTTTTTACTATCTTGGTCCTTTAAATCATTAATTTACCTATCCTTTTGACCAACATGGCTAACCAAATATACATTTCATATAACATTAATTTGACAACAAAACATATCAAACATGGAAGTCATTTGACTGCACCACATGTGAAAGATAACTTATGCTTATATGTTGTTTTTGCACTATAAGAGTATAGGCTCCTGCGTTTGTTCATATTCTAGAGAAGAGATGGATCGCTTCATGATCTGATGTACGCAGCCTTACCCTACACTTTTTTGTACAACAGGTTGTTTCTACAGCTCAAACCTGTGACCTCAAGGTTGCAAAGTAGCAACCTTACAAATTACCACAAGGCCCGTCCTCTTGCAGTATGAGAGTATATCCAGCAAATAATTTTTTTAGAGTGAGTGGTGTTAACTAGTTGGGGGGAATGTACCAGCCGGTCGGTATCCCCTTACAGTCATACCCTCAACTAGTTGAGAGGATTTTATCATATGTTGACTGAAAATATCTAGAATATATATAGTAATGTGCTCAGCTTAGGAAGTGATACGAATACCTCAACAAGCTTGGATCTTTTTCTTCAAAACTTCACCTTCAAGGGTGGCGCAAAAGGATACTCTCCCTCCTTCCTTCCTTCAAGGCAACAATGGTTGAGCAACACCTCCACAATAGGATTAACATGGATCTTGGCAAACGAATCTTCCTCCAAGACGTTCCTCCTTTTTGGGCTTGGCAATTACTACCATAAAGTTAGCTAAAACTTTAAGGATCATAACCTTGATTTTATGAAAAACCAAGAAACAACTCAAAGACACAAATGCTTAAGAGAAAAATCCTAAATTATATGGAAAAAATTCTAAATTACAACTCTACTTGTTGGGCAATTTACAAAAACATGAAATAATCATACCCTATCTTCCAATTACCTAAGGTGGCCGGTCCTAGGTGTCTTTGCAAGTTGGAATTTGCCAAAAACTTGATTTCCTAAATTGTAGGGATGATTTCCTAAAATGTAGGAACCATAAGAGCCTTTTAGTCTCTTTTTGCGCCTTGATCTTTGATTTCGTTGTAGAGGCTTGTACTTTCATAATTGGCCTTTGATGTATCCATCAATGTTGTAGAACTTTTTGGGCCCTTGCATTTAAGTCCAATATTGACACCGTTCCAAGTTGAAACGAAGAAGTTATGCTTGGTCGAAGTTTGATCCAATCAGCATCCATTCTTGCCTAACCCTTCTCCAAAATGCATGTCTTCTCCCTTTAAGATCCCTACAAATATAAAGACACAATCAAGCATCATTCTCATTAAAGATAAATAAAATGTATGTCATGCAAGTGAAATACCTAAAAGTTAGTGAAACAACTAAAATGCCCTAAACTAGAAAACACACATATGGAAAACAACAAAAACTCTACCATTTATGCAATGGCTATCCATTCCTGCCCACCAACTCTTACATCTTGTTTAAGACATGTAAAATGTAGAATAATCATGCACGAATCTAAAGTATAAGTTCGATAAAGATTGAACCTTATTGGGGCTCATCATTCTCTTGTTGGGGCTCATCATTCCCTTGTTGGGGCTCATTATTCCTTCCCTCTTCAAAAAGATTCGTCCTCGAATCTTGGCCAATCTGCAATGAGGAAAAAAGAACCACAACAATCCAGCAACAATGTAAGTCACACCTAAACAATTAAGACACAACATTCAACCACAATGTCATTCTAATATGTTTAAGGTGGATAAGTAACTCAATAGAGAAGCAGGCACAACAAGACATCGAAGAACATCTTAACATGAATGCTTAACAACCAGCACCTTTTCCTAATGTGTTTTGGATGCATAAACAAAGACATCTTAAATTCCTCATCCATGCAGCTAGGACTATCATAACCATGTAATGTACCTATGCAATAACTTTGGGCATGGTCTTTATGTGTGGACAGCCGCTTTCAACACAAAATGTAGCATTTACAAAAGCTACAGTATGTAAAACATCATGAACAAGCATTGTACCTTGTACATGCCTTAGCATTTCCAAGTCGGATTCTTCGTCATTGAGATCAAACTCACTTTCGTGGGGTTTGGGTGAAATTTCAGCATGTTTATCATTCTCTTTAGACAACTTAAGTTCAATAAACTCATGGATAATTTCAGCTTCATATACATGAATGAACAAAGGATTATCATGCAATACTTTATTTGAAAGCAAGTTAAAACTTCCAAGTAATGTATCATCAATTTCATGCAATTCAAATAAAGGAGTAATATAATCTTTCCGTTCATGTTCCTTTAAGTTTTCATGCTCAATTGTACCATCATTTCCACTAGATAGACCACTTAAGTCATCATTTAAGTCATGCAAATCAGTAGCTAAGTTATCATGCAAGCTAAGACTTTGATCATCCAACACGTCTTCCTTAGGCTTATCTTTGTTGTCAACACTTAAATCATGTGCAACCAAAGCAATTTTGGCAACTTTCTCATGCATATCAATTACAACAACATCATGCAAGACTTTATCATTAAGCACGCTAGAATTATTGATAGGGAACACAAATGACTTTCGGGTTTCATGCAATTCCTTTTCTGCAGCATGGCATTCATGATTAAAAGGAGAAGAATCACTAGAAACTTCATGTACATCATGTAAAACTTCAGCATCATTGAAGAAAGAAGTAAAATAACTCATTTGTTCCTTAAGCTCTTCTATATGTAAGCTCAATTCTACGTGTTTTGTTAAGCGATATATATCATCAAGATTTGCAAATTTCTTATGCACCAATTCATCAACAATTTCTCTATTCAAACCGGCAAAAAACCTAAGCATAAGCAATTCCTTGGGTTCATCAATGTGAGCTTTCTATAAACTATCTAACAATTCATCGTAATATTCTCATACATTCTTTTAATAGTATTAGCATTTTCAAGATCTTGTCTTACATAGTACAATATAAGTGAATCAATTGCATATAAAAACTAGACGCAACTCTAGTAAGAATCAAAATATTAATATGTAGTTCAAAAACCGACGATATTATCCTTGTCTGGTAGCGACTCATAAAAGAGTTCCTACATATAATGGAAACATGAAACATATTGACAACTCCAGTTTTATAAACAAAATTAACTAGTTGGGTTTTTTCTGAATTCTTAAAGGAAAATTCATTTACCATTTTTTATCTCTTGAAATTTAAGAAATAATATATACTAGTTGCGATAAATTTGGTAGTGCCCACAACTATTTTCTTGTACTATTAACAAAGGCTACCTCAAAGAAGATGATGACCACAGTGATCTTCTTTTCTTTCACCAACTTGATATTCGATTTTTGCTCATTGTCAAGAATTATGTCAATCCCACCACTGCCATTCATCAAATATTTTCTGCTTCTTTGATATTCAGGAAACACTTTATTCTTTCAAGAACTCGAGTTCAACATTTTTAAGAAAACATCAATTCAATCTTCGTAGGCCAAAAAGAGTGAAGGTGATAGCATGTTAATCTCCATGTTGATCTCTTTACAAAAATGGTTTTTCTTTACACAAATGTCTGAGCGATTGCTACTTCTATCGTAGTATATTGTTCTATGTGGAACAGAGGAACAAACTGAAATATTATCAACTACTTGAGAAACTACTCTATCATCTGTGATACTTCATCATTTAATCTTTCATGAGTTTCTTCGTTTCGACTAATATCATCCTCCACTAAATTTCTTTAATCATGTTAAGATTTTCATGATTGAGAGATGAAAACTAACTCAAAGATGCCTGAAAAAAGATGAAGATGAAAGAATTTGAAAGAAAAAATAAAGATGAGGAACAAGTGTTACACTATCCTTAAAGCAATTTTGTCTCTACAATGTGCAACACAGATTATGTGACAAATGCTTTCCAAGATATAACGGTGACTTCCTTTCGTTTGTATTGCCAGAGGAAGCATGAACATGCAATATGAAGACCTTAGCGCATGAGACAGGAAAGGAAAATTACGCAGAACATGTTTTCTACAAGTATATTTTCCTTCATGTGCTTCTTGTATATTTATTGATCTCGACTCTTTAAATGGTTGTTAATTTATTGACATCTCTACAGAATTCAACTCCTAATAACGGTTAATGACCGTTCAAGATTGAATGGATGTGTTTCAAGTTGAAATCATACACCAAATCATAAAAGACAAGGACTGATGAAAGATAGCTGGTCAAACATTCGGCAACCCTAAAATTCAGGGTTCCACATATGCTAGAATCAACAACCCTTATACGAAACCTTCAAGCTGAAGGTTTTCTATGCTCGCGAAACCTTCAGAATCTTTAACCAAACTTCATACTTGAAATTTCAGCAACTGAAACTACATTCAATCTTGTAATATTACTTTATATCAATTTAGAGCACATTTAAAAACACATTTATGTGTCCTTTTTCTAACAGTATGCACCTGTCAATTTTGCCATACTTCCTCCATCTAAATAACCATCTATATTTTTATATTGAGGTGTCCCAAAATATTTATTTACATTCCATAAATAATAAAAAGTAGTTAAATTAATAAAGTATCTTTATTAATTATATGTTTTGTGTAAGTATACGTTGTTTTTTCATGTAAAATTAGAAAATGTAAGCATTAATTGACTCTTAATTAAAATTTTAAAATTGTGTGCAAACTTAATATTAAAAAATTAAATTAGAACGGATGGAGTACATTAGGCCACGATCATTTTCAGCATGCGTTGAAAATTTGAAATAAATGACTCCAAATTGAAAACGAAAGAAAACAAAAAATAGGCTGGCCAAAAACATATTAGATAGTGAAGACAATGGCATTTAATGAGTTATACTTGTATAAAGAAATGTCAAAATTAAAAGAGAGAGAAAAAGACAAAGACAGCAAATCTATGACTGTGATCCTCGCTCATGTACTGCCACGTTCCTATTAAGTTCAGACATTCAGTTGCTTATTCCTAAAAGAAGATACTTGGAGCCAGGCGAAATCTACCGTCCAACACCAAAAAAACATTATGCGGTATGTAAATCAGAAACTCAGAAGCATTTTAAATTGTATTAGAAATAATGCAGTGACCTACACAAGGTGGCCCTATACACCAGATCTTCGGCCTAGTAGCAGCGGAACACTCAGACTGTGCGTGTCTTTAGAAGCAAACTCTTGACCTCTTAAAGTAAATCATAACCTAAGTACCAACTGGATTATGTCTTGACGGCTTCCTAAAAGAAAATACTCTTTAGAGAAAGGACGGTTTTCATAATTATTGTCATATTGGCATTCATTAATATTGGTAACGTCATATAAATATTGAAATCCAAATATTAAGGGGTGCAAAAGATAAATGAATACCAAAACAGAATGAAATTTTAATGCAACTTTTGACTTCTAGAATCATAAAAATCAAATCCGGAATCAAAGAGGAAAAGACAAAGCCCCAGCCTGGGAGGTATCACTGTGAACGTTCTCGGTGTAATAGACTCCCACATTTGTGTACAAAGTTTCGATCCTCTATATCCCATCATACACGGGAGCCTCCAAAGCAATGTGGTAATATTGTTGTTGTCTATATATATAAGCATTTGTGCTCATGGATCTCCCCTTCGTCTCGAAGAAACATAGGTTAACATATGTTTACATAAAGCATATTGTTTTACCAAATACATATATTATTTAACATAATGATTGTACCATAAACAAAAGTTATCATTCTCCAAGAGCAATAATTAGGTGATTTTAGCCAAATCAGCTCTAACCTCTATCCAATCCATCATGGTATCAAAAACAAGTTGTACACTTCCATTTGGTTCCCCAATCAACTGATGCCACATACCAGGAAAAATTTTCAAGGTCTTGTCCTTAGAAGCTGCAGATTCAAACACATACTTGACAGCATCAGGATCACATATGGTATCCTCTTCACCATGCAAAATCAAGAAGGGCACTTCCAATCCAAGACATTTGTTCTTAATGAACTTGCAAACCCTCAAGAGTTCTAGTGCAGTAATGGCTGGTGGTTTTCCGTTTATCGGCCGGTTCGGGCTCTTGGCTACCAACTTCTTCTTCAATGGATCTTTATACGATCTACTATATGGTGATTTTGTACATGAAACCCTCCAAGATGGTGCAAAAAAAGCAGCCAAAGGAAGCAACATTTCTAGTGGCCATATTGGCTTCAATTTCTTTGAAACTTCATACATAGGGCCACTTAACACCAAACCACTCCACTCTTTTCTTTGCTTTAGGCAAATTAGGGTACAAATGGCACCTCCCATGGATTCTCCATAAAGAAAAGCTGGAAGCTTTGGATAATCTTCTCGAACAGATCCAAAGAATTGGATACAATCCGAGACTAGACTGCGAAAATCCCGGATAATGCCTGGCGAGCCATCTGAGTATCCATGGCCTTGTAGATCAAGTGCACAAACAAGATATCCATTTTTTGCTATGGCCAAAGCATTGAGCTCAAAGAGCCAGCTGCTTTCAGATGAGAAGCCATGCACCATGCAAACAATCCCTTTTGGTTTTGTGGTGGAATCTAACTTCCATAATTGAGTAAAGATCTTCTTGTTTTTGTTGTTGATCATGAACCTTTGTATGTGGAGAATATGATGTTTCTTATGGAACTCCTCTCTTGTGAGGGTTCCATATGGGCTGTTTTCATTTGCTTGATGAATTGGATGAGACATTTTTCACTTTTTTGAGGAAGAAATGACAAGTGGAATGATGGGTAGCAATGATGAATGTTTCAGAGTTTGTAATATATTTATAAGGGGGAAAATACATTAGGAAAGTCTTATGTTGGTTCTGTTTTTTTGCATCTCCCCAACTGTATTCAGTCTGGAACTATTAAATGCTCAATGGAGACTCATCATATCCCATTGTCAATTCTGGGTCAGCAAAATGGTCACATATGTTTTATTTAATTTAAAAAAAATGGACTATTCCTACTACTGAAATTAATGGAGTGAGTCTAGAAAGGGGCTGTTGGTTACCGGTTTTTCATTAGTAGCTTACTATTTTTTAGATTAATAAACTTTAATATTTTAGCCCAAAAATCCAGTCAAAAACCATATCAATGAAATGGTAGTGAAATGACCCAGATATATATTTTTAATTTTAAGTGTGTTAGATCCCTTAGAACACACTAGAAGGGGGGTTGATTAGTGTATTCCCCAAGTATGGATTTTTTTGGATATTTTTCGATGGTGAGAACAAATATATACTTGGGTATGTTCTTTTAAAATAAATAAACTTTCGGAAGCGTAAGGAACACGAGATATATAGAGGTTCAAGTCAAATGACTCTACTCCTACAAGAAAGATTTTGAATAGGGGATTGTTATTTCTTTTGGGGAAAACAACAATCAAAGAAAAACTTACAAAGTAAGAAACTAGGCCACACGCCTAGACCACAACCAAGAAATACCAACCCCTTGAAATCTAGCCTCCAAAGAACTTCCTTGCTCTTCAAAGAATTCTTGTTAGGAGTATGGTGCACCACAACACCATCAACTAATCTTCCAAGGTTTGGATCTCTTCAAACAAGAAGCACCCTTGCTTCTTGACCAACAACCTACACCTTACTCCTCACAATCTTCACTCAAGAAGAAGACTCTTCTTCTTTACAAATCACAGCTCTCACAAATAAAGTAAAATATACAATGATACAACTCTTTTGAGAGCAAAAGCTTGAGAGAAACTTGAGAGCTTGTAGGTAGAAAGTTGAAGAAGAAAAGAGATGAAAATGCTTGTTTTATCTCCTCCTAGCCGTTGGCAACCTTCAGGAGACAATAATGAGTTTTGTCTCTTTTGATGGCATGCCTTCTTCCATGGAGATCTTCTCTTGGATGAATACAAACTTTTTGAGGAGGCTTTTTCTTGAAAGCTCAAAGAGGAAAGAGGGCATTCTCCAAAGTGGGGGTGGAACCTATGATGTTTCACTAAAAAGGAGTGTCGAGTAATCATTAGAAAGTGCAGTATAAAACATTTGTAACGTTGAGTCACATGAAGCGCCTAAAGTGTGTTTGAACTGGCATTCAATGTGACATGAAGCACCTTAAGTGAATAAGGAACACTTGTTCAATATCATATGAAGCGCCTGTTTTGGGCAACAGAACTCGTTCGAAGTCACATGAAGCGTCTGATCTCTATTAGTGTATGTGCCCTAGGCCATGATTTGGATATTTATGTTATGCATTTATTATTAATAAAAGAGGTTTTATTATCATTATTGTTGGTTAGTATGTTACACAATTTTGATATATGTCCCTGATTCATTATTGTTATGGAGATAAAATAATTTATAATCAGTATGAGTATTGATTTGATAATCATGAGATGATTATGTGTATGGTGATACGAATCAATCTCATAGATACTTGTTAGAGAACAGTGTATTGGATAGACCCATCATGAGATTGCTACATGGATTAGCGTCATAAGTAAATCTCATGATAGTCATGTTTTAATCCTTTGACTTGAGATTGTCATAGTTTCCAACATAAGGACTATTATATTTTGACATGATCAAACGTTATCCGTAAATGGATAATAATAAAGGTCATGATTGAATGTGATAGAAATTATGTAGAGGATATTGAACAATCAAGATAGAATTTGTCCCTCTCTTTTGATAGAGATATCTTTGGGCCCCTCGATTAGTGAGACTGTGAAATGCATGGCCGTGCTCAAATGAATTGATAGTGTGATCAATATCATTTGTTTTATCAGTCTACTTAGAGATCGAGTAATCATATGTTTGAACTATATAAGTATGACGCTGACCATGACTTATGTTCAAACTAGATATCGTGTGACAAAGGGATTAATGCATGTACTATTATTAGGCTAGTTGGACTTTACTCGTATTAATTGGGTAGTTATAATGCCTTGCTAGAGGCCAATTATGACTTATTGGTTTAATAGAGATTTAATCAACTACCAATTAATATGGGCCTATCGGGTCACACACACAAGAATGCGTAAGGCTGAGATTAATAATATTAATAATATTAATATTGGATATTAATTATTATTATTATTATCGTTTTAATATTAATATTGGATATTAATTATTATTAATATTATTATTTTTGTTTTTGTGGTTATATGTATATAGATATATATATGATGTCAGATAATAATGAGAGAATCCATATCTGATATGGATTTTGAATATCCTGACAGAATACATATCTGATATGGATTTTGATTGGCATCAACGAAACCGATTAGGACTCGATTTTTAATATCCATAGATGCGTATATATATATTTATGTATCTCGTACATAGAGACATACGAAATACACACGAAAACAACAGAAACCCTAGAATCGTTTTTGTGAAAAACGAGTTCTTCAGCCGTGCCGTTTTTAGAGCTAGCACTCCAGGCGGAAGCGTTCGTGTGGATACCGACAGAGGGTGTTCGTGATTTCACACCTCTTCCATCTGCAGACTTCGAATCTACGGAGGTAGTTTTTGATTTCTTTTGTCGAATTAAACGAACAACATGGATCCTTGGTAGGAAATCGGAAATCAAGTTTTGTTTTCCGCTGCGCGTTTGGCAGTGATCTCGGTTGATTTCCTAACAGTGGTATCAGAGCCACTTGTTGATTTCGTTTAAATCGATTATATCATGCTTATGTGATTATATGTTTACTGTTTTTTCGTATGACATGATATGTACAAAAAACCCCAACTCGGATTTCATATGATGAGAGAAGAATGGTGTTTTTCAAATCGTTTTCATGAGATGATTTGTATACGGCGGTTTTCGTTTGTCATGTGATGATCAAAACCGATTCTGTTTATATTAGATATAAACATACGCTATGTGTAAAACCCTATTCGAATCTCATCTGGTGAGAGCGGATTGATGTTTTCAATTCGTTTTCATGAGACGTTATGATTCGAGATTGTTATATGTGATATAAAGTTTTCGTTTTTCATGTGATGATCAAAAACGATTATGTTTATATCGATATGAACAACCGATAATGATTCTGTAAGAGTTATGCATATTCAAAACAGACAGATTATCAATTCGATTGATGATTCTGTTTTCGGATTTCGAATGGCAGATTGATTCTGTTTCGGATTTCGAACAGCAGATTATCAATTCGATTGATGATTCTGTTTTGGGTTTTGAATGATAACTCTCGGTTCGATCGGTGCTTCTATAAGGGCTTACACGTATTCAAAACAGTAAGATCGTTAATATGATTGATGCGCCTGAAAAGAAAATTATCAATGCGATTGATACTTTCTGTTTAGCTTCGAGGGGCGCTGCCCCTCGACCCCGCCTGGGGCTCTGCCCCTCGGACCCCGCCCAGGAGCGTTGCCCCTCGGAACCCCGCCCGCTAACCGGCTAGCGGTACCGCCGTATGCGTACGCCCTATAGTTTGTTACCGTGACATTAAGAATGTCAATATATATTTATTTGTTATAATATGTTTGTGTAAAATATATTATAAATGTTGATGTCTTTGCATGGTGCATAGCATGGCCTCAGGACTTATGTGATTGACTTAGTCATATTTTTGTTTTGGGTTATTATGGCCTGCGTGCCGCTGTAGTTTTTGTTGTATTTTATTATACAAGTAGTTAGGTTTTTCTTTGTTATTGTAATAAATGAAGAATCAAGCTACAAAATGGTGATGGCGACACACACCAAGGACGAGTGGATTCCATGGAGATGGAGGCACGGGCTCAAGACAAGAAGATATGTATCATTGCAAATGTTGTAATAGGAAGTCTTTCACATAGGGTTTCCTTTATGATCTTCATCTGGTCTCATGAAGATCATATTTAGTTTGGCCATGCTATGTCATGTAGAGAAAAAGGGGTTTGAGTGATTTTCAAATACATGATTTAAATGTGCACAAAAACGAACATAGCATAAACGTGCATGATATATATACATGTATGCATGATACATTCCTATTACTTGCCTTATTTAGCTTATATATAATGTTGCCGGACTAACGAGCCATGAAGCGTTAAAGCTTACATCATATGGCAAACATTTGTTGTGTTTACACTATTTTCAGGTGCCACCATTAATGAACTAAACTAGTTCATTAAGTGAAGTACTTAGTTAATTAAACTAAGTAGTTCATTAAAGGAAGCTACATTTGGAAAAGGCACAAAGGCAACAAGGCTAAGGAAGGAAAGTCTCCTCCTCCTCTCCTTATTAAATATACACGCCATACACATATACATATACATATATTTTCAGATTTTTTGAAAAAGGCACATACACATATATTCCAACGTACTACCGACACGTTATATATCTTACGTACGTACGTTAACGTCACACCACTATACTTAACTCATATTTATGAGTATATACAGGTCTTATATCATATGATATAAGATATGGTGATGACAAATTAAATACGACACGATAAAAGGTTCTAAACCAAAATTTGTCGTATCGGGCGAATACCGAAACTTCGCCAACGTGTCACGTACTTGCCATAAATAAATGGCCAGCCCATATACATCAAAAATTGATGAAAATTTCGTGCTACACATGGTATGATCAGCCAAAAATACTTTCCATGTTGGCACACACAAATCATCCCACATTTAGGCCAAAATGTGAAGATTCCAATTTTAATTTTGTCACATGTTTATGGTACCACTTTAAATCAGCCAAGTGCTGAGATTTAAAGTATATATTTTATATATATTATGTATAACATAATATATATATCATGTGCAAAAGTTGGAATTCAAATTAGAGAAAAATCGGGTAATCGATAAATATCGAAAATTCGGTTTTCTACGCACATAACATGGAACGTTTTTCTTGAACATCATGTGACACGTATCTAGACACTTTTTACATATGATATACATCTTAAAGTGTTCTAGAAAATTAAATTAAGGGCTGATTGGAATATTACATGTGTGTATTATTAAATGTGCACTATTTTACAAAGTTAGCAAAAATAAATTTCAGCACATGTACATACACATTCCAACGTTACATACAGCTGAGATGGAGCACATGTGGAGCCTTGTTAGCATATTGATTGGTCAAGGATCAATCATACAATGTTGAGAAATCAAAGAGAGAAGCTACAAAAGGTAAGTATTCACCATATACCTCTCTTATGTCACATGCTGAAAATTTCAGCATACTACACACATGTGGCCGAATTTTTTGTCATTAAGACAAGATATTTTGTCAATTTTTTATTAAAGGATTAATTGAAGGAGTTATGGAAATAATTTGAATATTATGTAAGGTAATAAAGTGTGATATTCTACATATCACACATGCTGAAATTTTTCAGCATGTGTGAAGTGATGGTGGACGAATTCTAAGGCTATTGTGTGTCCAAATTCATTTCTCAATTGATAGCAAGACTTACCATGTATTGTTGATTCATTTTAATGAGAAAAATCAAAGTAAATTGGGGATTATCTTGAATAAAAATGGATGTTGCACATGCTGAAAAATTCAGCATGGCAAGGAGTATAATGGCCGATTTTTTGGAGTAAAAAGGAAGGATTTGTTGGTCTTGCAATTTATGATGAAATTTTAGACTTATGGTATGTTTTTATGATTGATATTGGCACATGTTTAAAGTGATTATTTCAGATTTTCCATGTCATCAAATGATGACAACATTGAGCCAATAAAGAGGTGCCAAGTAAGCAACAACTAAATGATGGTCCAATGGAATGATGCCAAGTAAGCAAAGCATTGTCACCATGATGTCTTACGCTCTCTCAAGCACTTAAAAGGAAATTTTCAAGAGGGGAGATGGCTCCAAGGGGGACGGCTGCAACCTATAAGGAAGGAAGAGGAGAACAAACAAATACAACACCAAGATTTGCATTCAAAAGTGATCAAAGTGCCAAGCCTCTTTTCTCCTACACTTTCTTTCTCTCTTTTCTTGTAAAAAGCCTATTGTACTTTTCATCTTTCAATCTTGAATAGGCTTCATAGAAACCACCATTCATTCATCTTTGTAAAAGATTGATCAAGGTGTGATCAATCTTCATTCTAGCGAGGTGGTGGTGTTCGTGTGAATTGTACTCGACATACAAGGTTTGTAAAGGGTTGGAGTTAGGTGTAACTCTATCAACCCTGCGGTAAGGTGTACTGCGTGTGTGTGATTAGTGTGAACCAAGGAAGGTGTTCCTTGAAGACTGGAGTAGGTTGTTTATAACCGAACCAGTATAAAATTCTTGGTGTCATTTACTTTCAGCACTGATTTTCTGTTTCAGCACTGTTTACTGTTTTTAATCACGTTCGTAAAAATAGTAAACGAATTTCAAAAATTACGAAACTTTCAGAAAACATAGTCACACGTTCTAGGGTTCTTTTGGCGCAAGTTTCAACCCTTTTGGACAATTATAAGTCATTCAAACGTCCAAAGTTCTGAGACTAGTGCAGTCTGATTTTCAGGCTTGCAAAGGTTGAGACTTTGATCGTATTTGACTAACTTCCCAAAAGAATTTTTCAAAACTGTTTCAACCCATTTAAATATAACATATAAGGGGTTAGTGGTTAAATTTTCAAATCATTTGGAGTTGTGTACAAATTGGAATAAATTTTTTAAATCAGTGTATCGGTTCTGGCAGATTTGCGCAATCTGACCACCAACGAATGTTCAAGGGGTTAGAGGTTGAATTTTAATCTGAAATTTTTAGGAGATACTTATAACATCTGATTCTAAGTTCTCTCCAAATTTCAGAATTTTTGAAGACCAGAAACCTAGTTTTCAAAACGTTTTAAAACTGGTCCTGAAAACAGAAACTGTTTTCAGAACTTGAATTGTTCAAGTTTAAAGAAATTTTAAAAACCACATTTTCCGCACCCACTATTCAACCCCCCCTTTTAGTGGTGCCTTGCAGATCCTACATGTCACGTTTACATATTTATCATTTTGTATGAGATGCGTGGATGATATTTTATATATGCATATAGGATGCTACGATATAATGATATGAAATGCAAGACATAAACTAAGTTGAACCCTCATTAATAATTTAAGTCTTGATGCCATCCATGTCTTAAACACCTATTAAAACTGGGATTGTATTAAAGTAGGTATTGTCAAAGCAATGTGCTTTAAACATTCCTAGCTACGTAGGATGAGTAATAGTGCTACTCATATGTTTAAAATTGGTTAGACTTAATTGGGCTATCAAAACGGTTTTGGGCCCATGGCATTAGATGGAATCTAACATACAATGATATATGATGTCATTATTCCATAAATTCTAAGAGTTACATGAGATGTAATTGGTAAAGATGTTACCTACCTAAATAACTTAATTTTAAGCGTCATGCCAAAGCTGAGTTTAGAATTAAGTCAAATATGGATCTTAGCTCACTAAAATATTTGTTTTTAGGGTTATATTTTAGTGGGAGTTTTATAAATGTTAACCTCATTATTAATAAAGTGTTACTTTGCATGTTTTGTAGATCATAAATGGCTGCTAATAACAATTCCACCTTATCGCTGCGATCTATCCTTGAGAAGGGAAAACTAAAAGAATGTGGGACTAATTTTGTTGACTGATTTCGAAACTTGAGAATTGTTCTCAAGCAAGAAAAGAAGTCATACGTGCTCGATGACCCTGTCCCTGAACCCCCTCCTGCTGATGCTTCTGTTGCTGTTAAGAACAAGTATAAGAAGCATGTTGAAGATTCCAATGACATAGGATGTCTAATGTTGGTAACTATGTATCCAGGACTTCAGAAAGACCTGGAACACTTAGAAGCTTATGAGATGAGTGTGCATCTCAAACAAGCTTTCCAACAACAGGCTAGGCAGGATAGGTTCGACACCGCTGTTGCACTTTTTGACTGTAAAATGTCTGAAGGTGAATCTGTTAGCGCTCATGTTCTGAAAATGAAAGGCTATATAGATCACCTTGCAAGACTTGGATATCCCCTGAGTTTGGAACTCGCCACGGATTTGATCCTACACTCTTTGCCTAGCAGTTTTTCTCAGTTCGTCATGAACTACAATACGAATAATATGGAAAAGCCCATTCCTGAGCTACATGGTATGCTCAAAACTGCTGAGGGGAATATCAAGAAGCCTACCCATGTATTGAGTGTCAATACCAAGCTAATGAAAAGGAAAGCTAAAGGCAAGGGTAAGGCTAAAAGTGCAAAGGGTGTAAAAGGGGCAAAGGGTCAAGCTAAACCGAAACCTGGTCCCAAGGCAAAGGTTCCTAAGGAAGGAACTTGTTTCCATTGCAACAAGCCTGGGCATTGGAAAAGAAATTGTGATGTTTATTTGGAGGAGTTGAAGAAGCTGAAGGGTAGTACGACTACATCTTCAGGTATTTATGTTATAGAAATTAATTTATCTACTTCTTCTTCCTGGGTATTAGATACTGGATGTGGATCCCATATTTGTACAAATATGCAGGGGCTCAAAAGGAGTAGGATGCTGAAGAAGGGCGAGGTGGACCTACGTGTTGGCAATAGAGCAAGAGTTGCTGCTATAGCTGTAGGGACCTATGAGCTTGTCTTGCCCAATGGGCTTTTGTTAGTTTTAAACAATTGCTTTTATGTTCCTACTATGAGTAGGAATCTTATTTCAGTGTCTGTTTTGGATGATGAAGGTTATTCATTTTTAATTAAAAATAAGAAGTGTTCTATTTTTGATAAAAATGACTTGCTTTATTGTATTGCAAGTAGTTATAATGGCATTTATGTCCTTAACCTTGATGATTCCAATGACGGTAATATTTATAACATATCTTCAAAGAGAACTAAGCCAAATGAACTAAACCCTGCATATTTATGGCATTGTCGCCTTAGCCATATAAATGAGAAGCGCGTATCTAAACTCTATCAAGATGGATTATTAGATTCATTTGATTTTGAATCATTTGAAAATTGCGAGTCTTGTTTGCTTGGAAAGATGACAAAGACTCCTTTTACTGGACATAGTGAAAGGGCTAATGACTTATTGGTCTTGGTACATACAGATGTATGCGGCCCAATCAGCATTAGTGTCAGGGGAGGATTTCAGTATTTCATTACTTTTACTGATGATTTCAGTAGGTATGGCTATGTCTACCTAATGAAACATAAGCATGAGTCTTTTGAAATGTTTAGAATTTTTCAAAATGAAGTACAAAATCAACTTGGTAAGACAATTAAAACCCTTCGATCAGATCGAGGTGGTGAATATTTGAGCCAAGAATTTGACCAACATCTAAGAAATTGTGGAATCGTTTCACAGTTGACTCCTCCAGGAACTCCACAATGGAATGGTGTTTCTGAAAGGAGAAATCGGACTTTATTGGATATGGTTCGATCTATGATGGGTCAAGTAGATCTTCCTTTATCCTTTTGGGGTTATGCCTTGGAGACAGCTGCATTCATTTTGAACCGTGTACCATCTAAAGCGGTTGAAAAGACACCATATGAGATGTGGACTGGTAAGAGACCCAGTTTGTCTTTTCTTAAGATTTGGGGTTGTGAAGCTTATGTGAAAAGATTAATGTCAGATAAGCTAGCTCCAAAATCTATCAAATGTATTTTTGTGGGGTATCCTAAAGAAACTAAAGGGTACTATTTCTATATTCTCTCAGAGAACAAAGTGTTTGTTGCTCGAAATGGAGTCTTTTTGGAAAAGGAGTTTCTCTCCAAGAGAACAAGTGGGAGTATAGTACAACTTGAGGAAACTCAAGTTCCACAAGATATCGTTGAACCGTCTTTAGAGACGATTTCAGAACCACAAACAGTTGTGGAGCCTGAAAATGTAACACAAGTCCAACACAGATCTGATAGGATACATCGTCAGCCAGAGAGATACAGATTTCTTGTGACTGATGATAGTCAAGTTATGCTCATAGATCAAGATGAGCCTACTACCTATCAGGAAGCTGTGTCAGGTCCAGATTCAGATAAATGGCTTGGAGCCATGAATTCTGAGATGCAATCCATGTTTGATAACCAAGTTTGGTCTTTAATTGATCCTCCAGAGGGTATTAAGACTATTGGTTGCAAATGGGTTTTCAAGAAGAAAACTGACATGGATGGAAATGTGCAAACCTACAAAGCAAGGCTTGTGGCTAAAGGTTTCAAGCAAACTCATGGTATAGACTATTATGAAACCTTTTCACCAGTAGCTATGCTTAAGTCTATTCGAATTCTCCTTGCCATTGCAGCATACTATGATTATGAGATATGGAAAATGGATGTCAAAACTGCTTTCCTTAATGGAAATTTACTCGAGGATGTGTACATGACACAACCTGAGGGTTTTGTAAATCCTGAGAATTCAAAGAAGGTTTGCAAGCTTCAAAGGTCCATCTATGGATTGAAGCAAGCATCTCGAAGCTGGAATCTTTGTTTTGATGAAACAGTTAAGAACTTTGGTTTCATCAAGAATGAAGATGAACCTTGTGTTTACAAGATGGTTAGTGGGAGTGCAGTAGTGTTTCTGGTCTTATATGTGGATGACATATTACTTATTGGGAATGATATCCCTACCTTGCAAAAGATTAAGGCTTGGTTAGGGAATTCATTTTCAATGAAGGACTTGGGTGAGGCTACCTATATCCTTGGTATCAAGATCTATAGAGATATATATCTAAAAGGATAATAGGCTTGAGTCAGAGTACATACATAG